>CM035805.1:3176063-3191063 GCA_020466265.1 Siphamia tubifer
ACCTTAAATCCTTCAGTTTTCCACCTTAAATTCTTCAGTTTTCTACCTTAAATCCTCCAGTTTTCTACCTTAAATCCTTCAGTTTTCCACCTTAAATTCTTCAGTTTTCTACCTTAAATCCTTCAGTTTTCCACCTTAAATTCTTCAGTTTTCTACCTTAAATCCTTCAGTTTTCTACCTTAAATCCTTCAGTTTTCCACCTTAAATTCTTCAGTTTTCTACCTTAAATCCTTCAGTTTTCCACCTTAAATCCTTCAGTTTTCCACCTTAAATCCTTCAGTTTTCTACCTTAAATCCTTCAGTTTTCCACCTTAAATCCTTCAGTTTTCCACCTTAAATCCTTCAGTTTTCTACCTTAAATCCTCCAGTTTTCTACCTTAAATCCTTCAGTTTTCCACCTTAAATTCTTCAGTTTTCTACCTTAAATCCTTCAGTTTTCCACCTTAAATTCTTCAGTTTTCTACCTTAAATCCTTCAGTTTTCCACCTTAAATCCTTCAGTTTTCCACCTTAAATCCTTCAGTTTTCTACCTTAAATCCTTCAGTTTTCCACCTTAAATTCTTCAGTTTTCTACCTTAAATCCTTCAGTTTTCCACCTTAAATCCTTCAGTTTTCCACCTTAAATCCTTCAGTTTTCTACCTTAAATCCTCCAGTTTTCTACCTTAAATCCTTCAGTTTTCTACCTTAAATCCTCCAGTTTTCTACCTTAAATCCTCCAGTTTTCTACCTTAAATCCTTCAGTTTTCTACCTTAAATCCTTCAGTTTTCTACCTTAAATCCTTCAGTTTTCTACCTTAAATCCTTCAGTTTTCCACCTTAAATCCTTCAGTTTTCCACCTTAAATCCTTCAGTTTTCTACCTTAAATCCTCCAGTTTTCTACCTTAAATCCTTCAGTTTTCTACCTTAAATCCTCCAGTTTTCTACCTTAAATCCTCCAGTTTTCTACCTTAAATCCTCCAGTTTTCTACCTTAAATCCTCCAGTTTTCTACCTTAAATCCTCCAGTTTTCTACCTTAAATCCTTCAGTTTTCTACCTTAAATCCTCCAGTTTTCTACCTTAAATCCTTCAGTTTTCTACCTTAAATCCTCCAGTTTTCTACCTTAAATCCTTCAGTTTTCTACCTTAAATCCTTCAGTTTTCTACCTTAAATCCTTCAGTTTTCTACCTTAAATCCTTCAGTTTTCTACCTTAAATCCTTCAGTTTTCTACCTTAAATCCTCCAGTTTTCTACCTTAAATCCTCCAGTTTTCTACCTTAAATCCTTCAGTTTTCCACCTTAAATTCTTCAGTTTTCTACCTTAAATCCTCCAGTTTTCTACCTTAAATCCTTCAGTTTTCCACCTTAAATTCTTCAGTTTTCTACCTTAAATCCTTCAGTTTTCCACCTTAAATTCTTCAGTTTTCTACCTTAAATCCTTCAGTTTTCTACCTTAAATCCTTCAGTTTTCCACCTTAAATTCTTCAGTTTTCTACCTTAAATCCTTCAGTTTTCCACCTTAAATCCTTCAGTTTTCCACCTTAAATCCTTCAGTTTTCTACCTTAAATCCTTCAGTTTTCCACCTTAAATTCTTCAGTTTTCTACCTTAAATCCTTCAGTTTTCCACCTTAAATCCTTCAGTTTTCCACCTTAAATCCTTCAGTTTTCTACCTTAAATCCTCCAGTTTTCTACCTTAAATCCTTCAGTTTTCTACCTTAAATCCTCCAGTTTTCTACCTTAAATCCTCCAGTTTTCTACCTTAAATCCTTCAGTTTTCTACCTTAAATCCTTCAGTTTTCTACCTTAAATCCTTCAGTTTTCTACCTTAAATCCTTCAGTTTTCTACCTTAAATCCTTCAGTTTTCTACCTTAAATCCTTCAGTTTTCTACCTTAAATCCTCCAGTTTTCTACCTTAAATCCTTCAGTTTTCTACCTTAAATCCTCCAGTTTTCTACCTTAAATCCTCCAGTTTTCTACCTTAAATCCTTCAGTTTTCCACCTTAAATTCTTCAGTTTTCTACCTTAAATCCTTCAGTTTTCCACCTTAAATCCTTCAGTTTTCCACCTTAAATTCTTCAGTTTTCCACCTTAAATCCTTCAGTTTTCCACCTTAAATCCTTCAGTTTTCAACCTTAAATCCTTCAGTTTTCTACCTTAAATCCTTCAGTTTTCCACCTTAAATTCTTCAGTTTTCTACCTAAATCCTTCAGTTTTCCACCTTAAATCCTTCAGTTTTCCACCTTAAATTCTTCAGTTTTCCACCTTAAATCCTTCAGTTTTCCACCTTAAATCCTCCAGTTTTCTACCTTAAATCCTTCAGTTTTCTACCTTAAATCCTCCAGTTTTCTACCTTAAATCCTCCTGTTTTTTTCAGCATTAGATGAATTATTGTATTTTGTGTTGAAATGTCAAAAGGCTTAAGGTTTTGTTTTGGGTCAAAGCCTGGGTTGGTTTCAGATTCACACCTGTTCCACGGTGGCTCGGTCTACTCACTGGAATTATCCTGGTGTCCATCTGTTCAACCCATGATTGGCTTTAATCTTAATCATCAGATGACCCACTGGGACTGGACTGGACTCACCCTGAGCTCCTGAACTGACCAGGGCTAGTCCAGGTCCACCTCTATGGAGCTAAATCCAGGCCAAATGTTTTGCTAATTTGAAAAAAGAATTGTAATTGAAAAACAAAAATTTGAAACTGAAAGTTAAAGTTTTGATCTTGAACTTTGAAATATACAACAATGTATTCAAACTAAAAATAAGTGTAGGAAAGGTTTTTTCAGGTTAAATATAATTTTGATTCAGTTTTGGAATTTTTTGAATAAATTATTTATTTTCATTTTTCACTTTCATATATATTTTGATATTTGAGGTCTTAATTTTTTCAGTTGCAGATTTTATGTTTTCAGATTCAGATCTTATTTTTTTAGTTTCAGATTTTTTTTTCACTTTCAGATCTTTTTTTTTTTCAGTCGCAGACTTTTGGCCCTGATGTTGCGTGGGGGGGCGTGGCATCAACTTAGAGGGGCGTGGCATCATGAGTGACAGCATAACAAAGAAGGCTGAGGACCTCCCTCAATCACGTTGCCTTCAGGGAACGTAGGAACTGCGACAAGTTTGACTCTACACTTTCTATACACCACATTCATGTGATTGGCAGTTAAAAAACTGACGCCAGTGACAACGTTGTGTTTAGCAAACTGTTTTAGAACCTGCTTGGCTCTAATAGCAGTATAAGAGCAATAAACTAGGCCAGATTGTGAAGTTAAACATCTACACTTTAAGTGTTTATGTTTCCCACTTCCACATAATACCATGAACGCAGCACAGTGTCCGTTTGCGATCATGGCGTCCGCTCCACCGGGACCACCTGTTGGCGCCAGCCAGGTAAGAAATGTTACATATTTTTGAATAGATACTCTGGGAAATCATCATAAATGTTATAATGATGGGTAGTTTGTGTAACATAGGGGCATACATGAAGGGAAAAGTGGGGAATTGACGTTAGCATTAACTAGCTTTATGCTAATAGTGTTCCTAATTGTACACTCCTTACAGTGTCTAGCTAAAGGCTAAGGTTTTTGCCTTTAATGTGTATTGTTTTTGTTTACATCTGTGTTTGCCAGAATGTCGACTATAACTCGACAGTGGCAGCAGCTGCACAGAGCCTTATAAATGTGCTCATATAGAACCTCTCTCTAAATTAACAGTTATTAGTGTCACCTTTTCATGGAGTTAGTTTACATAGCATAGTTAATGCTAACGTCAATTCCCCACTTTTCCCTTCATGTATGTCCCTATGTTACACAAACTACCCATCATTATAACATTTATGATGATTTCCCAGAGTATCTATTCAAAAATATCTAACATTTCTTACCTGGCTGGTGCCAACAGGTGGTCCCGGTGGAGCTGACGCCATGATCGCAAACACTGTGCTGCGTTCATGGTATTATGTGGAAGTGGGAAACAAACACTTAAAGTGTAGATGTTTAACTTCACAATCTGGCATAGTTTATTGCTCTTATACTGCTATTAGAGCCAAGCAGGTTCTAAAACAGTTTGCTAAACACAACGTTGTCACTGGCGTCAGTTTTTTAACTGCCAATCATATGAATGTGGTGTATAGAAAGTGTAGTCAAACTTGTCGCAGTTCCTACGTTCCCTGAAGGCAACGTGATTGAGGGAGGTCCTCAGTCTTCTTTGTTATGCTGTCACTCATGATGCCACGCCCCTCTAAGTTGATGCCACGCCCCCCACGCAACATCAGGGCCAAAAGTCTGAGACTGAAAAAAAAAAAGATCTGAAAGTGAAAAAAAATCTGAAACCAAAAAAATAAGATCTGAATCTGAAAACATAAAATCTGCAACTGAAAAAATTAAGACCTCAAATATCAAAATATATATGAAAGTGAAAATAAATAATTTATTCAAAAAAATTCCAAAACTGAATCAAAATTATACTTAACCTGAAAAAACCTTTCCTACACTTATTTTTAGTTTGAATACATTGTTGTATATTTCAAAGTTCAAGATCAAAACTTTAACTTTCAGTTTCAAATTTTTGTTTTTCAATTACAATTCTTTTTTCAAATTAGCAAAACATTTGGCCTGGATTTAGCTCCATACACCTCAGACCAGCGGGACCTCCAAGGAGCCCGACCAGACCTACCTGGAAAGGATGTTTTTAAAATCACAGAAGTTCAAATGTATCTGTTTATAAAGTGTCCTTTAATAAATGGAAATATCAGAAACAAACTGACATTTATTCAGAAACATCAGTGTAAATAAACCAATATTCACTTTATATTTAAACTAAAACTGTTCAAATTAACCCTCTATGAGACATCATTCAATGATACCTAAATAAAACTGCTTGCACAAATGTTCATGAATTCAGAATTTAACTGAACCGATTTAGATTTTTGTGGAGGTTGAAACATTTCATTTGTAGTCGTTCACTCAACTTTATGTTCATAAACTTTTCAGAATTCATAACGAACTGGTCCTCAGGCATGAACCCAGAACACCTGAACCTGGACAGTGTTCTTCCAGGTTTGGCTCACATAACTTTCGTCAGAGTGGCACCTCCTCCCACACAAACAGGCTTTGTCTTCAGCTTCTTCAGGTTTCTGGTTACCAGGGAAACGGCAGCATCACAAAACCGCTGTGGATAATTTATAACAGGATAAGCAGATGCAGCTGGAAGGACCGACGGACAGACAGACAGACAGACAGACGCGTCATGTCTGAGGATCTGAAGAAGCTGAACCAGCAGCGTGAGACCTGGTGTCGGGTGGAGACGAGTCCAGCAGAGTCCTGGGAGAGGACACAGAGGAGACACTACCGCCTCCACCTCCAGACAAGCCCCGCCCTCCGCACAGCACTGACCGTCACACAGACACCAAGGGCGGCCAGGACGGACCGAGCGGGGGACGGTGGCAACGAGGCTTCCAGAAAGACGACATTTCGAAGACAGCTGTAAGTCTGAGGCCCCGCCCACATGGCAACGCAACCAGGTTTAATTTTGTACCGGGTAGAAAAAATATAGCGTCCACACTGGGAAGGGATCAGTAAAGTATCACGTAACCATGGCAACTAAACGCTGAAAATAATGCAGTACACATGCCACACCTGTGGGTGCGCTGTAACACAGCCCCAGTGGATAAAACAAAACAATAGAAGAAGTAAAGCACACGCACCAGTGATGTGCGGGCTGACCCGAAGTCATCCATGGTTACGGGTGATTAAAAAATATTTTTAATGATATTCGGGTCAGAGTCCTGCACGGTTCTGATTTTGACATACCACAACCGCCCGTACCCGTCATATTCAAACCCGTATCCGACCCATTTTCCGATGAAAAAAAATAAAATAAAATCCGCACCCGAACCGACCCGCTATAAATGAACCCAATATCCGACCCGAACCCGAAAGAAAATGTCAGATAGCCAAACTTAAATACAAACATTTATTGCCACGAATATACTGAACAGTGACATAGCCAAGGCAGAGCCAAATAAAAATGTTATTAAACAGGAGCAGACAAATAATACACTCAAAAAATAGTTTTATCCGTGAGCTCACACACACACACACGCACACACACACACACACACACACACGCTTGAAAAACGCATCAAGAAGGAAGCCGACAGGAGGCAGCTATACAAGTCCAAACTAAAGAACAGGTTTTAGCCTATGAACCGCAAATTAGACCCGCGATCACCCACGTCCGACCCGAACCGAACCGAACCGAACCCGTATCCGACACAGCACAACATTTTTCACCCGTTTCGTGAAAATCTGCGGTTCACCCACGGGTACCCGAACCCGTGCAGGACTCTGATTCTGGTTGCGTTCGGTCGTACACACCGTGGTCAGTATCCTACAGTATGGAGGGAGAGAGAGAGAGGAAGGAGAGTTAGGAGAGTGGAAGCTCTGGAAACATACAAACAAAAAAGGTTCAGGTTTGGGACACATTCACTGAGGTTTTTAAAGATGATGAGCAGCTCCGGTGTTTTGGTTTCCGTGGAAACTGGGTTCAAATGTGTCTTTGGGTGTTACAGGTTGTCGACCCCAATGATATCGGATTTTAACACAGAAAAAAATGCAGGTATGTGAGTAAGGTCAAAGGTCATGGGATGTTTATAAAGACCATTGATTACATTTTTAAAATGTTGAGAAGCAGGTCGGGTCCATTCTTTTCAAATATATTTATTGCGGTCCTAGCCATGGGGGGTTTTAGTTAAAAAAGCGGTTGGTTGCGGGTCATTTCTACATGGACGTGTGCATCAGTGGCATGCACATATCATCTTATACCAACGCCAAATGCACCCCGGAAGCGATTTTTTTTCCTATGATGGTGATGGATCGATTTACATATACCACGCCCCCAACTAATTTCATTGGTCGCCCAACTCAACAGACTCGTGCAGCATCACTGACTGGAGCCTAACATCAGATTAGCTAGCTAAAGTAATAGGAAGGATTTACCTACCGTATTTTCTAGACTATAAGGTGACACTTAAAAGACTTTAATTTTCTCCACGAACAACAGTGTGATTTATATAAGGATTAACTCTGGTTGTGCTTAGTGACTGGGATTTTAGAATTTTATCTGATAATGTTTACTTTTTATGTCATACATTTTTGACTTTTTATCTGATAATTTTGACTTTTATCTCACAATTTGGACTTTTGGAAGTTAGTCAGAATGAATGCAGTTGAAATCAAACTTTCTTAATATTTGCTTTAACCACCTCAGACAGCAGCCACAGAGCACTTTACAATGGAAACAGTAAACTTACACAATCAAAGGTTCTGGACAATAAACTTTTCAAACCATCACTATTTCATCCAAGTGTCAACAAAACTAGCTAGCAAAAGCTATCACTATTGAATTTAATTCCATTAAATAAACTTCATTCACTGGAAACATGTTGCTGTAGGGACAGAGCAGAGAGAGAGATAATACATTAACATGTTTATTCAACATCTTCTACAGTTTCAACAAAACAACTTGTAATAAAATAACTGTTGTATTTAATTGCATTCAACATTTTAATCAGATTAATAATAATGATGGATTAATCTGCGTTCATTTCAATAGAACTATGTGTAATCATGTGACAGCTTTATTTGTATTTTATTTTCTAACCAGGTTTTATGTTCTATTTGTGTTCCAGATAAATCACACCTGGTATGAACCACCTGATCGTCATGGTTACCCATTATCATCCTGCATTTTGCTCCATAAAGCAGCTTCAGAAACACCAAAGTGTTCCCTGGACTTTTATTTCCCTGGAAAACCTTGTCCTGTTCAACTGTGGAAACGTCTCTTCATTTTAGAGACAGTTTATGGACGTTTGATGACCCTGATGGATATTTAGCTCTGGGGAACAGTCTATCGGCATTGTTTGGCTCTGGGGAACAGTCTGCAGGCGTTGTTTGGCTCTAGGGAACAGTCTTTAGGTGTTGTTTGGCGGTAGGGAACAGTCTGTAGACGTTGTTTGGCTCTAGGGAACAGTCTGTAGGCGTTGTTTGGCTCTAGGGAACAGTCTGTAGGCGTTGTTTGGCTCTAGGGAACAGTCTGTAGGCGTTGTTTGGCTCTAGGGAACAGTCTGTAGGCGTTGTTTGGCTCTAGGGAACAGTCTGTAGGCGTTGTTTGGCTCTAGGGAACAGTCTGTAGGCGTTGTTTGGCTCTAGGGAACAGTCTGTAGGCGTTGTTTGGCTCTAGGGAACAGTCTGTAGGCGTTGTTTGGCTCTAGGGAACAGTCTGTAGGCGTTGTTTGGCTCTAGGGAACAGTCTGTAGGCGATGTTTGGCTCTAGGGAACAGTCTGTAGGCGTTGTTTGGCTCTAAGGAACAGTCTGTTGGCATTGTTTGGCTCTAGGGAACAGTCTGTTGGCGTTGTTTGGCTCTAGGGAACAGTCTGTAGGCGTTGTTTGGCTCTAGGGAACAGTCTGTAGGCGATGTTTGGCTCTAGGGAACAGTCTGTAGGCGTTGTTTGGCTCTAGGGAACAGTCTGTATGCATTGTTTGGCTCTAGGGAACAGTCTGTAGGCGTTGTTTGGCTCCAGGGAACAGTCTGTAGGCGTTGTTTGGCTCTAGGGAACAGTCTGTTGGCATTGTATGGCTCTAGGGAACAGTCTGTAGGTGTTGTTTGGCTCTAGGGAACAGTCTGTAGGCGTTGTTTGGCTCTAGGGAACAGTCTGTAGGCATTGTTTGGCTCCAGGGAACAGTCTGTAGGCGTTGTTTGGCTCTAGGGAACAGTCTGTTGGCATTGTTTGGCTCTAGGGAACAGTCTGTAGGCGTTGTTTGGCTCTAGGGAACAGTCTGTAGGCATTGTTTGGCTCCAGGGAACAGTCTGTAGGCGTTGTTTGGCTCTAGGGAACAGTCTGTTGGCATTGTTTGGCTCCAGGGAACAGTCTGTAGGCGTTGTTTGGCTCTAGGGAACAGTCTGTAGGCGTTGTTTGGCTCTAGGGAACAGTCTGTAGGCGTTGTTTGGCTCTAGGGAACAGTCTGTTGGCGTTGTTTGGCTCTAGGGAACAGTCTGTAGGCGTTGTTTGGCTCTAGGGAACAGTCTGTAGGCGTTGTTTGGCTCTAGGGAACAGTCTGTAGGCGTTGTTTGGCTCTAGGGAACAGTCTGTAGGCGTTGTGGGCGGTGACCTCCTGAACGGTCTGTGGCGTCAGTCCTTTAACGTCTGCGATGTATTTACAGACTGAAGCGATGCTGCTGGGCTCGTTTCTTTCCTGGAACAGAAACAGTTTCCAGTATTTAGCCCCGTCCTGCAGAAACTGTGGTAAAAACAGAGGGAAGGGTTACAGACGTACGTGTTTGTTCAAACCCAGTGAAGGAGAATCTGTTTCTAGACACACGTGTTCCAGTGGAATCTGACCAATCAGCTTCTTTCTCTGAAATAAAACACAAAACTGTTCTTATTACTGTAACTCAGATCTTTGTGAATATGGTGGTATTCTTATGTATACTTTGTTTTCATACTACCTTATTGATCTCACCCAACATTGGTTTGGTGAGATTTTGTAAATCGCCTCGTGTGTGTGTGTGTGTGCAGATACATATCATGCTATAACTCAATGAATACTGTAGATATCACCATGAAATTACATGTGCATATACATATAGCTAATGCGCATCAGATGCAATTATCCACTTTCGTAAAGGTCAAAGGTCAAGGTCAAAATTAAGTAAAAGGTCAAAATCACATTATGGTTTATAACTCCAGAACAGAGGATCACAGAACTTTCAGATTGGTACCAAACAATGCAGAATGAAGATTTATATAATTCTCATAATTGGTGTTATCACCTACGACCAATAGTTTTTCACCCTTGTGTGGTCCTCCAGGTCAAAGTGACCCAGTGGTCCACAAATGTGCCTTTTCATACGTACTGTATGGAGCCATTGCTTACGACTGAAAACAGTAAAATATCCTTGGGGGGGGTGAGATGATGAGTCTTTGGAAGTGAAAATTGGAACCTGGGTCTTTAAGACCTGATCGTAGGACACAGCCTGTGCACCTTGTACGGAGGACCGCACAAGAATTAAGATTTCTGGAGGTCAAAGGTGACATGTGTCCAAATTGACTTGTGTAAGACGGTTTGTTTGTGTCAAACATCGACATATCACGCTATGACTTAATCAATACTTGGATTTTAACTGTATTTTTAATCTGTTTTTTATGTAAGGTGTCCTTGGGAGTCTTGAAAGGCGCCATCAAATAAAATGAATTATTATTATTATTATTATTATTATTATTATTATTATTAATTATCATAATACTACACACACTGACACACTGATATACAAATACATATAACCGAATGATCAATATTCCAAAAGGTCAAAGGTCAAGATTGCATTTAGCAGAAAGGTCAAATTCACATTATCACCACGCCTAAAGAGGTATTAAATTCGAGTCAGTTTGTCTGTCTGTCAGCAGGATTACGCAGAATGTTCTGAACAGATTTTGATGAGACTTTCAGGAATAATCGATAATGGGTCAAGGAAGAACCCATTAGATTTTGAGCAATGAAGGTCAAATGTCAAGGTCAATATTTAAAACACCTCAATGGTAATATATCAGGTTTTTTCATTCACATGGTCTGACCTTCAGACATCAGATGGGTCAACACCTATAACCCTAACCTTTGACCCCTAACCTTCAGACATCAGATGGGCCAACACCTATAACCATAACCTTTGACCCCTAACCTTCAGACATCAGATGGGACATCACCTATAACCATAACCTTTGACCCCTAACCTTCAGACATCAGGTGGGCCAACACCTATAACCATAACCTTTGACCCCTATCCTTCAGACATCAGGTGGGCCAACACCTATAACCATAACCTTTGACCCCTAACCTTCAGACATCAGGTGGGCCAACACCTATAACCATAACCTTTGACCCCTATCCTTCAGACATCAGGTGGGCCAACACCTATAACCATAACCTTTGACCCCTAACCTTCAGACATCAGGTGGGCCAACACCTATAACCATAACCTTTGACCCCTAACCTTCAGACATCAGGTGGGCTAACACCTATAACCATAACCTTTGACCCCTAACCTTCAGACATCAGGTGGGCCAACACCTATAACCATAACCTTTGACCCCTAACCTTCAGACATCAAATGGGTCAACACCTATAATCATAACCTTTGACCCCTAACCTTCAGATATCAGATGGGTCAACACCTATGGCTCCACCACGTCATATCAAACCTTGGTGGACGTCTGCTGTCTCTGACATTTTGGCTCTAATTCAATACTGGTTGTCATAGAAACTTGAGATTGGCACAGAATCGGGGCTATATTAGGCATTCTCTGAATACTTGTTCTCGTTGTGTTTAGTAACTTGGAATTTTGACTTTTTATGTCACAATTTGGATTTTTTGACAGTTTGCTTTAGGAGAATAAGAGTGTGTTTTGTTCCGTGTCTTATTGTGACTGTTTAGTTTATATATGAAACAGTCCAGAATGAAACATCCAGTGACGGTGCGCCTCCTTATCGAGCAGAACATATGACAGGTGCTTACATGGTTCATCTGAAAGAGGGATAAACCTTTATTCTGAAATAAACAGGAATAAAAACTGTCCCCAGTTTAAATAAAGCTTTTACCTGCTGGTTTGTGCAAACGGCGGGGGGAAAGGAGAACACGTACCCCGCCTGGACGCCCTCCAGCGCCACCGACACTTTACCTGCAAAGTTATGAAGCAGCGCTCGGCTGATACCTGAGGAGACACCGCAGGGGTCAGAGGTCAAGTCAGCCATGTTTATGTTGACTGTACACGTGAACGGTCACTCACCGTGTTCTCGCATGGTCGCTATGGTAACCCGAGCGGCCGATCGCGAGTGGACGTTCCTTCGCGAAACGGGAAACAAAGAGTCGTTAGATTAGTTCAAAGACACAAGAGGACGTTACAACAGATGAGGACAAAGACACAGACAGACACCTGTCAGTGTCCTCTCAGTGTCCTCAGTCCACTTGTCGTGTCTCAGCAGTTTAGTTTAAAGTCGACACAAACAGAAACGATCACATGTTGAAAGTAAAGAGTCATAAACAACAACGTTACATGAGTGGAGACGAAAACCTGAGGGCTTTGGTCTGTAGTAAAGACCAGGACAGACAAGTAAAGACCAGGACAGACCAGTACAGACAAGTAAAGACCAGTACAGACAAGTAAAGACCAGGACAGACAAGTAAAGACCAGGGCAGACCAGTACAGACAAGTAAAGACCAGGACAGACAAGTAAAGACCAGGACAGACCAGTACAGACAAGTAAAGACCAGTACAGACAAGTAAAGACCAGGACAGACCAGTACAGACAAGTAAAGACCAGTACAGACAAGTAAAGACCAGTACAGACCAGTACAGACCAGGACAGACAAGTAAAGACCAGGACAGACCAGTACAGACAAGTAAAGACCAGTACAGACCAGTACAGACAAGTAAAGACCAGTACAGACAAGTAAAGACCAGGACAGACCAGTACAGACAAGTAAAGACCAGTACAGACCAGTACAGACAAGTAAAGACCAGGACAGACCAGTACAGACAAGTAAAGACAAGTAGAGACCAGGACAGACAAGTAAAGAGCAGGACAGACCAGTACAGTCCAGGACAGACCAGTACAGACCAGTACAGTCCAGTACAGACCAGTACAGACAAGTAAAGACCAGTACAGACAAGTAAAGACCAGGACAGACCAGTACAGACAAGTAAAGACCAGTACAGACAAGTAAAGACCAGTACAGACCAGTACAGACCAGGACAGACAAGTAAAGACCAGGACAGACCAGTACAGACAAGTAAAGACCAGTACAGACCAGTACAGACAAGTAAAGACCAGGACAGACCAGTACAGACAAGTAAAGACAAGTAGAGACCAGGACAGACAAGTAAAGACCAGGACAGACCAGTACAGTCCAGGACAGACCAGTACAGACCAGTACAGTCCAGTACAGACCAGGACAGTCCAGGTCAGACTAGGACAGACCAGGACAGTCCAGTACAGACCAGTTTAACTCAGGTACACATGACCATGATTATAATGTAAAACATACTCAAAGGAAAATCAGTGGGTGGAGCCTGTTTCCCATAATCCACCTGGTCTATGAATGAATATGAGTGTTGAATTGATGTGAAACAGATGTTGGATCTCGGTCCAGTTCTGGTTCTGGTAGTGAACTCACACTCACAGGTCCAGTTCTGGTTCTAGTTCTGGTAGTGAAGTGAACTCACACTCACAGGTCCAGTTCTGGTTCTGGTAGTGAACTCACACTCACAGGTCCAGTTCTGGTTCTGGTAGTGAACTCACACAGGCAAGTCCAGTTCTTTGGCCACCTGCAGTTGTCTGATGAACACCTTCATCTGGTCATCTCGGTTCTGCTGAGTCGGAGCGTACCACGGCGTGAAGTCCAACCCGATCTGGAACCGAACACCAGAAGAGACAGAATATAACTGTGTTCAACAGAGGCGGTTAAAGTACTGACATTCTGTACTGCAGTACAAGTACAAATACAGCTGTGAAAAAATACTCGTAAAAGTACAAGTACTGATTCAACTGCTTTACTGAATTAAAAGTAAAAAAGTACAACTTCTGAACTGTAATAAAGTAAAAAGGCAAACTGCATTTGAATTTATGTTTTGCTATGGATTACATCAAAGTTATTTAATTTATATAATTAACTGTAACGACCAATAATGAAATGATATCTGTGGTCACATGACTTCCAGTTCCTGTTTCCGGACAGATGGAGTTTTCCCTTTGTGAACACAAACCACATTAACCTGACTGCAGATGTATGGATGCTCCTCATGTCTGCTCACATCTTCCATCTGCTAAAGCACCATTAACTTCTATTTGTTAAGGCGGGGCTGTCAATTAAAATCATTGGCCCTGATTGGAGAAACCAGGTGTTTGTCATTTTGAATAACGTACTACATCAACCAATCAGATTAAAGCAGCATGTAACGTAGATGATAGAAGTAGAAGCTCTTATCATACATAGTTGGTAGAAGAGTCAGAACATCCTAAACACCAATAAATTATTTTAAACTGTTCTGTTCATCTTTTAAAGAATCAATATGTGATAATTTCCACAACACTTTTAAAATTACAGAATCAAAGCCCAGTTCAGTTCAGTGCCAGACACCATGTTTTTCACAGCTGCTGTGTGGACAGTCTTCCTGTATTCTCCCTGGACGCTCTATGATTACATCATAACTATTAAAATCACGCCCACTGATCCTGATTGGTCCGCCCACCATTTTGCTTGAACAACAGAATGTCTACGGTGGTTTACCAGACCTTTATGTGAAGCTCACGAAGCTGAGCGGAAACACATGAGGGTTGGCAAAAGCCAGGCTGAAACTGGACCAGTTAACAATCAAAACACATGGATCATCTGGACTTTGATTCCAATCATGAAAGGAACCTTCAGGTGTGAACACCACCTTAGATCTGCTCCAGCATGTTTCAAACAAAAATGTTTCATTCCATACAGCAGTGGTCCCCAAACTTTTTTTTACCGCAGACCGGTACCAGGGGTTGGGGACCACTGCCATAGAGGACCATCAAGTCCTTCTGGTCCAGATCTAGTATGTCAGTAAAAGGTCCTGAAGAACCCACAGTCCTTCCTTTAGAACAGCACAGTCAAACTCAGTTCAGTTCCACATTACGCGTTTCCACTTTCACAACTTTTACAGGAACTTCACGGTACGACTGCACCGTTCTGACAGTGATGCCTTCCAGAACTTTTACAGGAACCAATGGAGTTCCTGCTTCAGGGTAGGTACTCGAGAGCAGCCCAGTAGGACTTAAAAAAAAAACAAACAATCAAAACTCTGAAAGTGAAGCCTTTGGACTCATATAAGACAATGACCTGAATTATATTAGCTTGCATGTAGCAGTTGCTAACACTGCGAACAGCTAACACTGTCCAACAACTGATGAAAGTAGTTTGATAAGGTGCACAGCTGT
>CM035805.1:3196063-3301063 GCA_020466265.1 Siphamia tubifer
CTCTTCTGTGACACTGATCACAGTCTGAACTCCAGCCTGAACACACACGTCTCATTAGGACCAAGTTTGTAATCTAGTCGGCATTGAGTAGTGAGTGTAAACACATTTTTAAAAAATAAAATAATACAAATAATGAGGAAAATTTGAAACTTAATTTAAAATTTTGTTTTTTTAATTATAATAACATTTATCGAATATAAATTAATTAATTAATTAATTAATTAATTAATTAATTAATTAATAAAAACAAAAACCATAACAAAATAAATCAGTTCTTTCTATAAAGTAATGAATAAATAAATTAACAAACACAGATCCACCTCCTACTGATCTGGGTTCAGTTGATAAAACAAACCTGATGTTTTTCTGTCATGTACTGACCTCTGCTGCTCTGTCAATCACATCATACACATCCTTCAAAATAAAATAAAAGAACAGTTTAGACACAAAACTGCTGAGAACAATGAGAACAACAAAAACAGAAGGGAACAGACTAAGATGCAATATGGAGGGATTTGACACAATCTAAAACAGTTACTGAACTAAAAACAGAGGTGGTCAAAGTACTGACAGTCTGTACTGCAGTACAAGTACAGCTACTGGTGTGAAAAAATACTCTGGTAAAAGTACAAGTACTGATTCAACTCCTTTAGTGAAGTAAAAGTAAAAAAAAAGTGCAACTTCTGAACTGTAATAAAGTAAAAAGATGAAATAATATTTGTTTAAGCAGGAAAAAAACTGAAAAAATATCCAACAATAAAACCTTTAAAAGTGAGTTAGTGTGTAGATGATGTGTTTTATCGGGTCATGGTACTGAGTTTAGTGGGTATGGACAGAACATTTAGGAAAAATTAAAAAGTCATAAATAGAAGATAAAAAAAAACATAAATGTGACATTTGAAAAAAACTAAATCATGAGAAAAAAAATCAAGATTATGAGGAAAAAAAAGGCAGAATTATGAAAAAAAATCTGAATTATGAGATAACAAATGGATAATTAGTAAAATAAAACATTTAAATTATGATATAGTCAGTCACAATTTTTGATTTAAGACTATTTCTCCATACTGTGACATGTGTCTAGTATGAAAAGGTAATGAGGCTATTTAGTGTAAAGAGTATAAAAGTAAAGATATTTAGATAAATAAAAAATAAATACTCAAATAAAGTAAAGATACTGAATTTTTTTTTAGTTAAGTACAGTAAAGGAAATATTTCTACTTAGTTACTTTTACCTCTGAATAAAAATACTAAAGTATTAGGAGCAAAAATATACAACATACACAATATTAGATCAGATTAGACTGTATTAGAGTAGATTATATAGAACTGGATTGATGCTTTGGTTAGAACCCTAAAGAATTAGAGGTTCAAAAAGGAGCACAAACACAGATTATACACACGAAATACAACAAGAAAATAACTAAATACAATTTAAAAACAAGAACAGTAAGGAAAAAAATCAGACAACTCCATATTCGAAATTACTTTAAGAAATAACAACAATAATATAATAATAATTATTATTTTTTATTTCTGATGCATTCATTAAACATTACTTCTATATATTTTTATGTGTAATATAAAAGTGTTTTCTTACTACATACACGTGTCACTCATATGTGTATTTATATTAATAAACTCACAATTTAGTGCACATTATCTAGAATAACACAACATACTTTAATATTTGACCTTTTCGGTTTTCTAAAGTGAATCTGCAAACAAAACATCTAAAATTCACATTTAAATAAAGTAGTAAATGAACAGTGTTTACTTGGGTATGGTGAATTAATATTTTAGTCAAGGTACCTACCTGGTTATACAACAATACAGAAAAACTATTACAATTTTTAAATAAAATATTTTACCTACAAATAAACATAAACATATATATATATATATATATATATATATATATATATATATATATACATACATATATATATATATATATATGTATATATATATATATATATATATATATATATATATATATATATATATATATATATATATATATATATATATATATATATATATATATATATATATATATATATATATATATATATACATATATATATATATATATATATATATATATATATATATATATATATATATATATATATATATATATATATATATATATATATATGTGTGTGTGTGTGTGTGTGTGTGTGTGTGTGTGTGTGTGTGTGTGTGTGTGTGTGGTCAGAAAGTCAAATGTTGCTAGCTTATTTTTGTACTCTTTAGCTGTTAAATCTGTAAATATTTGAGTGTTTACCTCTTCAAACTCACGGGCTGATAGATGACAGTGACAGTCCACAAACCCAGAATCCATTGCAAACTCAAATAAAAAAACTGTACGAAGCGTAAAAACTTAGAAAAGCTTGGAATTTGAAGACATATTTGGTACATAAACTACGCTACAAAAGACGGAACTATGATGCTACACTGACGTTTGTTTAAAACCAGCGGGAACAACTATAGTGGTCGGACCCGGAAGTCATGCATCCATTTCCGGTTTGGGCTACGTGTTTTTAATATGAACTGGGTTGGCGGCAAAGATGGAGGCTGAACAGAACGAAAACATAAACAGAGATGAAAGCAGTGAAGAGTTCAGAGTTCAGGTCCTATCAAAGACACGAGTCACCGAACAGGTAAATAAATATAAAGACATTTTACAGACGGTGGCGGACGGACAGACGGATATACCGGAGGACATCAGGCGGATTCTGGTGCACGAGCTGCTGGCGGTGAGTGTTCAGCCGAAACAGGGCACATTTAGGTGGACAAGGAGTACCAAAACCTTTTAAAGAGTACCAGAACAGTGTACACAAGTTTTATTTTAAGAGTGCCAGAATATTTTAAAGAGGACCAGAACATTTTACGCAAGTTTCATCTAAAGAGTACCAGAGAGGTTCGGTTTAACACTAATATTTTTTATTTTACCATTATAATTGTTAATAGTAACAACAGTTAATAATAATAATAATACATATTCAGAGAATGCCTAATTTAACCTTTGAACTTTTGCAATATTGATAATTATGTTATATTTATATATGCGCCAATGCGTGTAATATTATGATAATGTATCAATTATTTATATTAGTTATACCGTGATATGTCTGTTTGACACACACACAGTGTTACACAAGTTAATTTAGCCAAAAATTGAGTGTAGAAAAAAATCTAAAAGAAATTTTTAAAAGAAGAAAATGGTAAAAACATGTGTCATGTGTCTCTCAACTTGTCTGTAGCGTCGACTAAGGCATGGGTACGTTTATGAAGCCAGGAGAGGATGTAAAACAAATCAATAAAAGTATTTAAAAAAAATGGCGCTGGGCATGGAGGATGTGGGTGTTGACGGTAAACCCTTTTCGAGCTGGTGTTAGAAGTTACCTCAACCCAGTGTATGTTACTGCACTTTATGTAGGAAGAACTAAGTCCATGGAACAAGTGGAAAAACCTCTACCCCTGTATGAATAAGATGCTTTCCACAAAGCAGCATCCAGGCACAACCACAGTGGACCTTCCACCCTCCATTACAGATAGTGACTGATTTCAAAATCCCACTGTGTGTCTTCATTGTGGAACATGACTTGTCGTTGGCGGTAGCTTAACCACTTGTAGCCCACAGTAACAGTATCAAACATTCAAGCTTTGAAGGACTGTGTTTTCAGAGTTCTTCATACTCATTTAGGCCTTCAAAATTAGGGTAAATGTGTCCCTTTTTCATCACAGTCTCTGGGTTCCTGCTGCCACCTGTTGGTCAAAACAGTAACAGCAGCATAAATGATGAAAACACAGTGAAGGAAGTCACAAGAAATATTTACAGTTACAGAAGGATGACAGTTGTTATGTTCAGTGTCGAACACTAATCTGTTTGAACATTTGTTTCGACACCACACAACTGTTGTGTGTGTGTGTATATATATGTGACCCACCACCACCAAACCAGGCATAAGTCGCGCTGAGCCGTTCAGAGCTACAGCCAAATTTAGGCTGGAAGGTGATTTGTTATTAGTGTTTACACCTTATCAAAAAACGGTACCTTAACACCTCTATGTTCACTTCCTGTGGTCATTACATTGAAATTCAATCAATAAAGGTGTTTATTGAGTCAATTATTTAAGCGGTGACAAAAGTTCAGGTATTGCTGAGCAAAGACAAAGACGACTTCCACCTCTTTTCGCCGAACAAAACGATCTCCGTTCCGTGGGTAAACACCCAAGTGTTTGGTACGAGGTAAAAGCTTATATTGAATGTTCTGTCCAATGGTGTAAGCCAAATGATTATAATACGTCACACTTCTGTCCTATTATTATAATATATAAAACTTCTGTGACATGTCCATCAGAGTGTCCTTTAACATCTGTCAACAATTTGTGTCAATCGGATACAAATTATTATGCGTTGCTAAGGACTTCCTACCCCAAAACAGTCCAAAACTTTAACGGACAATATCTAAAAATATGCAAATTGTAAAATATGTCCAAATGTGGATATTAAAATGACCATAACTTTGGTTCTACTTGTGATAGAAACATCATTTTTTCACCATCTTAAACCTTAGTTTCCACTCTACCAAGATACACACATAACTCTGTTTGGATTTACACACACTTATGCCTGGTTTACTGGTGGTGGGTCACATATGTTTTCTTGTGTTTTCATAACTGATGCTGTTTTTTAATTTGAATAAACAGTACAGTTCCCAAATATGATGGAAAATAGATCATACCTCCCATAGCAGACACAGTTTCCTAGATCTGGATCCCCAAAATGTCAAGACTCTTCATCACAGTTTTCACACTTCTACTTTTCAAGGCTTAATATATCCATAAATAATGAAGCTATGCTGTTAGTAAGTGCACCATGGGATAGACAGGGTCATACTGAGGGAGCATGTTGTTTTTTTAGGCCTGTATCTTCCTTCAGTCTAAAACTAGAGGTGTCCAAACCTGCTGGTTCATTCTCTATGTAATTCACAAGCTTGAAAAGTGGGCGTGGCACCCACACTAGGGAGGGCTTCATCTCCAAAACCCTTAGACATAGTTTCATTGGGAAGGACATGGGCACAGTTTTCCTGAGTGGGTGGGTGGAAGGAAAGAAGTGGGGAAAAACTATTATCAAAAATAGTGACTTCACAATAGTGATGTTACACAGGCTGTTAATGGTTTAAATCCACGGTTCTCAAACTGGGGTCCGCGAACCCCTAGGGGGACGTGGCGCATGTCCAGGGGGTACGCGAAATTATTCACGGTTTTGTTTTATTTTTGTTTTGTTTTATTTTAAATTTTTTTTGCTGTTTTATTTTGAAATGCGGAAGTTTTATTTTGTAGCGAGCGGGCGGAAGTAACAGCGCTGTTTGACGCCAGCTTGACTAAATTGAGACGGAGCGAGTCACAGAACATGGATCGATTTTTGTGTCCGCCAAGTTCCTCAAGAAGTGGTAAAAGAAATGACAATGAAAATGACAATGACAAACGCCCTAACCCTAAAAAGAGAAAGCACATTGATCGTTATATTGAGTTTGACAAGCTCATCCCTCTCATTAAGTCTGTCTGTCTGTCTGTCTGTCACACACACACACACACGGTTTTGTGTGTCTTTTGTTCCGTTTATTATTTTAAAATTATTTAAAATTGTTGTTTCTGAAGTGTTCATTTATATTATAATACCTGAAAATGTGGCTGGTTTGCACAAAAGCACTATTAAAAAAGGTTATCATTGTTTCATAATAATCATTGTTGAAGTGGTTTTTTATCATTTTCAGTATCGCGAGGATGAGGGGGGACATGGAAAAATGTCACCCCTCCAAGGGGGACCTGGGCCAAAAAAGTTTGAGAACCCCTGGTTTAAATAATGTGTTAAAACAGTATGTTGCATACATAATAGCCCCACCCCTTACCTCCTGAGAAAGGAAAAAAGTTCAGCCTCAGGATTTATTTTCATTTATATTTCATCAGCCCTGAATAGTTGACAAACCAAAGTTAGGAGCACTACAACAAAAGCTTTACCGTCCCAAAATAGTGTAGTTTGAAATTGAGATTTTTGATCCAAAACGATAGATTGTTCAGCCCTGTTGCGTGGTTACCATGGCAACAGCAACCATTTTTAAATCGACTGTGTGTGTGTCATTCTCAGAACTTCGAGGCGGCAGTTCAGGACAACGTGTTGGTGAATGGGAAACCGTGGAGCGATGCCCCTGATGATGAAGGTCTGAGCATCACTTTACATTAAAGTAGACTAGGGGGGGTTCCAACATACGGCACATGGGCCCAAAGCAGCCACCACATGGCCCGACCATGGCCCATGAAACGCAGAAATGACACTGAAGATACAAAAAAGAAAAAAAAAATCCTCACATATGCAATATTTGACTGCACTTTTACTTTGACGTTTTTACCACATAATGATTATATAGTGTCACAATAAGGTTCATCATATTTTTTTTCCCCATCCAACGTTGCATTACTTTTTGACACTGGTCTACAGTCACGAGCTTCTGGAATTAAACTAAACTTGAAATGTTCCCACATGTGATAGTGATAAAGAAAAAGAAAAGTCTGAAATGATGGTTGGATCAAGTTTCCAAGATCAGTCTGGACTGAAAATGTGATATTTACTGAATATTTTGGTCACTTTTGTTCATTTTAATGTGAATAGTATATTTATATAAATATAAAGAGTATAAAGTACACATAATTATATAAATATAAAGAGTATAAAGTACAAATAATTATATAAATATAAAGAGTATAAAGTACAAATATTTATATAAATGTAAAGAGTATAAAGTACATATATTTATATAAATATAAAGAGTATAAAGTACAGATATTTATACAAATGTAAAGAGTATAAACTACAGATATTTATATAAATGTAAAGAGTATAAAGTACATATATTTATAAACAAATGTAGGGAGTAAAGGTTTCCAGAAAAATAAATACTCCAGTAAAGTAAAGATACCTAAACTCTCTATTTAAGTACAGTAATGAAGTACTTGTACTTAGTTACTTCAGACCTTTGTTTAATTTAAGTCTCTGTTGGAATGGAAACCCTATAAATCCCCATGGTCTTTGAACTCACCACAGAAGCCGAGGCTGTGGATCTGGAAATCTGCCTGGACGACGCCATCGTGGAGACCAGCAGGAGGCGCCGCACCTTCCCCCGACGCATCCTGCCCCATGTGGTCCACACACTGAAGGCGGAGCGTAAAGTCCTGGTGGGTGGAGCTTCAGCGGCAGCGTTAGGGGCGAATCGAATTGCACGATTTTCCTAAAATATGAATCAATTTTGCCATAAAACTCGATTTTAAATCTAAATCGATTTTTTGCCCAGCTCTAGTGTGTATATATATATATATATATATATATATATATATATATATATATATATATATATATATATATATATATATATATATATGTGACCCACCACCAGTAAACCAGGCATAAGTGTGTGTAAATCCAAACAGAGTTATGTGTGTATCTTGGTAGAGTGGAAACTAAGGTTTAAGATGGTGAAAAAATGATGTTTCTATCACAAGTAGAACCAAAGTTATGGTCATTTTAATATCCACATTTGGACATATTTTACAATTTGCATATTTTTAGATATTGTCCGTTAAAGTTTTGGACTGTTTTGGGGTAGGAAGTCCTTAGCAACGCATAATAATTTGTATCCGATTGACACAAATTGTTGACAGATGTTAAAGGACACTCTGATGGACATGTCACAGAAGTTTTATATATTATAATAATAGGACAGAAGTGTGACGTATTATAATCATTTGGCTTACACCATTGGACAGAACATTCAATATAAGCTTTTACCTCGTACCAAACACTTGGGTGTTTACCCACGGAACGGAGATCGTTTTGTTCGGCGAAAAGAGGTGGAAGTCGTCTTTGTCTTTGCTCAGCAATACCTGAACTTTTGTCACCGCTTAAATAATTGACTCAATAAACACCTTTATTGATTGGATTTCAATGTAATGACCACAGGAAGTGAACATAGAGGTGTTACGGTACCGTTTTTTGATAAGGTGTAAACACTAATAACAAATCACCTTCCAACCTAAATTTGGCTGTAGCTCTGAACGGCTCAGTGCGACTTATGCCTGGTTTCGTGGTGGGGGGTCACATATATATATACACACACACACACAGTTGTGTGGTGTCGAAACAAATGTTCAAACAGATTAGTGTTCGACACTGAACATAACAACTGTCATCCTTCTGTAACTGAAATAATTAATATTAATAATTAAAAGTAAATAACTAAAAATGTAAATGAATGAATAAAGGCAAATAAATACAAATTTAAAATATTAAATAAAAAAGTCGAATAAATAATAAATTAATACAAATAAATAAACCAAAAAACTAAATAAATACAAATTTAGAATAAAAAAATAATATAAAATAAAGAAGGCCAAATAAATAAATAGAAAATTATGAATGAATAAATAAGTAAAATAAGAAATAACAAAACGTATTAATGAATAAAAATAAATACATTCATTTAAAAACTTTTGAAAATATAAAATTAAAAAGTCAAATAAATAAATAATAAATACAAAATAAATGAATAAAAAAAATGATCTGACCACTGCTCTGCACCTGAACGCATCGTCTGTGTCCACTTCACTGACCGCTCCTCTGCACCTGAACGCATCGTCTGTGTCCACTTCACTGACCGCTCCTCTGCACCTGAACGCATCGTCTGTGTCCACTTCACTGACCGCTGCTCTGCACCTGAACGCATCATCTGTGTCCACTTCACTGACCGCTGCTCTGCACCTGAACGCATCGTCTGTGTCCACTTCACTGACCGCTGCTCTGCACCTGAACGCATCGTCTGTGTCCACTTCACTGACCGCTGCTCTGCACCTGAACGCATCGTCTGTGTCCACTTCACTGACCGCTGCTCTGCACCTGAACGCATCGTCTGTGTCCACTTCACTGACCGCTGCTCTGCACCTGAACGCATCGTCTGTGTCCACTTCACTGACCGCTGCTCTGCACCTGAACGCATCGTCTGTGTCCACTTCACTGACCGCTGCTCTGCACCTGAACGCATCGTCTGTGTCCACTTCACTGACTGCTGCTCTGCTGGTTTATTTCAGGGACTTTATGAAAACACAGTGGAACCTCAGGAGGCGTTCAAGGACCTGGACCAAGGTACGTAAAACAAAGATACCAGACTCAGTCAACAAACATGTATCTTTCTAAGTCCACAGCAGGACGGAGGTGGACAGATGGACAGTGGACAGATGTGTCTCAGTCTCTGTTTCTTGTTGAATGTAAAATCTATAAATAAATAAATGTATCAGTGAAACAGTTTCTCTGCTGTAAGAGGAAGAAACACTTCTGTTTAAGGTGGACTGGTTGTGTTTAAGGTGGACTGGTTGTGTTTAAGGTGGACTGGTTCCGTTTAAGTTAGACTTGTTCCGTTTAAGTTGGACTTGTTCTGTTTAAGTTGGACTGGTTCTGTTTAGGTTGGACTGGTTCTGTTTAGGTTGGACTGGTTCCAGCTGCTTTTCCATGGTCACATGACTAACAGTTTGTTTGTTTGTTTTGCAGAGAACATGAGTGTTCTATCGGCTGCAGCTCCTGTGATGGTGAAGGAGGCCACGGAGGTGATGAAGGTATGCACACCTGGTTCTGGTTCTGCTCAGAACCCTTTAAGGAACCCCTTTAGAACTGGACCAGGTTCAGTCATGAAGGTTTTCACAATAAAAGAGTCAGAGAAATCTGGTTTTTACCAATTCATAAATCTGAACCATCCTACATGTGTGTTCTTCATCATCCTCTTCATCTTCTTCTTCATCTTCTTCTTCTTCCTCAGTCCATCATGGTCCTGCAGACCAACGCCAGCGGTCTCTGTCAGATCCTGGACCTCCAGCCCAGTGCGGCATCGGTGGAGATCCATGGGGAGGTGTTTGGGTCCACAGACCGCTCACATGTTACCACGGCGACCAGACAGCCAATCAGGAGAGCCGTAGAGGAGGCGGCAGCTGTGCGCAGTTATGCCCCCCTCACCAAGAAACCCAAGTGCACCATGGGAGAATGAGAGGAGACGACTGTACAGGAATCAAACCTTTAATTGAAGTTTTTTTTATACATTAAACACAGTCACATCCTGTAAAAAAAAAAAAAAACTACAAATATAAACAATAGAAAAGTATGAAGCTAATCTGTGTCGTTACATTTTAAATTTGAAAAGCCCTTGAATTTTAAACACTTAAGTTTTTCACACTAAAATGAAATATCAGAATTATTTAAACCACTGAGTTCAACCATGTTCATACATTTAAATAAATGGTCATAAACTCATTTTCTTTATTTCCCACATTTGGCCTGAGTCTGAAAAAAACTAATGAAGTAAAACTGTAAAAGAAAAAACAAATATGAGGAGAAAATGCACACTGGTACGTCTACTTACGAAATTAATTTGTTCCAGAAGTGTTTTCATAACGTGAATTTTTCGTAAATACAATCGCATTTTACATGGAAAAGATCTGATTGGTTCCAAGGCTCCCAATACTACCCCCTAAACCCCCAATACTACCCCCTAAACCCCCAATACTACCCCCTAAACCCTTTAAAAAAATATAAACATGTACAGATTTTGTATAAACATGTGTTGTTATAAAATGTATATTTATATTTTAGTGGGTCCAGGCTAATGTGGATGTCCGGGACAGAAGAGTTGATCCAGGTCTGGGTCAGAATGAGGATGCATCAGTCTGGTGGATCATGTTTGGGTTTAAATCTTCAGGTAGTCCACTTTGTTTTCCACTGAGCTACGTTGGCGAGTCTGAACGGGTTAGCTCTTAGCTTAGCTGGAAATCCACCGCCACAGACGCACTTCTACTTCCTCTGGCTCCGCCTCCCATGTCTCTGGAGGCGGAGCCTCCGCTGTAGGACGCTGGATCTGAGCGGCGTAGCAGACCCAGGTTCTGTAGAACGGTCCACGTGTCCGGGCTTGAGGAGTCCAAGTTTGGACCAGTTGTGGTTAAGCTGATGATAGTGTGTGGGTCATATACTCTTCTGCACCGTTGGGCTCAACTGTTGATACTAACAGCGCTGGTCTAGGTGGAGAAATGAGCGTTAAAGTGTGTGTGTTACCATGGAGACACAGCAGCCGCAGACAAACAGGGCGACACCATCGACCTGTTTACTGTCATTTTATAAAACGTACTGTAATAAAGTTTAAATAAACACACTGAGAAAAACTGAGGAAACAACAACAACTGATGAATGAGGGTCAAAGGTCACCAAAAGCATCATGGGTAGCTCCCTCATAGCCAATGGGATCATACGTACAGTACGTATGTGATGTATTTACGTACAGTAATGTACATACAGTACTGTGTGTCTGGGAGGTTTCAGTTTCCTTTCGTAAATTGAATTTTCTTTCGTATTCAGAGACGAAAAATTTAAGTAAAGGTTTTTTATTACTTGGATCATTAGTTAGCTGGGTCTTTTGTAACTAGAGGTATGACTACATGAAAACAAAAAACAAATATGTGACCCCCCACCAGTAAACCAGGCATAAGTGTGTGTAAATCCAAACAGAGTTATGTGTGTATCTTGGTAGAGTGGAAACTAAGGTTTAAGATGGTGAAAAAATGATGTTTCTATCACAAGTAGAACCAAAGTTATGGTCATTTTAATATCCACATTTGGACATATTTTACAATTTGCATATTTTTAGATATTGTCCGTTAAAGTTTTGGACTGTTTTGGGGTAGGAAGTCCTTAGCAACGCATAATAATTTGTATCCGATTGACACAAATTGTTGACAGATGTTAAAGGACACTCTGATGGACATGTCACAGAAGTTTTATATATTATAATAATAGGACAGAAGTGTGACGTATTATAATCATTTGGCTTACACCATTGGACAGAACATTCAATATAAGCTTTTACCTCGTACCAAACACTTGGGTGTTTACCCACGGAACGGAGATCGTTTTGTTCGGCGAAAAGAGGTGGAAGTCGTCTTTGTCTTTGCTCAGCAATACCTGAACTTTTGTCACCGCTTAAATAATTGACTCAATAAACACCTTTATTGATTGAATTTCAATGTAATGACCACAGGAAGTGAACATAGAGGTGTTAAGGTACCGTTTTTTGATAAGGTGTAAAAACTAATAACAAATCACCTTCCAGCCTAAATTTGGCTGTAGCTCTGAACGGCTCAGTGCGACTTATGCCTGGTTTGGTGGTGGTGGGTCACATATATATATACACACACACACACAACAGTTGTGTGGTGTCGAAACAAATGTTCAAACAGATTAGTGTGCGACACTGAACATAACAACTGTCATCCTTCTGTAACTGAAATAATTAAATAATATTAATAATTAAAAGTAAATAACTAAAAATGTAAATGAATGAATAAAGGCAAATAAAATAAACGAATGAATACATTAAATAAATACAAATTTAAAATATTAAATAAAAAAGTCGAATAAATAATAAATTAATACAAATAAATAAACCAAAAAAAAAGCTCTGAACGGTTCAGCGCGATTTATGCCTGATTTCGTGGTGGTGGGTCACATTAGTCCATGTGTTTTATTATGGATCAGTTCTACAAAGACAGTAAAGTCTTAGTAACAGAAGCAGGTTCAAATTGGGTCTAACTTTCTTTAAACATTTCAGGTTGTTCACATTTTATTTTTATAGGATAGTTTGTAAATGTCAATATTTTCATCATTTAATATTTTTTGTAGTAAAACAATGAGACGTGAAGTTGTCATCACGTAGACAAGGAAAAAACTGAGAAGAAAGTATGGAATCATTTAATAGGTTATTATATATTACTATCATCCCATGGGCGGGCCATGTTTGGCCCCAGGGCCACATGTTGAAGACCCCTGCTTTAGAATAAAAATGCAGACATTTATAAACACAGTAAAAAAAAATGAGTCAGATCCAGTTATTGAAACAACATGAACCATTGATCATGTTCTGTCGAGTGTTAAACCAGTAGTTGATTGACTTCCTGCTTTGGTGTCATGTGACCGACTCAACACAACTTGATTGGCTGTCAGTTCAATTTAGGTTAAAAGTATTTCAATTTTTGCAGCTGAATTTTTTTCTTTTAAATTTATGAACATAGTTAAATTCAGAGACAAAATAATCAGATGTTTAATTCCAGCGCAAAATTCAATGGCTTTTAAAATGAGAAAATGTAATGACAGATGAAAAGTGTCTGAACAGGACGTGGGTCGCCTTCTTTTCAATGGTCGTTTTCTTCCACGTTTTATTTTTTTATGTTATATATTTTTTACCCTGAAGATGTGAGGGCTGTTTTTGTTTTTGTTTGTTTCCATGAAAATATTGTTGTAGTTTTACTCATATGTGTGGTGTCTGAACTAAAGTGAAGTAAAACTGAGGGTCAGTGACAGAACAAACATGTGCCGTTACCATGGAAACTGTGGACAAACACTCGGAACCCTTTCCTTCAAATGTCACCACCCTGGAGCAATATACTGACTATAGATTATAGATTGGGTTATATATTATAGATTAAGTTATAGATTAGACCATAGATTATAGATTAGGTTATAGATTAAATTATAGATTAGGTTATAGATTAGATTATAGATTAGATTATAGATAAAGCCAGTGGTTGTCAAACTTTTTTCCTCACAAACATATTTTAGTCCAGTACCCTCTGACATGGACAAAACTTTTTGTGTAAAATCAGTGTCTGATTTATTAAATACAAATTTATATAAGTTTTTATCTGATCATTTTAACTTTTTATTTCATCAGTTTTACTTCACTTAATGCTCCTTATGGTGCAGAAAAAAACTGTACTTATTTTTTTTAAAGAATTATGAAACGCTTCACATACCCCCAAGGGGGACACATCCCCACATTTAGGAACCACTGGATTAGGTTATTGAACAGGTTATAGATGAGGTTATTGATCAGGTTATAGATGAGGGTATAGATTATAGATGAGGTTATTGATCAGGTTATAGATTAGATTATTGATCAGGTTATAGATGAGGGTATAGATTATAGATGAGGTTATTGATCAGGTTATAGATTAGATTATTGATCAGGTTATAGATGAGGGTATAGATTATAGATGAGGTTATTGATCAGGTTATAGATTATAGATGAGGCTATAGATTTGGTTATAGATGAGATTATTGATTAGGTTATACGTGAGGCTATAGGTTATAGTTAATGTGTGTTTAGTTTGACCCTGGTCACATGACTTCCATGAACTTCCCTCTGAGCTTCTTCTAAAAGGCAGTGAAATTGAAAAGTGAAGCTGAACTGAAACTGTTCAGGTTTTAGTGTCTGCTTCTTCTAACTGATGTCTACACAGACCACCTTAAACACCCAGACCACCTTAAAGACCGCCCCAGACCACCTTAGCCTGTTTGGACCTGGTTCCATGCGTTGGTTTAGAATCAGTGACGATGTCAGACTGTGATGCTTCCTCTCACTGTAACCACGACGACGACGACGGCAGCAAAAACCTGTGTGAGGTAAAAAAAAATATAGAAGTGTATTTAATAGAACTGAACTGATGAGGTAAAAAAAATATAGAAGTGTATTTAATAGAACTGAACTGATGAGGTAAGAAAATATAGAACTGTATTTAATAGAACTGAAGTGACGAGGTAAGAAAATATAGAACTGTATTTAATAGAACTGAAGTGACGAGGTAAGAAAATATAGAACTGTATTTAATAGAACTGAAGTGACGAGGTAAGAAAATATAGAACTGTATTTAATAGAACTGATGTGACGAGGTAAGAAAATATAGAACTGTATTTAATAGAACTGATGTGACGAGGTAAGAAAATATAGAACTGTATTTAATAGAACTGATGTGACGAGGTAAGAAAATATAGAACTGTATTTAATAGAACTGAAGTGACGAGGTAAGAAAATATAGAACTGTATTTAATAGAACTGAAGTGAAAAACAGAGTTTATTTCACATAGAACTGTGTGATATAGAAGTGTCATCTTCAGGAAACAAAAAACCTTTGATTTTAGTCAGAGTTTCAATGAAATGATTTGAATTAAATAGATCAGTCACAGGTCAGTGGGCGTGGCTAAAAGGTCAGATCAGTTTTTGATCTGAATGTTTGATGTCAGGGCTCAGAAGATGAAGGACGGAGGATGAAGAGGAGGGAGAAGAACAGAGTGGCCGCTCAGAAGAGCCGAAAACGACAGACGCAAAGAGCAGATCTACTGCACCGGGTGGGCGGAGCTTCTGAAGGGCACACCCCCAGTGGGAGGGCCAGGAAAATATGAATAACTAATGAGTTCTGGTTCCACATTCAGACCCATATAATGTGAACTGGGTCAGAAGCAGGATAAGGTCTAAAGTGGGTCAGAACCAGGATATTATGTGAACTGGGTCAGAACAGGTTCCAGAACTGAAGCTCATGAACTCTATGTTTCCTGTTTGTTTTCAGGCCTGTGAAGTTCTGGAACAACGGAACCGGAACCTGAGACGAGAGGTACCAGTCTAGGACCAGACCTAAACCGGACCAAGACCAGACTTAAACCAGACTAAAACTAAACCAGAACTGAACCAGAACTAAAACCAGACTAAGATGAGATCTAAACCAGATTAAAACCAAAACTAAACCAGACTAAGATGAGATCTAAACCAGACTATAACCAGGCCTAAACCGGACTAAGACCAGACCTAAACCAGAACTAACCTGTTATTCAGTCCTTCCTTCTTCCTGTTCCAGGTGGACTCTTTATCAGAGGAACAGCATGTTCTCACTGAGGCCCTCAGAACCCATGAACCCTTCTGTCCCATCATGCACTGCTCCCTCACCACCTCTGATCTGAGCATCCAACCAAGGACCATGGCTGCCATCTGACCATCATCATCATCATCACCCACATCTTCATCATCACCCACATCTTCATCCTCATCTCCATCATCATCCTCATTTTCATCATCACCCTCATCAGTGTCATCTTCATCATCATCAACACATGGTTACACACACATTTATTCCATCCATCAGTTGAAGTAAATATAAGCGTGTGTTTGTTTCTTGTCGCTGTAGTTGTTTCTGGTGAAAGGAAGAAATATCTGCTGTTCACTTCATATGTGAATCTGTTTGTTACTGTTTGTGGACTGAGTCACTTCTATTAAAGCTCCTCCCATTTTATGTTAAAGCTCCTCCCATTTTCTGTGACTAAGGGACTTTCCCTGTTGTCATGGAAACCAGCCTGTAGTTCCACACACAGACACACAGAGCTGACTGGAGTAAAGTCTGTCTGAATGTCAAACCATGCCTCTGAACTCCTGTGATTTTTGGTAAAAGTGTAAATAATTGGTGAAAACAAAGTTGATGATGAGTGACAGGAGGGTCTGAGGAACAAGTAGATATATTTATTTTTCCTGTACTGTGAAAAATAAGTGAGATACAGCAGTTTTAAAACCACTGAACTCACCAAAATGAAGCAGATCTGTTAGTCTGTCAATCATGTTAAAGCCCCGCCCACAGTGTTTGTCAATCATGTTAAAGCTCCTCCCACAGTCTTAATTGTCTGCAGGTGTTTCATAGTGCCAGGAGCACTGTTGCCATGGTGATGAGCAGTGGCGGGAACTTCAAAGGGCAGACTCATAGACAGCTCCACACTCTGTTACATGGAAAAAATAGGTGTGAACATACTGCCAAACTACTGCCATTTTTGGTAAAAGTGTAAATAATTGGTGAAAACAAAGTTGATGATGAGTGACAGGAGGGTGTGAGGAACAAGTACATGTACTTTTTATGTGTGTACTGTGAAAAATAAGTGAGTTAGAACAATTTCAAAAACACTGAACTCAACATGAGACAGAAATGATTTTTCCAATAGAAGTCTATTGACAGAAATCCCTGACATCATCCCAAACAGGTTCCTGTCATTTCACTTTAAAAAGAGCTAGATCTTCAAACCCTGGTTTGTTTGAATTCTCACAACCATGGCAACATTTGTGGAAAAGATTGTTTGTCTACTATTTATGGTTTTGCCGTGAGGACGAGTTATTGAGACATTTTTCAGCTTAATTTTTTCTTCTCTCGTGCTCTAGCGATGACATCACCCACTGATAAAAAGTCAGATTTTGGTCTTTTCAGGGTGGATTTACTGAGTTCTCTAGCGACAACCGTAAATCACACCCTCATGACAATCACATCCTAAAGACACCACAAAAATGACTGTTTGAAAGTTTAAATGAAGTCTGTGCCACAAAGTATGAAGAAGCAGGAGTGTTGGAAAAAGGACATTTATTTGTCAGTCCCATTAAGAATGAATGGGGTTTTAATTGGTATAATAATGCGAAATACGTACGACATATCGGAATTATGAGACCTCATGTGTAATCTCTGGGCCATATTGAAGATTTGTTCCTATTCACTCCAAAAGGCTACCATGTATCATTTGGGAGTTATAGCCATGGAAACATGTCCCAATTAATTTCGGATGGACATTTTTGACTTTTTTTTTTTTCGCATGTTATACAAAATTTTGCACCTTTCGAGACCAGGCCAGACATTTTAGCATCAATTTATTTATTTTCTAATCAATTTACAGCGATTTGGGTTCTTTTTTTTCTCCAAAGTTTTTGTTTAAGTCAGAAGAATAATGCCCTAATCGCACAGGATTAGTATTACCTATGGACCACTGGTAATTTGGAACAATTATGGAGAATGTGTGAGTTCTTAGTCCTGTGCAAATGCGTCATGTCTGTGATTTGCTCAGTCATAATTTGGGTGAAAAGCAGACGTCCAGAGGTAATTCAAGTCCAGTGTGAATGTGCATGTCTGTGCTTTTTGTCTTTTTCTGGAGTGAATAATGGAGGAAGTGGTCAAAATTGTGTGGCAGCATGTGGCAAAAGGAAGATATGATCACACCATATTTAATAATATTTATATCTATCTTCAGTTGTCTCTATAGATTCAGTCGCCTCCGCTAAGAACGGCCCATTCTGTAATCTGGAGACCGCTTTAATCTGTACTGACCCCACTCTTATTTTAAAGGCGCGGAGCAAATTTGCATCTACCAAATTTTGCATCCCTGCCAATGGCATTAACCCCCTTTATTCTTATGCATTCTTTGTTTTCATACCCTATTAATGTATTGAGACCAAACAGGATGTTGTGAATTTACGACATATCCAGCCATAATGTCTGGAATTTGCATGAATTACAGACACTTGTTTATCCCGTCCAAATGAGCCACATAATAACAGAGGTGCAGGGGTAATGGCAAATTACCAGTGGTCCACAGATAATATTTATCCTGTGCGAATAGGGCAATAGATTAATAAATATGACGAACAATATACCCCTTTGCCTGATATTACATACAAGTACACAGGGAAAAATATAAATATAACATGGAGGTTTAAAAGTCCAGTATAAACAGGGTGGGATGTATAGACTATGGGAGGAGGAATATATACAAGTAGGAGAGATTAAAATGTTCTGCATGAAAATGACATAAACAGACTAATAGGAGCAGCCTGAGTATCTGAAGATAATATGTACACTTGTAGTAAAGCAAAAGGATAAAAGTGAAACTGTTGGGTCAGAATTTGCACATACTGTAGTATCCCTAATACTGCACTGTGACACTGTAGGGTTAAATAAGAAGAATAACTGAACACTGTAGACCAGGGATAGGCAGCCTCCACCTGAACAAGCAAAACATAAATAGAAGAAAAGCTTCATTTTTCAGATTTTTGCAACAGTGTAAAAACATCCAACTCCATCCAAACAGACGGACAGGTCTGATGTCAGGACATACATGAGGAGTTAAAGTGTTCACTTACAGTTCATTCAACAGAAATCCAGAGTTAATGTAGTTAATTCAGAGTTCATTGTGTTCATCATTTCACAGTTACAGAACAGGAAGTAAGTGAACAGGTAAAAATAAACATCAGTTTAAAACAAACCCTGAACTGAAACTCAACTCTGGTCAGTTTCTAATTTAGGCTAAAGGTTATGTCCGTTACCATAGCAACAAGTACAACACACACACACACCATCTTTTGTAACCGTCTTCATTTACCTGTGATGGAAGTGGGCATGTCCTCAGGCGAGAACATATCGAAGTGGGCGTGGTCTTGTGTGAGAACAGGTGGGAGTGGGCGGGGCCTCGGGTGAGGTCAGATGGACACATGTGACATTTAAAACCAGACAGACAGACAGAAGCAGACAGGTTAAACATCAACTCCAAAATGTTCCACACATATTTACAAACTGAATCAAACCAAAAAAAGTGGATTAATTAAATATTATTATTGATAATAATTATTACTAATATTTAAATACATTTCAATATGATGATGATTATTATTATTGATAATAATAATTCATTTATTTCCTCTTATCAAACCTGTTTGTTTTAGTGTCAGAAAACTTCCCTCTGACTCACTCACACAGCTCATTCCCCCCCCTACCACCCATAAACCCCGCCCCTCTACTTCCTGTCTCTACATGTCCAGACTTGTCTGAGTCATCCTGAATAAAGCCAGAGTTGATAACACATGACCTTTGACCTCCTGCAGTTAGGATCCACTATTTAAAGAACAAATCTACTATCTGGTTCTAGGTATGGATCTGAAACTGGATCTAGTTCCCAATCCAAATATGGTTCTAGATATGGTTCTAGCTGTAGATCTAGTTTTCAGACTGGTTCTGGATCTGGTTCTAGATATGTTTCTGGATCTGGTTTTACATATGGTTCTGGCTCTAGATCTAGTTTTCAGTCTGGTTCTGGTTCTGGTTCTCCAGACCAAAGTGTCACACTCACCTGAAGCTCAGTTCCATGGTCTTTTCCTTTAATGCTGCCTTTGGTTTTTCCTTCAGAACTGACCCGGTTCTGATCAAAACTGTCAGATCCTGGTACAGAACCAGTTCCAGATCCTGAATGAGTTTGGACCCAGAATCAGAAACTTCTACATAACACAACAAGTAGAAACTGGACACAGCTGGAGCTCATTAGCCACGCCCACTCAAAGACAGGTTTAGGTTGTTTATCCACGCCCACGCAGCAATTTAAATCATTTAGCCCCGCCCACTCACAGTTAGAAATTGGACTGAAAGTGGACTGTTGGGCTGTTTATTCAGTTTGATCTGTTTTTATAGAAGAATCTTCAACTTTAATGTGAATTTAATGAACATCTGGATGATCAGTGAAATAAATACAGAAAATATAGAAAACAAAACTAAATATAGAAGATAATATTAGAATAAATGGTAAGAAATGAGAAGAAATGTTAAATATAGAGAATAAAATATCACTGGGTCTTCAAGGGTTAATGTGAATATTTACAGATTTTCTTTCATTTAATGAATTTAAACAGACATTTATCTAAACAGACGTGTTCAGTTTTTTCAGGTTGAACTTTCAAACATTTTTTCTCAGATTCACTTTTATAAAAAAACAGACACCAACAGTTTTATTCATTTATTACAGAACATGTTTTAATGGATGAAGTATCAAAAACACAAAGAACAGTTTTTACACATAAAGTTTGAGAAGTGAGTTTAACTTACGACCTCTAGAGGGCAGAACCGTCCAACACAACCAGAACCAGAACCCCATCTACATCTGAAACTGAAACCAACATTCAGTCTGTTCTGAACATTCATTGAAATGAAACACTGACAGTGAAACACAAGGTGTCCAACATATGGCTCATAGACCCAAACTGGGTCAGAAGAGTCCGATCCACCCAATGACCCTGTACATATAAACAGTTAATGGGTCCAATTCAGACCCAGTGGATGTCAAGTGGATCAGAACCAGTCACATTAGAACAGAACCCAGAAACAGTTTTAATGAAAACAGTTAAATTACACGAATGAAAAAATGTGAATAATCAGAACACGTATGATGTGACATTAGTGACAGTAAAAATACAAACGCTGAAAATAAATGTCCAATAGTGCGAAAAAAAAAAGTCAAAATTTCTAAATCGTCTTGACGACAATCTGCAGTGAACGCAAACTTTGTCTTGTGTTGATGGTGGGCGGGGCTAACAGGTTCAGTATTTGGCCTTTGTGTTGATGGTGGGCGGGGCTAACAGGTTCAGTATTTGGCCTTTGTGTTGATGGTGGGCGGGGCTTACAGGTTCAGTATTTGGCCTTTGTGTTGATGGTGGGCGGGGCTTACAGGTTCAGTATTTGGCCTTTGTGTTGATGGTGGGCGGGGCTAACAGGTTCAGTATTTGGCCTTTGTGTTGATGGTGGGCGGGGCTAACAGGCTCAGAACTTCACCAAATGTTTCCAGTTCTACGTTCTGTAAAATAATTCAATTATTTTTTAGAATATTGTGACTTTATTCCAGTTTTTATGTCAATATTTTAGAATTTTTTTCCTGTAGTGACAGTGTTTGTATTTTCGTATGTGGTGTTAATACGACATATATTTGGAGAGTTAGTGAATGTTAATACTGTCTAACTAGTCTGGTTTGGTTCTGGTCTTAGTCCATGCTTTTGTTCATATTTTCCTGGTTTTGATCCACTTTAGATGGTGGTGGTCCTGATGTAGAACCTGAACTGGACTTTTATTCTAACATGTTCGTCTGCTTTCGTTTGTTCGTTAATTCAGACTAAAGAGTCCAAGTGCGAAGAAGAAGAAGAAGAAGAAGAAGAAGAAGAAGAGCAGACATATTTGGCAGTGAATAGAATCTCTTCTATTTCTACAAACACACACTGGAACATTTTACAGTTTCACAGCTGATGCCACACATGCTAGCATATAACTAGCCACCATAAATACTTAGCATAGCACTAGCCACCATAGCTAGTTAGCATGACCTCCCAACCCAACAAGTGGAAAAAAAATATAACACAATATTTGTCCATTTGGGTTTGTTTGTTTGTTTGTTTTGCTGGAACTGAAGGAGGCATGGTATGTTTATGAACAGTAGCATAAAAAAACAAAACTCATGGATTCATGTAAAAAAACACAAATAATTCATACAACTTTAAGAAGTAAGTGCAGTGATACATTATATATGTACAGTCTTCTACTTTTTTGGACAGTCTTTTGATACGATAAATAGAGTATCATCTGCATATACGATGACTTCACTGATAGAATGCGTTTCCTTTCTCCGCTGCTACAGAAAACAAACACTGTCGGTATTTTTGCGCAGGTTAATGAGGCAATAGTGTTAACGTCTACAGCCAGCGTAGGTCCTGAGAGGTTAGTAGTACTAGTACTACCAGTAGTGCTAGTAGTACTAGTAGTAGAAGTAGCAGCAGTAAAAGTACATGTCCAGACAAGCAGATACAGTAGATCAGGGGCGTCAAACTCCAGTCCTGGAGGGCCGGGGCCTTACATGTTTTAGATATAAATATCTAAAACATGCAGGACACCGAACCTCCAGGACTCTCCAGGACTCTCCAGGACTGGAGTTTGACACCTGTGCATTAGATACTGAGTAAGTATTCTGTCGCACACGTCGTTTACAGTCATGATTTTCAGTTGAATCAGTTCCGTTTGTGCCTTTTTCACCTTTCGATCCAACTTGTACAACTGCAGAAACATTGCAGTTCAGAGTTATTTTTTTGTTTTAGTGCTTTAGCGAATCCTTGGCCCAGACTGTTAAAAAAAAATAAATACAAATTTAAAAAACCTAAAGTCTAAAGTCCATGTAAAGGTGCCATCCGTGCTTACAGGGAGGTGGGGTGGGGCTCGCGGACGACGCCACGTCGTGTTTAGCAGCTTCGTGGATGGTCGGCGCTTTCATTCTCAGGTCGTAGGCCCATGTGGGTGGAGCCAACTGCCTCTCAAACAGTCTTAGAAAGGTGAGGGGGGCATGTATCATAGATGACCAGGACAGTGGACGTGGTCCAAGGAAAGGAGAACCTGGGCGGCAGTGGTGGACATGTCCGTGGAGGCGGGGTCAGAGGCAGGTACCAGGCCGTGCAGCTGCAGGGCAGTCTCTGTGGAGGCGGGGTCAGAGGCAGGTACCAGGCCGTGCAGCTGCAGGGCGGTCTCTGTGGAGGCGGGGTCAGAGGCAGGTACCAGGCCGTGCAGCTGCAGGGCAGTCTCTGTGGAGGCGGGGTCAGAGGCGGGCACTAGGCCAGTCAGCTGCAGGGCGCTCTCTTTGATGTGCTGGATGAACAGGTTCCTCTCGTCCTCTGGCGTTTGACCATTCTGCGCTCGGACGATGCAGGTGGGCCGGTGCAGGTTCAACATGTAGACCAACTGCTGCTTCTGCTGTTTCAGCTCCTGGATCTGAGACTTTAGTTCCGCATTCACACTCTCCAGTTTCTCTGACTCCTGAAAAAAAAAACACCCAAACAAACTAGTATTCAGAGAATGCTTAAACTCATCCCTATTTTGTGTCAATCTCCAGTTTCTATGACAACCTGTTCTTGAATTACAGACAATAACGTGATTTTGACCTTTCTGCTAAATGCTACATTGACCTTTTGCAATATTGATAGTGTGGTTATATGTATATATTTGTCAGTGTGGTTAATATTATGATAATATATCCAGTATTGATTAAGTTATTCAATTTGGCCTCATGTCACCTTTGACCTCCAGAGATCTGAAAAAATATTGGTCTTAGGTGATAACACCAATCATGACAATTGCAGAAATCTTCATACAGGATTGTTTGGTACCAATCTGAAACTTCTGTGACCCTCTGTTCTTCAGTTATAACCCATAATGTGACTTTGACATAGGGCTGCAACGATTAGTCGAGGTTGTCGACTAAAATCGATAATAGAAATAGTCAACAATGAAGTCCATTGTCGACTATTGTCGTCAGTCGTGTTTTTCCAACAGAGTGAGACATCTCACTTGATTATAAGCTCTGTCGAGACTCGCTCATGCACAATAGTGCCTGTGTCTGTGAGCGGTGCCATACAGGTACTAGTACCAAAACTTGTAAAGGTTTTGTGGTGCAGGGCGGGGCAGGGTTTCGTGGTGTGGGGCAGGTGGGCGGTACCTTCTGTAATCCTTCCGTCTTCTCCTTCTTCTTATTGCGACATTTGGCGGCTGCGATCTTATTCCTCTCCCTCCTCCTCTTCCTCCTCTCGTGTTCTTCGCTCGTTAACTATAAAAAAAAAAAACATTAACATGCGCAAAAACACGCCCATCTCTTTTTTTTCTGAACCCGTGTGACCTACTGACCTCTCTTTTGGCCCCGCCCCTGTGGGCGTGGCGTTCCGAGGCGCGGTCACTGCTGGAGCTGGCGCCGTCGGAGCTGATGTCGGTGCTGAGGCCGTTGGACAGACGCTTGGACTGGATGGCCAATCGCAGCTCCTCCTTCACCAGAGGCGTAAATGTGGTGAAGTCGTCCAGGGTCAGCGTCCCCGGCGGAGAGAGGCAGGGCACGAGGGCGGAGCAACTGATGTCAGCCAATGACGGACCTGAGTGCTGCAGCATCATTCTGGAGGGAAATGATGTCATAAACATGAGACAGGTTTACCAAGAGAAAAAGAAATTAAATTAAATAATCTGTATAAATTATGTCTGTTTTTCTTTGATAAAGTCACATTAACTCATTTCTTTAGATTTTCTTCTAAATTGTGACTCGGACACATTCATCTGAAAACCTGCTTTTGCTTGAAAATGGTTAAACTTTAGTTTTTTTAATCCCAAACCATGACATAAAGTCAAACTAATAAACTATTATCAGTTCTATTCATTTGTATTTCTATTATCAGTTATTCTATCATTAATAGTTGTTGTGATCAATACCAATAAACATTCACAGACTAATTCTAAACCCACAAATATGACAGCGGTAGGTTTACTGACAAGGTGAAACTTGTTTTTGCTTTTTTTTTTTTCTTACTAAGTAATAATGAAACAGAACTAACACATAATGCAACAAACTGTTCTGACACTTAAAAAAAGGAGCCAAAGTAAATAATGATCCTGAAATGTTTTCAGGTCAAACGTGTCAGAACAAAACAAAAAGAAAAACACGTTTCACCTTCAGCTGCTCTAGAACCAGGGTTTTTTTTGTTTTTTGTTTTTACAAACTGTCCAGAATATCAGCCTTTTATTCATCTTTAAGACGAGTTTTATCTTCATTTGTTGCTTTAATGTGAATAAATCTGATTAAAAGTTTGATATTAAACACGTGAGGAAAGAAAACCTTCATTTGAACTAATTTAAAGTCATTTAAGTGACTGTAGTTAATGGTAACTTTTTGTACTAATTCGTTGAATCTGTACAGTTTAACTCTTCATATTGTCTCATTAATAACATTATTCAATTATGGAGCCGTTTAACTTAAAAGATCATTTTTACACTGGTTCATTTTGCACTGATACACTACTAATGATTATTGTACTGTCTCATATTATTATTATTTCCACTTTATATTATATATTGTATATAGCCAAATACTTCTGTATTTAATTCTTATCAATTTTTTTTTTACATTTTATAATGTTCTTTGTTCTGATACGACACAAGCACAACTGCAAATGCCTGAACTGATTTTTCATAGATTTTGCCGTTTTTGTTTGTCCATTTTTCTCTTACTTTGTACATCTATCTATTCATTTACTAATTTATTAATTTCCTTTTTAAATAACTGAAAACACATGAAAAAGTTAATCACTTAAAACTAAGTAAAATATAAACACAATTTATTTAAATTAAAGCTGTTTGTTGAAAAACCCACATCACTTTATAAATGATGCAATAAATGTTCCTTCCAGAATTTCATCATGAAAATATTCAATGAGGATTATTATTATTATTATTATTATTATTATTATTATTATTATTATTATTATTATTATATGAAGACTGTATTACACATTTAAAGAAAACACCTTAAATGTGAATAAACCTGATTTAACAAACTCTATATTTGACATAAAATAAAGTGTGAACTAATTAAATAATTCATAAAGTTGAACTCTTAAATCGTTGTTTGTTCCAGTTCGTTCTTTAATTCGGTGTCAGTCACAGACTACTGGTCCGGTTCGTCTGTTCCCCGGTGGTTCTGTCCGGTAGCACGGCTGTTGAACTTTACTTTATCTGTCCCGGGACGGAACAGCAGAGCGCCGGGGTTCCTCCTCCGGTAACCGGAATTCCTCTGCCCGTGCCTCCCCCCGCCCACTCCCCCCTCACCGGTACCGGACCCCAGCAGAACCTGTACCTGATCGTGTGGTGTGTCGTGAGCCGTAAGTGGGTGAACGGGACCCGGTCTGGTCTGGTCCGGCTCTTCCGGTGTTTCCGGTGGTTCCTGGTCTGTGTAAAGTTGCTCGTGTGGCCGGTGCGTTGCATCACCTGGTATTTATGGTGCTGGAGGGGGCGGGGCTTAGTGACGTTACAGCAAGCTGTTACTAGAGGGAGAAGGGGAGGGGGAGGGAAAGGGGGAGGGGCTGACGTCATCCTATTTATAGTAGGCTGATCCTGCGGTGATGCAATCCTGAAACCCTGAGGAGGCGGGGCCAGTGTGTGTGTGTGGGGGGGGGCTGAGCTGGACAGGCTTCCCCACTGAACACACACACACACACACACACACACACACACACACACACACTAACTTTAAAACTGTTTATTTTCTTTCATTATTAAATAACTTCATTTTATTTTTACTGATATTTTCTGAATCAGAAACTAAAACTGTTTAAAACGACTTCTGTTTTTTTATCCTTTTGTCCTTTCTTTTTTCCGCCCATCCTTCTTTCATTCCATCCTTCCTTCTTCTTTTGGTTCTTCTTATTTTTCTCCTCCTTCTCTCCTTCTACTTTTCACCCCTGACCCTGTTCAAAGGTCAAAGGTCATCACATATTCACTCCTCCTGTTTCATCTGATTCTGTTTTTATTTTAGTCACACTTTTATTTACACTTTATTCACTCTGAACAAAATAAGACAATAATAATAATAATAATAATAATAATAATAATAATAATAATAATAATAATAACAATAATAATAATAATAATAATAATAATAGTTTTGAATCAAATGTTTAATGTTTGTGATTTTAATGGATAGATGTTAATTTGAAATATTATGAAAAACTGAAGAAGTGCTAAGTTCAGAAAAAAGTGCATGGAGAATTTAAGTTTTTATTTCAAATGTTTTATTTCATTTTAATTTTCAGTGTATTTGTCTTCTTTTCTTTTTCTTCTACCATCATCGTTTCCACAAACTGAGTCTGAAACTAAAAACTTTCATTCTGACTCAAGTTCAGGACATTTCATCACTTTCAGTTGTTTGTAAAACATCATCATGTGACTGAAACTAAACCTCAGCCAATGAATCAGAAAGAAAAATAAAAAATATTTTATTTTACATCTTGGACAAATGTAATGTTTTTTAGTTGTTTTTTGGGGCGTGAAACTAAATGTAATATATCATATTTTCCACACTATAAAGTGTAAAAATTAGTCAATATTAGGGGGTAAAAAAAATCAAGATATAAAGTTAAAAATGTCAAATAAAAAGTCAAAATCGTCAAATAAAAAGTCCAAATTATGTGATGAAAACTCTAAATTTCCAGTCACTAAGCACAACCATAATTAATATGGCGCTCTGTGGTTTTTGGAGAACATTTAAATCTTTTAAGTGCTCCTTAAAGTCTGAAAAATATGGTAAATAAAAAAATAATATAAATCAAAAAAATTAAATACATGTTTTCATACATTTTTAATTAAATGTATGTTTTTTTTTCCTGAAATGATGTCAGTTGTGTTTGTTTTAGAAACTTTAGTTGTTGTTTTTTTTGTGAACTTTTCATCCACTGCTTCGTCATGTTTCAGTTTGACTTCAGGTTTTTTCTGTTTTGTTTCATCTTTTCCGTCTGTTTTTCTCCATTTTTTAAGTTGGTTTTCATATGTGATGAAACTGGGTTAATATTATGGGATGTTCAGGTCAACTCCACTTATTTAGAAGAAACTAACAAAGAAATGATCAATAAACTAATAAATACATATTCAATTAAAGTACAATTCCAGCAGTAATTTTTTTTTTACAATATGTACTAGATAAATATTATCAATATTGTAAAAACATATATATGAATAAATAAAGAACTAATCTCAAGTAAAATGCAGTAAAAGATGGGGAAAAAAATGAATAAAAATAGCCACCATCGATACAAAAGAAAAAGTGAATAATAAAATGGACACCATAATATACACTAGAAATGTAGAAACAATAATAACTAGACTTCCATCCATCAGTTGAAGTAAATATAAGCGTGTGTTTGTTTCTTGTCGCTGTAGTTGTTTCTGGTGAAAGGAAGAAATATCTGCTGTTCACTTCATATGTGAATCTGTTTGTTACTGTTTGTGGACTGAGTCACTTCTATTAAAGCTCCTCCCATTTTATGTTAAAGCTCCTCCCATTTTCTGTGACTAAGGGACTTTCCCTGTTGCCATGGAAACCAGCCTGTAGTTCCACACACAGACACACAGAGCTGACTGGAGTAAAGTCTGTCTGAATGTTAAACCATGCCTCTGAACTCCTGTGATTTTTGGTAAAAGTGTAAATAATTGGTGAAAACAAAGTTAATCATTAGTGACAGGAGGGTCTGAGGAACAAGTAGATATATTTATTTTTCCTGTACTGTGAAAAATAAGTGAGATACAGCAGTTTTAAAACCACTGAACTCACCAAAATGAAGCACATCTGTTACTCTGTCAGTCATGTTAAAGCCCCGCCCACAGTGTTTGTCAATCATGTTAAAGCTCCTCCCACAGTCTTAATTGTCTGCAGGTGTTTCATAGTGCCAGGAGCACTGTTGCCATGGTGATGAGCAGTGGCGGGAACTTCAAAGGGCAGACTCATAGACAGCTCCACACACTGTTACATGGAAAAAATAGGTGTGAACATACTGCCGAACTACTGCCATTTTTGGTAAAAGTGTAAATAATTGGTGAAAACAAAGTTGATGATGAGTGACAGGAGGGTGTGAGGAACAAGTACATGTACTTTTTATGTGTGTACTGTGAAAAATAAGTGAGTTAGAACAATTTGAAAAACACTGAACTCAACATGAGACAGAAATGATTTTTCCAATAGAAGTCTATTGACAGAAATCCCTGACATCATCCCAAACAGGTTCCTGTCATTTCACTTTAAAAAGAGCTAGATCTTCAAACCCTGGTTTGTTTGAATTCTCACAACCATGGCAACATTTGTGGAAAAGATTGTTTGTCTACTATTTATGGTTTTGCCGTGAGGACGAGTTATTGAGACATTTTTCAGCTTAATTTTTTTTTTTTGGTTGGTCCCATTAAAAATGAATGGGGTTTTAATTGTCGTAATAATGTGAAATTCATACGACATACACGTGTAATCTCTGGGACAATATGAAGAATTTTTCATATTTACTGCAAAACGCTGCGATGTATTGTTTGGGAGTTATTGCCACGTAAACATGGCCCAATTAATTTGGGATGTACATTTTTGACTGATTTTGTACAATTTATATGAAATCTGTACATTACAATGTCAATTCTGATGAATAGCACATTTTCCAAGATCAGGCCGCACATTGTAGTGTCAAAATGTTTGGTCAAATATTCACAAAAAAAGAACAAAAGCCAAACATAAAAATGGGCACCATAATATACAGTAGAAATATATAAATAATGTACTAGATAATAATATACTATAATATAATAGAAATATAATATAAATATACCTATATTATTATTATTACGATACACTATAATACAACTATACCTCTGCCAGTGTCAGTTTCACTTTAAATCGAATTAAAACAAAACTCAACTTCCCAGAAACGACTGAACTGAAAGAAACAAGAAACTAAAATAAAAGTATGTTTTAGTTTCATTAATGATTGACAAAACAGGAAGTGGAGTTCAGTTGTGTAAAGGTTAAAGGTCATTTATGGATTTATCAAACCATAAAAGGACTGAAATAGAACCTCAACCATAAAAATCTATTATTAGAATAAAAACAGAAACTGACTCTGACAATAAAAGAAAAACATTTATATAAAAAACTGAACAAAGTTTAAAATATGAATAAAAGTCAGTTTAATTATTTTATTCGCAGAAAATATCAAAGACACTTTTAAAGGTATCTTTAAGTGTTCATTATTCATTTACCATATTTTACAGACATTTAAAAGATTTAAATTTTCTCCAAAAACCACAGTGCACCTTATATCAGGATTTTTTTTTATTCTGGTTGTGTTTAGTGACTGGGAATTTAGACTTTTTATGTCATCATTTTTCACCCTATAGTGCGGAAAATACAGTATATCCCATCAACAAATAAATAAATATTATTATTATTATCATCATCATCATCATCATCCTCCTCCTCAGACCCAGCAGTGCATTTTTGTTTTCTGTTAAACTTATGTCCCATAAGTTTAACAGTTTTACTTTTAAAAAATGCTATCCATTGCAAAGGACATTCCGTAAATAAATAAATTATAAAAAATGTATCTGAAAAAACTATCGTATTATGCAGTTTCCAATTAAGATAATTTTTTTTATTTTAAAAAGTTTAAATCTTTCACTTTCCTGGGTCTTATTATTATTATTCTGTTAAATCATGTCCTGTTTCTTATCTAACAGCTTTGTTTTCCTCTGCATGTGCACGTGCACATGCGTGTCACTGATCAGCTGACCATCAGCTGATCAGTGATACCAGCTGTTACCGGAACCGGTGAATCACTCTGGTGTAAGTGATGCCGGTCAGCTTCCGTAGAGGGGAAATCAGCTGATCAACCCTCATCTGTCAATCATCCACAAGCCCCACCCACTGACAAGACGAGGAAGAGGAAGATTTCCCAGATACCCCCTGAAGACGATGAAGGAGAAACACAGAGATGAAGAAGAGGGGGCAGGGGAGGGGGAGAAAGAGGAGGAAGAGGAAGAGGAGAAGGAGGAAGATTTCCTGGATACCCCCTGAAGACGATGAAGGAGAAACACAGAGATGAAGAAGAGGGGGAAGGGGAGGGGGAGAAAGAGGAGGAAGAGGAAGAGGAGAAGGAGGAAGATTTCCTGGATATCCTCTGAAGACGATGAAGGAGAAATAAGAGGATGAAGAGGAGGGGGCAGGGGCGGTGTAAAGAGGAGGAAGAGGAAGGGAAGGAGGAGGAAGAGGAGGAGGAAGAGGAGGATTTCCCGGATTCAACGTAAAGACGATGAACAAGAAACAAAGGGATGAAGAGGAAGGGAGGGGGTGTAAAGAGGAGGAGGAGGAGGAGACGGGGGTTCTTCTTCCCGGAAAAGATGACATCATCAGGTGATCAGTGGAATACGACGAAACAGCAAACACTGAAAGAAAATGTAAACAAATAAATAATAAAGATAATAAATAAAAACATGTTAAACATCTGTTATTTATTATTAATATTAAATTATAATTAAAATTACTCCACTTTTTTTCATTTATTTAATCAAAAATACATGATAAAGTTAAAAATGTTATGGTTTTAAGTCAAGATTATCATTATTATTAATAATAATAATAATAATAATAATGTGTGTTTATGATCAAATCAATGATCAATACATTAAACCACAAGCTAATGAGCTGGTATTTGACCTTTGACCCTGCTTACCGTCTTTACCTTATTCTACATGTTTGACCTTTGACCTCCTCCCTCACTCACTCACTCAGTACATTTACATGCACTTAGTGATATTCTAATTATTGCCTTAGTTTGATTCATATATTAACTAGTATTCACAGAATGTTTAACCCCGCCCCTATTTTGTGTCAATCTCCAGTTTCTATGACAACCTGTTCTTGAATTAGAGCCAATAATGTGATTTTGACCTTTCTGCTAAATGTGACCTTGACCTTTGACCTTTTGCAATATTGATAATTTGGTTCTTTGTATATATGCATCAGTGTGTTTAATATTATGATAATATATCCAGTATTGATTAAGTTATAGTGTGATATGTTTATGTTTGACACAGTGTTACACTAGTTAATTTGGACACATGTGACCTTTGACCTCCAGAGATCTGAAAAACTATTGGTCATAGGTGATAACAACAACTATTAAAATCGTATAAATCTTCATTCTGCATTGTTTGGTACCAATCTGAAAGTTCTGTGACCCTGTTCTGGAGTTCCTGGAAAATACTAAAAATACAGGAAAACTTTTCAAAAGTCAGGTGGAATGTGTGCGTAGATCAAACACAAAAGTTAATATCGACTGAATTTCAGTGTTAGCGGCCGCTAACACCGTCGAACAACTGATGAAAGTAGTTTGATAAGGTCCACAGCTGTTAGCAGTGACAATGACCACTGATTATTTTAATTCATTTTACTAAATATTTTTGGTAATTTTATGGATTATTTTGGTAATTTTATTTTAGTCAATTTTACTGAATGTTTTGGTTATTTCTGTTCATTTTATAGATTATTTTGGTCATTTTACTTTGGTTTTTATCTCATGATTTTTACTTTTTATTTCATGATTTTGACTTCACTTAATGTGCCTTATAGTGCGGAAAATACAGTACTTATTTTTTAAAAGAATTTTGAAAACTTTCACGTACCCTCATTTGAGAACCACTGGTTTAATGCATAGGGGCAGATTGTTCCACTCCAGGGCTCCTGTAGAGTTCTAACCCTCGGGGGTAACAGGTTAGTTAAGCTCGTCCTAATCCTATGGCTGTGAGATTCCCCAACGCTGGTGAAGTGACTGTCTGGTACCTGGTGTTAATGACCCTGTCCACCATATTAAGCCTTATCTGGGTCACTCTAGTCTGGACGGGCAAACAATTGACCTCCTGGAAATGTCTCCTGCTAATGCAGGGGTCCTCGAGGGTCGGTGTCCTGCATGTTTTAGATATTTCCCTCTTCCATGTGATTCACTTTAACCCTTTAACTCCTGAGAACTAACAAAATAATTAGTAACATGAGTAAAGTTAGACACAAATGGCAGAAAAATCAAAGAAAAAAAAAAAGAGAAGAACCAAAATGTAGAAAAATAAACAAAATGAACAAAAATTAATAAATATTTACAAAATGACAAATAATGTGGAAAGAAAACTACTATTGAAATTTGGTCCCAGCAATTTAAATTTTGCCTTTAAAAAATGTTTAAATAAAATAAATAAATTTAAAAAAACTTGCTTTTTGGCACCTTGTCCGTCCACAAAACTAAAAGGAAAATGGTTGAATTTTTCTGAATATTTAAACTAAATCATCCATTCATAACACATCATCACTGACATTTAAAGAGTTAATAATCAGCTCCTCATCAGACTGATAATGATGTAATGACCTCCAGGTGGAATGGAAGAGGGACACCGGCCCTCGAGGACCACAGTTTGACACCCCTGTTTTAGATATTTCCCTCTTTCACATGATTCACTTTAACCCTTTAACTCCTGAGACTTTAGCAGTTCCACATAATGGACACATATGGAACAATTTGCAAAAATAGGAACTATTAGATAATTCCTTCTTCCATTCCAACTCAAAGTCATTCCATCATTAACAGGTTCTGCAGAGAATGATGAGCTGATTATTAACTCAGTGTTAGAACTGATGTATTCTGAATCAATGGTTTAGTTTAAATATTCTTTAAAAAAAAAAAAATTTCCTTTTTTTTTTAACTGTGTTTTTAACTGTGTTTTTAACTGCGTCAAAATGCAACTAATTTTTTAAAAAAAAGTCAAAATTAAAACTGCTGGGACAAAATTTCAATAATAGTTCTCTGTTTTGTCCATGTTACTTAGAATTTTGCAAATATTTATCAGTACTGTTGGTTAATTTTGTTGAAATGTTTTAGATTTTGTTTTTATTTAATTATATTTCCTTTAATTTTGTTCCATTTTTGTCTTACTTTGTTCATGTTACAAATAATTTTGTTGGTTTATTCTTCATTTTTGTTTATTTTATTGATGACTTTGGCTGTTTTTTTTGGTTAATTTTGTTGCTTAGTGTAATTGTATTTTTTTATGTGGAACTGCTTAAGTCTCAGGAGTTAAAGGGTTAAAGTGAATCATGGGAAAGAGGGAAATATCTAAAACATACAGGACACCGGCCCTTGAGGACCGGAGTTTGAGACCCCTGCTCTAATGTGTTCTTGAGGGCCCAACCGTATCACAACGCTAATTAATTAATTTAATTATTATTAAAAATTCCACAGTTTCATATTCTAATATTAGAATATGAAACTGTTTCATATTCTAATATTAGAATAATATTAGAATATGAAACTGTGGAATTTTGAATGTGTCCGTCCATCATTAAAACAGTGGTTCAGTCACAGCAGTTTTTCTAACTTTAGCCTCAAATACGTTATGACTGAAAATTATTTAATTTAAAGTTTATTGATAAAATCCCAGTAAAATGTCTCCTGAACACTTCTAACTATGAGTGTTTGTTAAATTCCTAGCGTAACTTCTTCAAATCATGTCTTTTAGGAAGAACAACAACTGACTCTGACAGTAATTAAGTCTAAAACTAAGACAAATCGACTCCAAACACGACTTTCCTTGGCGCTGGCGTTAGGTATTTCCCCGTCATGTTTGGTACCGTTGGAAAGATGGGGATTCCCTCTAGACAACCCTTAAATAGAAATCTACAGAATTATAGATTTGAACCAATGGGAGGCCTCAGAACAAAGCCTTCTGCACTAAACTGGGGCGGCTGTGGCTCAGTTGGTAGAGCGGGTCGACCAATGACCGAGAGGTTGGTGGTTCGCGTCCCGGCTCTGGATGTCCGCATGTCCAAAGACACTGAACCCTTAGTCTCCCAGTAGGACTGACAGAACCTTAGAACCTACTGGTGTGTGTGAATGGGTGAATGTGAGGCTAATGTAAAGAGCTTTGAACCATGAAGGTGGAAAAGAACTATAGAAGTGAAGAACATTTAACATAAACTAAATCCTTGTTGCGAGGGTGATGTTGGAAAAACGGCCTCTGATTGGTTGAATTAGTGTCACCTAAAGATAAATATAAAATGTGAATTAATTAAATTTGACCAAAGTGACTGTTTTTGTGCTGGAGGGTCACATATATGATGGACGTCTATGACAGAATCTGAGCAGGTCCTCTGTCTGTCCATCTGTCCATCTGTCCGTCTGTCCAGTCAGGTTATTCTGACCATGAGCCTGGTTCTACAGCAGGAGATGTACAACACCCATAATGACAAATAAATGACTTGACTTTACCTCTTCATCTTGAAACGTTCACTTCCTGCTTTTGTTTCATCACTGGTTTGACACATTAGTGGTTTAATTTAAACCGTTAACTCCTCAGTTCCAGTCAAAAATTAATACAATAAGTAACAAAATGGACAATAACAGCCAAAAATGTAGAATAAACCAACAAAATAAGACACAAATGGCACAAAACTGAAGAAAAATAATAAAATACTATAATAAATGTAGAAATATGAAACAAAATAAGGAACAAAATTATCAAAAATTACAATAAACTAAAATTATGTATAAATAAATAAATAAATAAATAAATAAATAAATAATGTTATACTTTAGTTCCAGTAGTTTTGGCTTTTTTCTATTTTCTAAATCAGTTGCTTTTTGACACTTGTTTATTTCCTTATATCACAGTAAAAAACAGTATTTTTCTTCTGAATATTGAAACTAACTCATCCTTTCAAAACGCCTCATCGCTGACGCATCAGGGGTTAAAGGGTTAACCAGTTTTTTTAGTGAACATTATTGCATCAGCAGAATGAGGAAGGGACATCACAGAGTTCAAACCATGTTCACCATCCTTCTGCCAATCAGCTGACTTTAGCTAAAAGAGGAACCATAAACAGGAAGTGACCAGTGACACTAGTTTCCCTTTGACTGGGATTTACTGAACCAACGTGTCAGTGAACGCATCACGTTTAATGACAACAATGACTGAGAGGAACAGATGACGATCTGTGGGTCGGTGGGTCTGTGGGTCTGTGGGTCTGAGGGTCTGTGGGTCTGTGGGTCTGTGGGTCTGTGGGTCTGTGGGTCTGAGGGTCTGAGGGTCTGAGGGTCTGAGGGTCTGTGGGTCTGTGGGTCTGTGGGTCTGTGGGTCTGAGGGTCTGTGGGTCTGTGGGTCTGTGGGTCTGAGGGTCTGAGGGTCGGTGGGTCGGTGGGTCTGTGGGTCTAAGGCTCTGTGGGTCTGTGGGTCTGTGGGTCTGTGGGTCTGTGGGTCTGAGGGTCTGTGGGTCTAAGGGTCTGAGGGTCTGTCGGTCGGTGGGTCGGTGGGTCTGAGGGTCTGAGGGTCTGAGGGTCTGAGGGTCTGAGGGTCGGTGGGTCTGAGGGTCGGTGGGTCGGCGGGTCTAAGGGTCTGTGGGTCTGTGGGTCTGAGGGTCTGTGGGTCTGTGGGTTTGAGGGTCTGAGGGTCTGAGGGTCTGAGGGTCTGTGGGTCTGTGGGTCTAAGGGTCTGAGGGTCTGTCGGTCGGTGGGTCGGTGGGTCTGAGGGTCTGTCGGTCGGTGGGTCGGTGGGTCTGAGGGTCTGTGGGTCTGAGGGTCGGTGGGTCTGTGGGTCTGTCGATCTAAGGGTCTGAGGGTCTGTGGGTCTGTGGGTCGGTGGGTCAAAAGGGTCTGTGGGTCTGAGGGTCTGTGGGTCTGTGGATCTAAGGGTCTGTGGGTCTAAGGGTCTGAGGGTCTGAGGGTCTGAGGGTCGGTGGGTCTAAGGGTCTAAGGGTCTGTGGGTCTGAGGGTCTGTGGGTCGGTCGGTCTGTGGGTCTGAGGGCCTGTGGGTCTGTGGGTCTGAGGGTCTGTGGGTCTGTGGGTCTGTGGGTCTGAGGGTCTGTGGGTCGGTGGGTCTGTGGGTCTGTGGGTCTGAGGGTCTGTGGATCTAAGGGTCTGTGGGTCTGTGGGTCTGAGGGTCTGTGGGTCTGTGGATCTAAGGGTCTGTGGGTCTGAGGGTCTGAGGGTCGGTGGGTCGGTGGGTCGGTGGGTCTAAGGGTCTAAGGGTCTAAGGGTCTGTGGGTCTGTGGGTCTGTGGGTCTGTGGGTCTGTGGGTCTGAAGGTCTGAAGGTCTGAAGGTCTGTGGGTCTGAGGGTCGGTGGGTCGGTGGGTCTGAGGGTCTGTGGGTCTGAGGGTCGGTGGGTCTGAGGGTCGGTGGGTCTGAGGGTCGGTGGGTCGGCGGGTCTAAGGGTCTGTGGGTCTGTGGGTCTGAGGGTCTGTGGGTCTGTGGGTCTGAGGGTCTGAGGGTCTGTGGGTCTGAAGGTCTGAGGGTCTGTGGGTCTGTGGGTCTAAGGGTCTGAGGGTCGGTGGGTCTGAGGGTCGGTGGGTCAAAAGGGTCTGTGGGTCAAAAGGGTCTGTGGGTCTGAGGGTCTGTGGGTCTGTGGGTCGGTGGGTCAAAAGGGTCTGTGGGTCTGAGGGTCTGTGGGTCTGTGGATCTAAGGGTCTGTGGGTCTGTGGGTCTGAGGGTCTGAGGGTCTGAGGGTCGGTGGGTCGGTGGGTCTAAGGGTCTAAGGGTCTGTGGGTCTGTGGGTCTGAGGGTCTGTGGGTCGGTGGGTCTGTGGGTCTGAGGGCCTGTGGGTCTGTGGGTCTGAGGGTCTGTGGGTCTGTGGGTCTGAGGGTCTGTGGGTCGGTGGGTCTGTGGGTCTGAGGGCCTGTGGGTCTGTGGGTCTGAGGGTCTGTGGGTCTGAGAGTCTGAGGGTCTGTGGATCTAAGGGTCTGTGGGTCTGAGGGTCTGAGGGTCTGAGGGTCTGAGGGTCGGTGGGTCGGTGGGTCTAAGGGTCTAAGGGTCTAAGGGTCTAAGGGTCTGTGGGTCTGTGGGTCTGTGGGTCTGTGGGTCTGTGGGTCTGTGGGTCTGTGGGTCTGTGGGTCGGTGGGTCTGTGGGTCTGAGGGCCTGTGGGTCTGTGGGTCTGTGGGTCTGAGGGTCTGTGGGTCGGTGGGTCTGTGGGTCTGAGGGCCTGTGGGTCTGTGGGTCTGAGGGTCTGTGGGTCTGTGGGTCTAAGGGTCTGTGGGTCTGTGGGTCTGAGGGTCTGTGGGTCGGTGGGTCTGTAGGTCTGAGGGCCTGTGGGTCTGTGGGTCTGAGGGTCTGTGGGTCTGTGGGTCTAAGGGTCTGTGGGTCGGTGGGTCTGAGGGTCTGTGGGTCTGAGGGTCTGTGGGTCTGTGGATCTAAGGGTCTGTGGGTCTGAGGGTCTGAGGGTCTGAGGGTCTGAGGGTCTGAGGGTCTGAGGGTCTGAGGGTCTGAGGGTCTGAGGGTCGGTGGGTCGGTGGGTCTGAGGGTCTGAGGGTCTGTGGGTCTGAGGGTCTGTGGGTCGGTGGGTCTGAGGGTCTGTGGGTCTGTGGGTCTGTGGGTCTGAGGGTCTGAGGGTCCGTGGGTCTGTGGGTCCGTGGGTCTGAGGGTCTGAGGGTCAGTGGGTCGGTGGGTCGGTGGGTATGTGGGTATGTGGGTCCGGGGATCTGAAGGTCTGTGGGTCTGAGGGTCTGAGGGTCTGTGGGTCTGAAGGTCTGAGGGTCTTTTCCCTCCACGTGGGCGTGGTCATGCCATGGGGGCGTGGCCTCCAGCTGACCCCAGTCACCAGCTGTAACTCGACCTCAGACTCTGCAGCTCTTTTCCTCTCACTCCTCTGTTTGTGTTTACACGGCTGTTACTGCGGCGACAACACCTTCACACCCTGTGGACTTCCACCTCTGGCATGCACACATGGACCACAGGAGGCGGAGTCTGACGGCAGCACCAGAACCTTGACCCAATCACAGTCTGTCACCCTCCTGTCAATCACACACATTTCTATTGGACACCTTTAACCCTTTAATCCATATATATATATATATATATATATATATATATATATATATATATATATATATATATATATATATATGTGTGTGTATGTGTGTGTGTGTGTGTGGTGAACACCCCTCTTTTGTGGAATTATAAATGATCATCCGTAAACATCGTGTCCTTCATGTGATGGTGTACGTACTGAGTTCACTAAGGTGCACTTTGCTCCACATCATTTCTATTATACTAGTGGAGCCTTTATTTATATTTAACCTGAATTTTGGACCCCATCGTGTCAGAGGTCCCCATGGTGTGATTGTGTAAACATATCAATATCCCCATAAAGACTGAAATACACACACACACACAACCCTTTAGCCACGCCCACTCAGTTGGACACAGTCCAGTGGTTTGTTAATTATTTCATGTATTTCTTTTTGTTTGAATAAATTAAAAATAAATAATAGTTGTATTGGATCATTTCTAAATGAACCACGGTGAACTGTCTGACCCACTTCTTTGTTTTCCTCTAAATAAAACTCTGCTTTATATTTAGACCTGAACTAAATCCAACCCACAGTAAATGCTGCCGCTGTTTTGGAACGGGATGTATCCCAGGATTCCCAGGGCTCAGTGGTCGCCGTGGCGTCACATCCTGAGCGGCACTGACTGCATTTTATTTTTATCTGATGTGTAAATGTGACTCGAATAGTGTGGGCAGCTGCGATCAGTGACGTAAAAGCAGCAGATATTTATACATAGCATGACATCAACTAATGCTAACGCTAACATTAAACCAGTGATGTAATCAAAAATGACATCAGCTAATGCTAAGAATGACATTAAACCAGTGATGTCATCAAAAATGACATCAGCTAATGCTAACACTAACATTAAACCAGTGATATCATCAAACATGATATCAGCTAATGCTAACGCTAACATTAAACCAGTGATGTCATCAAACATGATATCAGCTAATGCTAACGCTAACATGAAATCAGTGATGTCATCAAACATGATATCAGCTAATGCTAACGCTAACATGAAATCAGTGATGTCATCAAACATGATATCAGCTAATGCTAACGCTAACATTAAATCAGTGATGTCATCAAACATGATATCACTGCCGTCACAGTCGAGGCTCACTAATGCTTTAAACATCAAACTGAGACAGAAAAATACTTCTACATCTGTATACTCACTGAAAATACACTGTATTCTACCCATTTTTATTCAGGTTCCAGATTGAAAAATCTTTAAAGGACTCATTCTATGCTTATTTATAAATATTAACTTTATTAAAGGACTCATTCTATGCTTATTTATTAATATTAACTTTATTAAAGGACTCATTCTATGTTTATTTATTAATATTAACTTTATTAAAGGACTCATTCTATGCTTATTTATTAATATTGTTGTTCTTCATTGTTATTGAATTCATTGTGTGTTGGTTCTATTTATAAAAACGTTCAGATTGTTTTGTTTCCAGTTGTTTTTTCACGGTAGAAAAATGACTGGAGGTGGAACAACACAGTTTACTTCTACTTCCTCATACATGTCCATGACGCGCTGATGAGGCGTCTGTGATTGGCTCAGAATGTGTGAACGAACACTCCCCCCTCGCTCGCTGTATGTGTTTACCTTTACCAGAGTAACATCCAGCTAGGTTTGGTGACGTCACTTGTTTTGAAAACATGCAGTAAAAAAACAGTCTTTAGACACATGAACCAGTTTGATCCAACAGTTTTTTACAGTTTGTGCAGCAGCTACTGTGGTGCCGTCTGCTCTAGTAGATGCTAATGCTAATGCTACTGCAGATTGGCTGCAATGGGGGAGGGGCTAAAGTCCATGTGACATCAAATGGACCGTCTTTTTCTGGGTCCCTGGTTCCTGTTGTTGTTTAGTGTGAATGCAGTATGCAGCCAGTGGAGGTGATGAACCACTGTTAAAGGAGCACGTGTTGGTAAGTCTGGGTGAGCCATCACCATGGTAACACTGGGTGAGCCATCACCATGGTAACGATAGGGGAGCCAAAAGGACAAAATTGGTTTTCAGTGGAATGACACTTTTAATGAAAAATCCGATATATATTGTTGTTAAATATATATATATATATATATATATATATATATATATATATATATATATATATATACACACATGTTACTGACATCTTTTACGACTTAGTTATTATTATTTATTTTAGTAATCTATTGTTTTTATGTTGTACTGATAATAAAGATGTTCAAATATCATTTTACATTGTTGCATCACAACAATAAACCTTCTACCTAGTCTAATGTCAGTCAAATATTTTGTCATTTTGTGTTTTGTTTTTGTTCTTAAATTTCCCACAAAATACACAAAAATGCACTGAGAAAAAAAGACACAAAACTTGCCTAAAATCCAATAAAATTCACAAAAAAGTGATGAAAAGTCCCAAAAAATATTCAAAAACTCTTCTGAAAAAACACCTGAAAATGTGATTAAAAAAAAAAAAAAAAAAAAAAAAATATATATATATATATATATATATGAATATATATGTAATATATATGAATATATATGTAATATATATGAATATATATGTAATATATATGAATATATATGTAATTAGCATGGGATAATGTATTGCGGAACAACACCCCTCAGCCTTTGGCATCGGGGTGCCGTTCGGCCCCGTTGGGGAATATTTTTCAATAGTAACTCGTGGTCAATACATTATCCCACTTATTCTACGGTTATTACAGCTTATTCCTGCTACTGCTGTAACAGATTGGATAAAATAGCCGCTACAGCGTAGTGAATATTTACTTTCAAAGTGGCCGAACTACCTGCGGAGTGATATGGTACCGTGAATCTGAAGTGACAAAACTTGTTGTCATTGGCAGCGGGCGGTTCTCAAAACTAGAGGGATGTAGAATAAACATGTCTATTTAACAGTTAACAAAACAACTGTAAACTTTTCCATTGAATTGCATTAAAACGTTTAATCAGATTAATCACAGGGTTAATTTGGATTAATAATGATTCACACACTTTAAAACTCTTATGTCTCTTTTGTCTCATTTTTGTTTTTGTCCTCAAATCCACTAACATTCACAAAAAAGTGATGAAAACTCAAAAAAATATTCAAAAACTCTTCTGAAATATAGAAAAAATAACTGTGACAAAATATAAAATATACACAAAATAAAAACTAAGATTACATTAGAAAACTGGACAGGACACCCGTGGGTGGTAGTTTCCTGCTGGTGTTTTTTCTTTCTTAACTATGACTCAACATTCTCTGTGTTTGTTTGTTTGTTACCCACCAGTTTCATCAGGTTTCTGCTCCTCACCTACTTCCTGGTTCAAGAGTCACATGACCGCACCTCCATGACCAAGCACATTCCACTGTTTACACTGGAGTCATGTGACTACGAGTCACAGCTGATGGAGACAAAAACACAGACAAATATTACCCTGGACAAGAAAAAGTACTGAAGTACTGTCAAAAATACTGTAATACAAAACAAAAATACTGAAGTACTGTCAAAAATACTGTAATACAAAACAAAAGTACTGAAGTACTGTCAATAATACTGTAATACAAAACAAAAGTATTGAAATACTGTCAAAAATACTGTAATACAAAACAAAAGTACTGAAGTACTGTCAAAAATACTGTAATACAAAACAAAAATACTGAAGTACTGTCAAAAATACTGTAATACAAAACAAAAGTATTGAAATACTGTCAATAATACTGTAATACAAAACAAAAGTACTGAAGTACTGTCAATAATACTGTAATACAAAACAAAAGTACTGAAGTACTGTCAAAAATACTGTAATACAAAACAAAAGTACTGAAGTACTGTCAATAATACTGTAATACAAAACAAAAGTACTGAAGTACAGTCAATAATACTGTAATACAAAACAAAAGTACTGAAGTACTGTCAAAAATACTGTAATACAAAACAAAAGTATTGAAGTACTGTCAATAATACTGTAATACAAAACAAAAGTACTGAAGTACTGTCAAAAATACTGTAATACAAAACAAAAGTACTGAAGTACTGTCAAAAATACTGTAATACAAAACAAAAATACTGAAGTACTGTCAATAATACTGTAATACAAAACAAAAGTATTGAAATACTGTCAAAAATACTGTAATACAAAACAAAAGTACTGAAATACTGTCAAAAATACTGTAATACAAAACAAAAATACTCAAGTACTGTCAATAATACTGTAATACAAGGAAAATGGATAATCTATGTATTACACATCTATATACTACATATGACAGATGTATATATTCTATATATCATAGATCTATATTCTATATATTACAGCTCTATATTCAAAATTTCACAGTTTTCTTCTTTCAGTTTTATTTCTACATTCTATAGATCTATATTCTCTATTTCACAGATCTATATTTCACAGATGTGTATTTTATATATTACAGATCTATATTGTCTGTCTCTATGTGTAGGTCAAATGTGACCAGAGCCGTGGTGATGACATCACCCCTCCCATCAGGTGTGTGACCTCACTCTGTGTCATCATTAATTCCTAACGAGGCAGCGTCCAATCAGACGAGGCCTGGATAATCAGGTAACGAGGCCTGATGGCAGCTGGCCAATGAGACGCCAGCACTGAGGCCGCCACCCCCTGAGAGCTGAGAGCCAATCAATTATGTAGAAAGACTGACACACACACACACACACACACACACACACACACACTGTTACTGTAAATGATGGGATGCATCCACCTGCAGTACTACACTATGAGGAAGATGAAGGTGAAGATGAGCTCACTGCTGCACATGTTACCTATGAAGGACCCAAAGACCAGAACCAGGAGGAGCCAGAACGAGAACCAGGAGGAGTCCAGAACCAGACTAGAACCAGGAGGGGTCCAGAACTAGGAGGCGGTGTGATATACCACGGACCAGAACCAGGACCCACAGTTCCATCCATGGGCTGAAGTTCAGACTAAAAATAAGAACAGTGTGAAAGTAAGAGCAGGAGGCGGAGCCAGAGCTACAAAGGCATCATGGGTAATGTAGTGAGACTCGCTTTTACTGTGAAAGGACAGAAAAAAGCAAAATCAAAACCCAACAGAACCAACTGTCAGAACTGAAATATTTACTGGAATGACATTAAACTGGTGTTGGATCAGATTCAGACTAAAAGGATCTTAAGTGGATCAGAACCAAAGTGGATCAGAACCAGGAACAGAAGAACATCATCTACAAACAATCCCATAGAAACTTTGTTTCCAAACTGGACTAAAGTTCTGCATGTCTGTGTTCTGAATCCACTGGTTCCGTCTGTGTTCTGGATCCACCGGGTTCCGCCTGTGTTCTGGATCCACTGGTTCCGCCTGTGTTCTGGATCCACTGGGTTCCGCCTGTGTTCTGGATCCACTGGTTCAGTCTGTGTTCTGGATCCACTGGGTTCTGTCTGTGTTCTGGAATCACTGGGTTCCGTCTGTGTTTTGGATCCACTGGGTTCCGTCTGTGTTCTGGATCCACTGGTTCAGTCTGTGTTCTGGATCCACTGGGTTCCGTCTGTGTTCTGGATCCACTGGTTCCGTCTGTGTTCTGGATCCACTGGGTTCCGTCTGTGTTCTGGATCCACTGGGTTCCGTCTGTGTTCTGGATCCACTGGGTTCCGTCTGTTCTCATGAAGGCTGAAGGTAGTTTTTCCAGTGGCTTTTATCAGATCCTTGTGACCTCTTGACCTGTGGATGTCATCACTGACTCCGCCCATTCTGATGACATAATTGACTCCGCCCCCTGAAAGAGTGTCAGCAGGTTCTTTGTCACCGAGTATTTTTTCACACCAATAGCTGTACTTCTACTGTAGTACAGAATGGGAGTACTTTTACCACCTCTGGTTCTGTTGATGAAACAGAACCCATAAAACAGATGAAATAAAAATAAAAAGTGATCAAACAGATGAAATAACCTCATGTCCTTTTATTGTGTCTTTAATAAATGGTTACAAAGGTACATTTGCTCCGTCAGTCGAACCTTACGCATCACAAACCGACATAAGATCCAGGACCACGGACAGTTCTACATTCACACCTGAAACAGGAAGTGACTGGCCAGAACCAGAACCAAATAAGCACCAAGGACCAGGTCTGATTGGATCTGAATCCAGTTAAATCTACTCCAGGTTTTTACGTCACATGTTAAATATGATGAAATTAATGATTTAAGGGAAGAACGTGTTGAAAAGTGCAGATGATTGAAGGGAACAACAGCTCGTTCATCCAAACTTTTCTGTCTTAGTGTCAATAAACAACTGAACCAAGGGGGTCCAACTCTTCCTTTTCCATATTCAGTCTGATTTCATCTCCAGTGGGCCAAACCAGGATAACAACAACATATAAATAATGACAACTACAAACATACATCTTTGTTTTAGTGCAAAAAAACCCCACATTAAATTATGAAAATACTTTAGTTTTATAAATTATCCAAAAGAAAAATATGTGAATAACATGAAAAATTTGGTCAATTTTAACAATATTCTGCCTCAGTTTATCCTTAATCCATGTGTTTTATTATTTATCAGTGGATTTTAACTACATTTTAGTGGATTTTTAATGCAGTCTACTTTATTTTTAGTGGATTTTTAATTTCATGAGGAAAATCAGGTCAATTGTACCAATATGATCATTAGTCCATGTGTTTTATTATGGATCAGTTCTACAAAGACACTAAACAGAAAATGGTTCAAATTGTGTCTAAATTTCTTTCTTTCTTTTGTTCAGGTTTTGTACATTTTATTGTTACAGGTTAGTTTGTTAATGTAAATCTTTTCTTCATTTAAATTTTTTGCAGTAAAACAATGACAAACATTTCATGTTGTCATTTATAGACAAAGAAAAAACTGAGAAGAAAATATGGAATCATTCAATAGGATATGATCTAATAATAATAATAATAACCTTTAAATAATGACAACTCCAATTCTTCATCTTTGTTTTAGTGCTTATACTTATAAACTATCCAAATTAAAAAAGTGAATCACCTGAGAAAAAATGTGAATTTCTAAAGAGAAATCAGGTCAATTGTACCAATATTCTTCCTCAGTTGATCATTAGTCCATGTGTTTTATTATGGATCAGTTCTACAAAGACACGAAAAACTGAAAATGGTTCAAATTGTGTCTAATTTCTAATTTCACGTTGTTCACATTTATTCAGGTTTTTAACATTTCATTGTTACAAGATAGTTTGTAAACGTTAGATATTTTCATCATTTAATGTTAGCCTTTCCACTAAAACAAAGATAAAACATTTAATTGTCATTATTTATAGACAGAAAGAAAAACTAATATATATATTTTTTTAACTTAATATGCTCTTCAGCCCAGGGGCCGCATGTTTGAGAGGGTCAGAGTATTTTAGGAAGTAGATTTCAGAAGTAGAGCTGTAGAACAGTGACACCTGCAGGACACAGAAGGAACTGCACCACAGGGAGTTTGAACCCTTAAACACCCAGTGACACGTTTGGGTCAAATCCCAAATGATTGTTATTTTCTCTATTTGAAGGGGTCTCAAATGTATTTATTTTAGGGGCTACATTCAGCCCAGTTTGATCTGTAGTGGGCTGGCTTTGACCCATTGACATTCATTCATTCATTGACAGTGCGCTTCCTTATAGTGCTGAAAATACATGATAATAAATGATAATAAACGCTTTAAGGACAGTTAAACATTTGGGAAGTGCAAATGTCACACTGGGTGGTTCCGGGTTCAGTTCCGTTCATTTCATCCCTTTAATATTTTTATCCTTAAAAGGATCAAATTTCAAACCCACTTTTAAAAACATCAACATTAGAAAACGACCCGTCTGAATGAAGATCCACCACCGACACCAGAACCCAGATCTGCATCGAGTTCAAACAGTGATGCCCGCGCTCGTTACCGCGTCCAGCTCCGACTCCACTTCCCATGATACAGTGGGGTCTGAGCCAGTCATAGGAGGCGGAGCCGGGCGCCGCGGGCCGTCGGGATTGAGATCCTGCCGTCGTCACGGAGACGAGTGAGCAAGAGAGTCTGTGAGTGGATAAGAGGAGAAGGAGCGGTCTGTCAAAGTCCGCCCTCTTGGTCGCCATGGTTACTTCTGCAGATCCTGAGGAGAACTGAACGACTCATAAACATTGGCGGAAAAATCCTTCACCTGCTCGTTCATCAGCAGGTCCTGAAGGAGGAGGAGAAAAGAGAGGGGGGGGGGGGGGGGGTTCTCTTTTGTGATCCAGAATTGTCTGTGCTGTGATTGGACAGGTGTGTGTGTGTGTGTGTGGGGGGGGGGGGGGGGTCTTACCTGGACCAGGTGACTGGGCGTCTCACTGCAGATACTGTTGATCTGACCGTTGATGATGGGGATAATTTTAGCCAAAGGAAGACTGACTGAAGATAAACTACACACACACACACACACACACACACACACACACACACACACACACACACACACACACAGGTTAACACACAGTCAAATCACCCTGAACACACACACACACACACACACACAGCAGAACACTTACCTATCAGAAGCGGAGCTGGGGGCGGAGTCACCAGGAGGGGGCCGGAAGAACTCAGCCAGGTTGTCAAGGAGACGAGAGAAGCCACGGTTCATACAAGTGTTGAGTACAGTAGTGAAGTCTGGACTGAAACACACACACACACACTAGTGAAAACACACCTGAGACCAGTGTACCAGTGGGTGGGCGTGTACCAGTGGGTGGGTGTGTACCAATGGGTGGGTGTGTACCAATGGGGTGGGCGTGTACCAGTGGGTGGGTGTGTACCAATGGGTGGGTGTGTACCAATGGGTGGGCGTGTACCAATGGGTGGGCGTGTACCAGTGGGTGGGCGTGTACCAATGGGTGGGCGTGTACCAGTGGGTGGGTGTGTACCAGTGGGTGGGCGTGTACCAGTGGGTGGGCGTGTACCAGTGGGTGGGCGTGTACCAGTGGGTGGGCGTGTACCAGTGGGTGGGCGTGTACCAGTGGGTGGGTGTGTACCAATGGGTGGGTGTGTACCAATGGGTGGGCGTGTACCAGTGGGTGGGCGTGTACCAATGGGTGGGCGTGTACCAGTGGGTGGGTGTGTACCAATGGGTGGGCGTGTACCAGTGGGTGGGCGTGTACCAATGGGTGGGTGTGTACCAGTGGGCGTGTACCAGTGGGCGTGTACCAGTGGGCGTGTACCAGTGGGTGGGTGTGTACCAGTGGGCGTGTACCAATGGGTGGGTGTGTACCAGTGGGCGTGTACCAGTGGGTGGGCGTGTACCTGTCCAGCATGTCTCTGGTTTCGTTCAACAGTCTGATGGTCATGACATCATCGGTGCTCAGACCACACGCCTGCAGCACAGAGGGCAGGTGTTACTGACGTTATTGATCCACCTGTACCTGTGTGATGGCATCACTGGAGACAAGGGGGCGTGGTCACCTGGTCGGCGAGGGCGTTCTCTCCGTCCGCCAACATGTACCAGGATAACGGGCGTTCAGAAGTGGACTCCACCTCAGCCCGGATCCAACTGAGCTGCTGCTCCAACTCCAGCAGAGACAAGGACTGTTTCAGAGAAATACTGACAAACACACAAACATTAGAAACAGAATTCTAATATTTTAGTCAAATATTCACTCATTTTCTAATATTTTAGTAAAATATTCACTCATATTCTAATATTTTAGTCAAATGTTCATACTCACCCTCCCAGTGCGTTGTGAACTGCTCTCTTCACCACCGTCATCAGTTCAATGAGACCTGGGTCAGAGGTTAAAGGTCAGCTCATGTGCTTCTGTTGGATCCTTGGGGGGGGTGTTGCATCATTTTTAATGCTTTTGTTTTGGGTCAAACAGAACACCTATGGCGTAGGTGATCCCCGTTTAGTCTTCAGCTCCTTCTTGGCACCACTTACTGGACTGGACATGTCACTCGGACCCTTTCTTTGGCCCCTCCCCCTTAAGTCATCACACTGATCTGAATACATTTACCAGAAGCGTGAGGTGGAAACTAACCGTGCAGATGAACAGGAAGTCATTTAGCAGGGAAATAAAACACCAGGAAATTAGCGTGTCTGTGGCTGTTGGTGGAGAAGGGGCCGATGAGTAAATCTGGGAATGTTATTGGTTCACGTAGACTTTACGGTTCTAAGCTTTGGACCTAAACAGGAGATCATTAATACAGCCCAGTATTCATTCTAATCTCACTCCTATTTTGTTCCAATCTCCAGTTTCTATGACAATCTGTTCTTGAATTAGATCCAATAATGTGACCTTAACCTTTGGCAATATTGATAATTTTGTTATATGTATATATGCATCAGTGTGTGTAATATTATGATAATATATCCAGTATTGATTAAGTTATAGCGTGATATGTCTATGTTTGACACAAACAGTGTTACACAAGTTAATTTGGACACATGTCACCTTTGACCTCCAAAAGTGTCAAAATCATGAAATAAAGTCAAAATTATATGATAAAAAGTCAAAATAATGTGCTAAACACAAACAGTTACACAAGTGAATTGGGTCACATGTCACCTTTGACCTCCACAGGTCTCAAAAACTATTGGTCGTAGGTGATAACACCAATTATGAGAATTGTATAAATCTTCATTCTGCATCGTTTGGTACCAATCTGAAAGTTCTGTGACCCTCTGTTCTGGAGTTAGAACCCATAATGTAACCTTGACCTTTGACCTTTACTCAAATGGATCAGTGCATCTCATGCACATTAGGTATATGAACATGTCATTTTATGGTGATAACTCAAGTATTCATTGAGTTATAGTATGATATGTCTCTGTGGACGGACACACACACACACACACACACACACACACACACACACACACACACACACACAGAGTGATTTACAATAATGATGTGGAAGGAAGATGTGAAGGGGGCGGAGCTTCCTACCATCTCCCAGTAGATGCTGTATACTGGATAGATACTGCTGTTGGACATCAGGGGGCGCCAGAGGAGTCTGGAAACAACAACAAGCACAATTATAAACAACATACACCATTAGTAGTATCATCATCATCATCATCATCATCATTATTATCCTTCATCTTATTACTCCACCCCCCAAAGGGCAGAGGGGTGTTGTGTTTCAGTTCATTTATATAGTGCTTTTTTGGACACTCAAAGACACTTTACATAACAGACAAATAAGCAATGCATTAAAAATAATAAAGAAAGTAAAATAAAATAAGATTTGAAAAATCATAAAAACAAATCAACAAAAAAAAACAACAACTAAACAGATGAGTTTTAAGATGTGAGTCTGAGTTCCTGATGGGACACAAGTCCAGGGTGGGGGGGGGGGGCGGCGGCTGCGAAGGCTCTGTCCCCCAAAGTCAGATGTTTGGTGAGGAATAGAATGGATAAAGAACAGGTCAAATTAAATGTTAGTGAATGTAGGTCAAAGGTCAATGATCAGAGTAATGTTCAGTTTAACCCTTGTGCGGTCCTTCGTAAAAGGCACACTGGCTGTGTCCTACAATCGGGTCTTAAAAACCCAGATTCCAAAGTTCAGTTCCATAGACTCATCACCCCACCCCCCAAGGATATATTACTGTTTTCAGTAGTAAGCAATGGCATCCTACAGTACGTATAAAAAGGTACATTTATGAACCACCGGGTCTCTTTGACCCGAAGGACCGCACAAGGGTTAAGCATCGAGCTTCTTTTTGCTCTAACTGTTGATGTGCGTCGACATCAGAATCTTGAAGGACACATTTAAAGACTCGAGGTCAAAGGTCACAATAAAAGTTAAAATTGAATGGATGTCATTTTTAAAGTCTTCATTTTACAGACTTCCAATCAGCACCAGAATGTTGGTCTTTCAATTCTGCATCTTTTCGGTGTAGATTTTTACTGATTTCACTGGGTCAATACTTAAAAACCTATATCATTTCTGTTCATTGTGATACTTATTTAAGCTTATTTTTGGTCTTTTTTCTTGTCCATTTTGTTTTTAATTTTGTCAAATTTTTCACAAATTATGGCAAATATTTGTTTTTTTTACTTATTTTGATGCTTATGTTTGTCCATTTTGACCATTCTTTCCCTTATTTTGTTAATGTTTTACTCTTTTTCATCCCTTTTAATCTATTTATCCATCTAACTTTTGTCCGTTGTGATAATTATTTAAGCTTATTTTTGGTCATTTTTTCCTTATTTTAGTCATGTTTTTCATTTCTTTAATCTATATCTATCTATCTAAAAGTAAATGATGTGAAACAGGATGTTTCTGAGCATAAATCATCCAGATATAAGAGGAGGCTGATGAAATGGACTGATAGTAACTGTAAACCGTATCTTCAGTGAATTACACACCATGTCCTGGTTCAATTACTCACACAGAAGGAATCGTCTTATTGTGCTGGAGCAGAAATAAAAACGCTGACTGATAGTGTCAGAGGTTTAACAGTATTATCTTACACTGGAGTCGTTATGTGACTTTTCATTTACGGGCAGGATGACTGCAAACACAAACCAGGCAAGAAATAAAAAAAGAATCAATATAATTAATAAAAAATTAATTAAAAAACAAAGAATGGACAATAGGAACTTAACAGAATGAAGTCAGGATGGAAAATGGACAAAAAATAAAAACAAAAAGAAAATCAACAAAATACAATAAATGTATATAATAAAATTCTCAGCATAATCGACAAACTGAGCCCAAGAACAAAACCTTCAAATACTATCAAACAAATGCACAAAAATGGACAGTTGTCAATAATGTTCATTGAAAAAGATTCATCAATACACAATGGGAAATGTATTTTAAACAATTAATACAAATGATCGTAATGAAAACAATGATGAAAAATAGCACAATAAAGAATTAAATGAACGGAAATTAAATAATAAATTAACAAAAACTCATAAAATATTTACTTTTATTCTTTTTGTGTCTTTCAGTGAGTTTTATATAAAAAATAATCTGTGTAATCATTCGATCCACTTCATGTTAGCTTTGAACCCTTAGCTTAGTGCTATTAGCTTAGCACTGCAACATCCGTCTCACTGCTGTATTTTATTCAGTCGTTGGTGGATGTGAGCGTCAGTGTGAAGCGTTACCATGGCGACACGGCCAGGGTTGCACCTGCTCACCGTGGCGTTCCTGCTGATGGAGTTGTCCAGGTACAGGTATCCTCCGATGATGTTCAACTGGACCCGCAGCAGAACCACCAACATGCAGGTGCTGTACACGGCCACGATGGTCCGTGTGAAACCTGGACAGGAAGGACGACACTGTCAACACCTCAAGCCCCGCCCCTTCCTGCCAAGCCTCATGGGAACTAAACTCAGAAAAGTATCCATGGATTTTACTTTGACAAAAAAAAGTGACACCATGAAAGTGATGAAGGTTTTAGAGACCTTTCAGGGTTCTGGTCCAGTTTAGTAGTTCTGATTGTTTTATGGGTCTGGATTTGTCCAACAGGGGGGTCTCCACGGGCGTCCGTAATATTTTGTCCAATAGGAGGTGTAGGTGTGTGTGTGTGTGTGTGTGCGTGTGTGTGTGTGTGTGTGTGTGTGCGTGTGTGTTACTTACTGATAATCTTTAAATCCTCCCAGATCTCCAGTTTGTTGGCTGGTCTGACAGAAAACACAGTCAGTTTAACAGTAAATTCACCTGCAAACGGTCAAAGGTCAAACTCCACCATCTCTTCTTACACTTGTCTACTCTACTTTTTTTTTTTTTTTCCTCAGATGAATTTAAACTATGGAAACGTTCTTCTTCCATGTGTGTGGTCAGAGAACATGTGCATCTAAAGCACAGAGACACAAAATAATAATAAAATAAAACTAAGCAAAGGATCAGAACCAGAGGTTGACCCTCCCTCCCTATGGTTTCATTACATGTGGACAAAGGTCAGGTCACATGACCACCTGTGATGAGCATCTTCACTGACACCTGGTGAACATCTATATATCTAGCATATCATTTAGTGTCATATTTGTCGTCTTTTTGTACTTTTAAGTGTTTGCTGCTAAACTAATTTTCATTATTACAGTGACCTATTGTATTCTATAGAAATAGGTCAGACTGACCCCCTTCCATTCCATGTCCTTACAGACCACTGTTATGTTTAAAACACTTGGAACATGTACCGTATTTTCCAGACTATAAGGTGCACTTAAAGAGACTTTCATTTTTATCCAAAAACCACAGTGCAGCTTATATATATATATATATATATATATATATATATATAGAGAGAGAGAGAGAGAGAGAGAGAGAGAGAGAGAGAGAGAGAGAGAGAGAGAGAGAGAGAGAGAGAGAGAGAGAGAGAGAGAGAGAGAGAGAGAGAGAGAGCGCGAGAGCGAGAGAGAGATTCATTCTGGTAGTGCTTAGTGACTGGGAAATGTGACTTTTTATCTCATGATTTTGACTTCACTTAATGCACCTTATAATCCAGTGCGCCTTATAGTGCAGAAAATATGGTACTAAAGTAGGGTACAATCACAATGGAACACTGAAGGGGGTGGAGCTGTGGAAGAGGGGCGGAGACTCACTTGGTTTTGAGGAGTGATGTCAGAGTCTCTGAGTTGAGTTGAAGGATGATGGCTTCTCTTAACGGGGGGAGCATAGACAGAACTGGAACACACACACACAGACACACAGACACACACACACACACACACAGACAGACAGACACACACACACACAGACAGACACACACACACACACACACAGACAGACAGACACACACACACAGACAGACAGACACACACACACACAGACAGACAGACAGACAGACACACACACACACACACACACACACACACACACACACAGACAGACACAGACAGACACACACAGACAGACACACACACACACACACACACACACACACACACACACACACACACACACACACACACACACACACACACACACACACACACACACACACACACACACACACACACAGTGTCAATGCTGCAGTTCTGGGTTCAACTCAACTATCTAAAAGCAGAGTCGTCTTTAAACTGTGGCAGAGTCGTTCTACACACACTTCTTCCACTTCCTACTTTTCTGTCTTGTTTTGTGTAGATGAAACTGTTGAAGGCGACTCATGTGAAGATGAGTTGGACCCGAGCGTGTGAGGAAAAGGAAGAATCGGTTGAGTTTGTTCAACAACGAAAGGACCTGATGTCTGTAAAGTTAGATTCTTTTTAACCAGGGGTGTCAAACTCCAGTCCTGGGGGGTCAGTGTCCAGCATGTTTTAGACCAGTGGTTGTCAAACGTTTCTCAGTGAAACTGTTCCTTACAAACATATTTTTAGTCCAGTACCCCCTGACATTTATGAAAGAAAACAGGTGCAGTGATGTAAAATCCAAAATGAATTAAATCCAAACAACTTATATCAGTGAAGCTGACAAATACATTCATATTGAATAATATTGAAATCACAGAGTCTGGGGGGGGGGGTCAAAATAACTTGGTATGCGTGTGTGGGAGGGGGCAACTGCTGGGACCAAATTTCAATACTAATCCTCTTTTTTTTGGTAATTTTTTTTGCAAATTTTTTTTTCATGTTATTTATAATTTTTTTTAAATGTACTTGTTTTTGCTCATTTTCTTTATTTTTCTACATTTTGTTGTTTTATTAGATTATGTTTTCTTTAATTTTGTTCCGTCTGTGTCTTACTTTAATAATGTTACTGATTATTTTTGTTAGTTTATTGACTTCGGCTGTTTTTGTTTGTTTTGTTACTTATTTTATTCTTTTTCATTTTTTTTTTTTTTACTGTGCAACTGCTAAAGTGTCACGAGTTAAAGAGTTAAACTCAGGGTTCAGACACACTTTAACCAATACTTTTCCTTGACTTTTGGTCAAATCTCTATGACTACATACTCCTAAAAACACCAGTAGACTTTAAACAATCAGAATAAAAAGTTAAAGTTTACCCTCAGAGGTTTAACATTAAAATAAATGACCATGTGTGGTTCAACATTAAATTAACATTTATGTTCACGTCCCAGTGAAGACACACAATGTTAAATCCACACTTTCCTGACATTTATATTTAATTTGGGCAGATATTAGTCCATATCCACTTCACCACATGAGGCAGGAAACATCCCAAGAACAGAATAGAACGTTATGGTTAAGGCGACGTGACATAAACTTTTTATTCATTCAAACTATTTTTTTTGTATTACTACTATTACTACTACTATTACTATATACTACTATTACTAGTACTATTTTTTAATCACACATGATTAGGCTGTGTAAAAAAAAAAAACTCCATGACTTTTCCAAAACTTTCTGGGTATTTTTACTTTTCCAAAACCTTTCCAGGCCTGGAATTTTCATTTTTCAAATTCCACAACTTTTCCAGGTTTTTTCAAAACATATGAACCTTGTAAACTGGATCATGTGTAAGAGGGAAATATCTAAAACATGCAGGACACCAGCCCTCCAGGACTCTCCAGGACTCTCCAGGACCCTCCAGGACTCTCCAGGACCCTCCAGGACTCTCCAGGACTCTCCAGGACCCTCCAGGACTCTCCAGGACCCTCCAGGACTCTCCAGGACTCTCCAGGACCCTCCAGGACTCTCCAGGACCCTCCAGGACTGGTGTTTTTAGCAGACAGCTGCAGTGTTCGTCATCTGTTGGAATAGTTTCAGATACTTCCTGTTGCCTTCATAAGAAGCGTCACATGATGTTGCTGTGAGCTTCTTATAGGCTGTTTCAGGAAGATTGGTCAGACAACAGGCGGTGGTTACGCCCCGTCTGACCTCTTCTCCAGGACCACATCCCAGGTGTGTGATCAGGTGCGTGCGCCGTTGTCTCCGCTTCACATTTTCATGTCTTGATGGTCTCTTTGATCCAACGGTCGTATCTGCTGCTTTCAGCACAGATGACCTCTGACCTCTCTCCAGTCCATGGTGTGGTTTTCTCTCTTGCACTGGCGCTGAAATGGCCAATTGGAGACTTTCCTCATGTGCTTGTTGTGTTGCTGCTCTGTGTGCTGTTTCCTTTTCACATTCACACTAATGTTCATCAAACAGCCTATAAGAAGCTCACAACGACATCATGTGAAGCTTCTGATGAAGGTGACAGGAAGTATCTAAAACTAGTCCAACAAGTGAACAAACACTGCACCTGTCTGTTAAAAAGAACCTAACTTTACAGTTATTTTTAGAAGACAGTATGAACCTTTACAAGAGGACCTGATGTGGAAAAGGGGCAGTGATCCAGGTGGGAAATCCTAGTGAGTTTGTGAGAGTGACCCTTGTTTTGTGGTGGTGAACAGTGCACGCCCTGCGCTGCAAAATTTGGCATAAATTACAAATATCTGCAACATTTTTGCCGTGAGAGCATACAGAGGCCTTGAGTGAATCCCTGTCACAGCGTATCCATGGTTACGTCTCTGATCAGAGGTGGAGGGTGTGTTCGTGGTGGTGGTGTTTTACCTGTCATGTTGCAGGTTCTCTGGTTGCTTTCGAAGTGGAACTGTCGTCTGGCCTGTGCAATGTACTCACTGGCCTCCTTTTCCTGGATCTCCCTGATTTTCTTTTGTGCATATTTACCCAAGAAGTAAACACCTGAGCAGTGAAGTCACAAGAAAAAACCATGCTGAATGAATATAGATGACTGGAGAAATATCTGTTCATTTGTGTTTTAATCAGACCTTTAACTGCATTTTTAAATGAACAAGCTGGAAATTATAGTATATCAGCAGCAAGATAAGAAGAGCAAACGAGAGTACAGAAACTCGACACAAACAAATGTTATAGATAATGAAAGAATAGAAATGGTCTGTGTAAAGAACCTGGATAATAGGATTAGTTTATACTTATAGCCACGGTTGTAAAATAAAGACCAGGACTTAGTTATTTCACGCACTTAGTTTTATTTGGAGATAAATCACTTTAATTTCCACCAGTTGGGTTTTAAAGGTTTGCCCTGTTAAAACCTGTCAGCACCAGGAAACTCCTGAAATCCTCCAGCTGTCCCACAGCAGCTCCTACTGTAGTAAGATTTGAACAAACTTTAACTAGAACAAACCTTTAAGTCATTTCACACCATATTCTGCCTAAAGGCCTAACACACGGGTTCTCCAGGTGAGAACAGGTACATGACAGCAGTAGAACCCATTAACCACTGGCCAGTGTGAGGTTCAGACACAGATATAAGACAGTGTTCAGGGTATTAAATCAGATTAAACATGAAGCTAATATGCTAACAGTTAGCATCCACTGTCTTCATGCATGGATGTGACACCGAACTTCATTCAATATCCGGTCAATTCACATTCAGTATCTTATAATACTATCATGTTGGAATAATTCTGTAATCATCTCGCATGTGTTAAGTTACTTTATCAAATATAACTCGGTGTATTTTACTTCTTTAACAGGGTTCAGATCCGGTAATGGCAACAGAAAAAAACTAGAATTTGGTCGTTATGGTGTAAAGTGTTGTTGTGTTCAGACATATTTATGCCGATTTTAAGAGGAAAACAACTTGATTATTAAACGCTCTTAAAACGTATGAAAATGGCCTGAACTTTTAGTCCCTTGAGTAAAATAGTACAATATTGATGAGCATTCCAGCGGAGTCTGGTGTGATGCTAACAGCTAATGCTAAGACTAACACAACTTACCACCAACTACGGCTCCGGCGAAAATAAATTTCCTTTTGTGACGTTTTATAAAATTCCAGGTAGATGAAAACATTGTCAAACTTTCACGTTTCACAACCCCACAAAAATAACAACTCCGAAATCACCCCGTAGTGTTGGCAAAGATTATTTCACGGACATACTAGCGCTAACTGAAGAGTTGCAGCTTGTTAGCAACAGTTAGCTAACATGCTGTTAGCATTTGCTGTCAAAGTTAACGTTTGTGAGTAAATTACGATGACCAACTTCCGGTTGAGAGGGTCAAAATAAAATAAAATCTTCTCTTGTCGTAATTTTATGTAATATTTAACTTTTAGCCATGTTTCCTGGTTTATCTTTTCTTTGTTTGTTTTAAGCATTAATGTTTTCTTATTATGTGCATTTGTAATTATTTTGCAAATTATTTTGGTGATTTTGGCCTTCAATTAATGTCATTTGAGTATTTTTTTCGCTTTACTTTATTATTTTTAAATGACTATGTAAGAAAAATATGACATTTGTTTCGTTGCTATCTTGGGGTAATACTTATGTAGTTATTTTTTGTTGCAGCAGTATCAACTTTGCTGACATTTAATAAAATTGTTAGTTAACTTTACCAGAGGTGTTAAAAGTACTCACATTCTGTACTTAAGTAGAAGTGCAGCTACTTATGTGGAAAAAATACTCTGGTAAAAGTACTGATTCAACTCCTTCACTTAAGTAAAACTAAAAAATTTACAATTAGTCAATTGTAATAAAGTTAAACATATTTTTTTTGTGCTTTTGCCATGAATGAAATAATACTTATTTAAGCAGGAAAAAAAAAATCACAATCGGTTCAAAAGTATCAAAATTAAACCCTTTAAAAGTAAGTTATTGTGTTGAAAATGTGTTTGATCAGGTCACTGTACTTGGTTTTGTGGGTATGGGCAGGAAATTTAGGAAAAATTAAGTAAAAAAAAAAAAAGTCACAATTGAGATAAAAAAAAAATCATCAAGAGATTTTTTTAAAAGTTATAAATATGTGATAAAATGCATAATTTTAAAATAAAAAATCCAAAATTATGAGATAAAAAAATCATATAACTATAATATATAAAGTCACAGTTTCTCTCCACTGATTTTTCCTCTGAAGTGACTTATTTTCATACTATCACATCTGTTTAGTTTGAAAAATTAATGAGAATGTAAAGAGTATAAAGTACAGATATTTATATAAATGTAAAGAGAATAAAGTACAGATATTTATACAAAAATGTGGGGGGTAAAAGTAAAAAGTTGCCAGAAAAATAGACAATCAAGTAAACAACAAATACCTAAAAAAGCAATGAAGTACTTTTACTTAGTAACTTTCCACCTCTGAACTTCACACAAATATCTATATTTTTTCATTGATATTGTCAGTGCACTGTTATTTATTTGCCTTCTTACTGAATTTTCTTTAATCATTCCTGTGTCTTTTTAAACAGTTTTCAATAATTCTATCCTTTTGTATTATGTCTACACATGACAACAGTAATTTGATCATTCCAAATAAATACAAAATTGAAGCAGTTACCATTTTATAAGACATTTAAATCAATACATCTAAACACATATCCTCCAACACTGTCACATTTAATTGGAAAAATGAGCCAAACTATTCATTAACATGGACTTCTCTGAACATTCCTGCACATTTAGGATTAAACATGTGTAATTCTATATATGTATTAAATTGCAAACAACTGAATAATGTTTGAAATTACAATAACATTTTCTTTATTTCCTCATTTACTGCATCAACATGTACAGAAAATAAAAACAGAATACGTGACACATTAATGCAGTTTTCTATCGTTTCTATCTTATTTTTTAGGGAATTTCCGGTATGTTTGTGACTAAATGTTGTGTATTTTTACGTCACTTTATGATCCTATTTTCTGATTGGTTAGTCTGACAACGTGTCCGACCACTTTTATCTTCCCCTCGTGTTATTTTGTTATCGTGGTTTGGACACATGCAGTTTATAAAACAGGGAGAAAAACTGCAGAATAAAAGTGAATAAAGCCTGTGCATGCATGCGGAAGTGAGCCGTTGCCATGGGAACAGACGCAGACGGTCATGTAGAGGTTTTCTATCCGAGTGATGAAGATGTTGAGAAGTGGATGAACTGCGCCTTTGACATGGTTGGAGTCTGTTTACATTCACTTTAATTCATATTTATTTTGAACATTTTCAACAGAAAACAATACAATAAGGATCATTTACTTTTAATTTTCAATCAAACTGGTTTTATTTAATAGTTCTGGTTTTGTATTTGACAGAATTAATATAAAAACACTTCGTTCTTTAAGGCAGTGGTTCTCAAATGGGGGGACACCACCCCCATTTGAGAACTAAACTATCCCTATAAGGTTTTTTTTACAGTGATATTGAAGCTGTTCGGTACAAAACACAACTAGTTAAACTAGTTAAAGTCCTTGATGTTTTAACAGAAGTGTGTTTGCTCCTCAGGCCAAAGACGCTCTGGACAATGGTGAAGTTCCAGTGGGGTGTCTGTTGGTCCACCACCAGGAGGTGCTGGGGAGGACAGAGGAGGTGCTAGGGAGGACAGAGGAGGTGCTGGGGAGGACAGAGGAGGTGCTAGGGAGGACAGAGGAGGTGCTGGGGAGGGGGCGCAACCAGGTCAACCACAGCAAGAACGTAAGAGGAGGAGGAGGAGGAGTGTTGTCAGTAAAAAGTTTGTTCACATATTGACCTTTGACCTTTTCCTCCCTAAACCAGTTTGTTTATGCACACATTAATGTAAATGTTTGTTTATTTTTGAACCAGTTTTACACAAACTACACTTTCATCCTGTAACTGTAACAGAAAAAGGAATAGTCAGAGGTTCATTACTATACAACCATTAGCCTAGCCACGCTAGCTCCTCCTAGCGTCAGTAAATCTAATGTTCTATCGTAGTAGCCTAGCCACACTAGCTCCTCCTAGCATCAGTAAATCTAATGTTCTATCGTAGTAGCCTAGCCACACTAGCTCCTCCTAGCATCAGTAAATCTAATGTTCTATCGTAGTAGCCTAGCCACACTAGCTCCTCCTAGCATCAGTAAATCTAATGTTCTATCGTAGTAGCCTAGCCACACTAGCTCCTCCTAGCATCAGTAAATATAATGTTCTATCGTAGTAGCCTAGCCACGCTAGCTCCTCCTAGCGTCAGTAAATCTAATGTTCTATCGTAGTAGCCTAGCCACGCTAGCTCCTCCTAGCATCAGTAAATCTAATGTTCTATCGTAGTAGCCTAGCCACACTAGCTCCTCCTAGCATCAGTAAATCTAATGTTCTATCGTAGTAGCCTAGCCACACTAGCTCCTCCTAGCATCAGTAAATCTAATGTTCTATCGTAGTAGCCTAGCCACACTAGCTCCTCCTAGCATCAGTAAATCTAATGTTCTATCGTAGTAGCCTAGCCACACTAGCTCCTCCTAGCATCAGTAAATCTAATGTTCTATCGTAGTAGCCTAGCCACACTAGCTCCTGCTAGCATCAGTAAATCTAATGTTCTATCGTAGCGTAGTAGCCTAGCCACACTAGCTCCTCCTAGCATCAGTAAATCTAATGTTCTATCGTAGTAGCCTAGCCACACTAGCTCCACCTAGCATCAGTAAATCTAATGTTCTATCGTAGTAGCCTAGCCACACTAGCTCCTCCTAGCATCAGTAAATCTAATGTTCTATCGTAGTAGCCTAGCCACACTAGCTCCTGCTAGCATCAGTAAATCTAATGTTCTATCGTAGTAGCCTAGCCACACTAGCTCCTCCTAGCATCAGTAAATCTAATGTTCTATCGTAGTAGCCTAGCCACACTAGCTCCTGCTAGCATCAGTAAATCTAATGTTCTATCGTAGTAGCCTAGCCACACTAGCTCCTCCTAGCATCAGTAAATCTAATGTTCTATCGTAGTAGCCTAGCCACACTAGCTCCACCTAGCATCAGTAAATCTAATGTTCTATCGTAGTAGCCTAGCCACACTAGCTCCTCCTAGCATCAGTAAATCTAATGTTCTATCGTAGTAGCCTAGCCACACTAGCTCCTGCTAGCATCAGTAAATCTAATGTTCTATCGTAGTAGCCTAGCCACACTAGCTCCTCCTAGCATCAGTAAATCTAATGTTCTATCGTAGTAGCCTAGCCACACTAGCTCCTGCTAGCATCAGTAAATCTAATGTTCTATCGTAGTAGCCTAGCCACACTAGCTCCTCCTAGCATCAGTAAATCTAATGTTCTATTGTAGTAGCCTAGCCACACTAGCTCCACCTAGCATCAGTAAATATAATGTTCTATCGTAGTAGCCTAGCCACACTAGCTCTTCCTAGCATCAGTAAATATAATGTTCTATCGTAGTAGCCTAGCCACACTAGCTCCTGCTAGCATCAGTAAATCTAATGTTCTATCGTAGTAGCCTAGCCACACTAGCTCCTCCTAGCATCAGTAAATCTAATGTTCTATTGTAGTAGCCTAGCCACACTAGCTCCACCTAGCATCAGTAAATATAATGTTCTATCGTAGTAGCCTAGCCACACTAGCTCCTCCTAGCATCAGTAAATATAATGTTCGATCGTAGTAGTCTAGTTTCACTCAATGTAACTTTTGTTTGATTTACCTGAAATTGGTCAACCAATCACAGTGAAGTATAGAGTCAGAGGGCGGGCCTAACAAAGTGGCACTGCAACGATTGGTAGAGAAACAAGTGTAAACAACCATAGAAGAAGAACAACAACAGGTGTAGATTTACTTTTATCACAGATGAGTGAAGAATGTCAGAAAACGTCAATCTTTAAATTCTTTTTACAGAAGCGACAACAGTCGTTCAGCTCCATTATTCTACGTCCCTCTAGAATCTTCCAACAGCTCCCATTCACTTTGAATGGACGTTCCCAGTGTTCTGCGGGCAGATTTTTTTCGATAACCGCCCGCTGCGCCGTTAACGCCCGCTGCGCCATTAACGCCCGCTGCGCCGTTAACGCCCGCTGCGCCGTTAACGCCCGCTGCGCCGTTAACGCCCGCTGCCATGGCAACGAGTTTTGTCACTTCAGATTCACGTTACTGTATCACTCCGCAGGTAGTTCGCCACTTTGAAAGTAAATATTCACTACGTTGTAACGGCTGTTTTATCAAATCCGTTAGAGTAGGAGCAGGAATAAGATATAATAATCGTAGAATAAGCAGGATAATGTATTGCCCACGTGTGACTATCGAAAAATGTTTCCCGACAGGGCTGAACATCGGCCTCGAGGGGAAATATTTTTCTGATAGTAATACATTATCCTTTACTAATCCACCATTTTGTTTAGTCATTCCTAACTTTCTCCAGACTCCTCCGTCAACTTTCAGGTGCTCTAACTACGTCATCCTAAAGATTACACTGATTGGTTGTAGTACCGTCCTATTGCATACAGAGGATTTGAAAGACAACCTTTTAGCCCCGCCTCCTCTGACTATGAAGCACCACTAGACCCATACATGGAATGAAGGCTAGGCTAGGCTAGGTTAGGCTAACAACCCATAGAATCAGCAGTAGATCAGTCATACCAGAGAGGAAACAGAACTAAACAAAATCAATATTTTACTTTCATTTATTCATCTTAGTCATATCAATTATTGATTATCAATAATTTTTTATTTTACTGCTTCATTAACTTTCCTTCCAATGTTTTTTTTTAAACTCAGCACAGATCTGCACTGTTTCCACTGATCACTGACCAGCCCATAATAGAACTGACAAATATGAAACAGCCTTCACTGGCACATGTTAGACTGGGTTAGATTAGACTGGGTTAGATTACACTAGGTTAGGTTATACTGGGTTAGACTGGGTTAACTTAGACTGGGTTAGATTAGACAAGGTTAGGTTATACTGGGTTAGACTGGGTTAAGTTAGACTGGGTTAGATTAGACTAGGTTAGGTTACAATAGGTTAGGTTAGACTGGGTTAAGTTAGACTGGGTTAGATTAGACTAGGTTAGGTTAGAATAGGTTAGGTTAGACTGGGTTAGGTTAGACTGGGTTAGATTAGACTGGGTTAGTTTAGACTATGTCAGGTTAGACTGGGTTGGGTTAGACTGGGTTAGGTTAGACTGGGTTAGATTAGACTGGGTTAGGTTAGACTGGGTTAGATTAGACTGGGTTAGGTTAGACTGGGTTAGATTAGACTGGGTTAGATTAGACTGGGTTAGATAATATCATTTATGAATCTCCACCTCTACGCTGATGACACTGTATTTATAAAAGTGTGTTTTTCTCTGATGTTGCATCTTTTATTTTATGAATATTAAAGTCTGTATTTTATAAATATTATGGTATATATATATCTGACTGCTCAGCTGTTAGGTGACCTTTGACCTCTGTTTTCTCTGCCTTCTCTAGGCCACGCGTCATGCTGAAATGGTCGCCGTGGACCAGCTGCTGGACTGGTGTCACCGTAGTAACCGTGATGTGAGGAGCGTATGTGAGCGGACGGCGCTGTACGTGACGGTGGAGCCGTGCGTGATGTGCGCCGCCGCCCTGCGTCTGCTCCGTATCCTCCGCCGCCGCTGCCTACATTTGCGCTAGCAATGTCTGTAGGTGCTGGCGTTTCCGTGGTGATCCTTGACCGTGTGTCAGACATCGCTGTGGTCGTGTTCGGGTGCAGGAACGAACGTTTCGGAGGCTGCGGGTCGGTTCTGGACGTAGCGTCTGCAGATCTACCCCGGACCGGGACCAGATTTCAGGTCTGAGGGGATTCTGGGGGGTACTGTGTATAAAGACAATAAAAGCATTCCATTCCATTCTGCACAGTTCTACCTGGTTGTACCTGTGTTTGTGTTCAGTTTATTCCAGGTCACAGATCAGATGAAGCCGTTCAGATGCTGAAGACGTTTTACAAACAGGAAAATCCCAACGGTGAAAACACACACACACACACATATATATATATATATATATATATATATATATATATATATATAAAATGAGTACAGATATTTATGAACAAATGGAGGGTGTAAAAGTAAAAAGTTTCCAGAAAAATAAATACTCCAGTAAAGTACAGATACATAAAAAACTTTACTTAAATACAGTAATGAAGTACTTTTACTGAGTTACCTCCACCTCTGGTTATTAATCAGTTGTTTGTTGTGTTAAATTCAGTTGTTTTTGCTTTACTCCAGTAAAATAAACTTTTCTTTTCTTTCTTTCAGCTCCAAAACCTAAAACCAGGAAGGACTGATTCCACCTTCTGTCTTTATTCTTGTTTTTAATAAATGTTTGAATGTTTCCTCAGTTGTTTCCTCTTCTGTCCACCAGGGGGAGCTCTAGCTTTACTGCAGCAGCTCTAGTTTTACTGCAGCAGCTCTAGTTTTACTGCAGCAGCTCTAGCTTTACTGCAGCAGCTCTAGTTTTAATGCAGCAGCTCTAGTTTTACTGCAGCAGCTCTAGTTTTACTGCAGCAGCTCTAGCTTTACTGCAGCAGCTCTAGTTTTACTGCAGCAGCTCTAGTTTTACTGCAGCAGCTCTAGTTTTACTGCAGCAGCTCTAGTTTTACTGCAGCAGCTCTAGTTTTACTGTAGCAGCTCTAGTTTTACTGCAGCAGCTCTACCTTTACTGCAGCAGCTCTAGCTTTACTGCAGCAGCTCTAGCTTTACTGCAGCAGCTCTAGTTTTACTGCAGCAGCTCTAGCTTTACTGCAGCAGCTCTAGCTTTACTGCAACAGCTCTAGTTTTCCTGCAGCAGCTCTAGTTTTCCTGCAGCAGCTCTAGATTTCCTGCAGCAGCTCTAGCTTTACTGCAGCAGCTCTAGCTTTACTGCAGCAGCTCTAGTTTTACTGCAGCAGCTCTAGTTTTACTGCAGCAGCTCTAGCTTTAATGCAGCAGCTCTAGCTTTACTGCAGCAGCTCTAGCTTTAATGCAGCAGCTCTAGCTTTACTGCAACAGCTCTAGTTTTCCTGCAGCAGCTCTAGTTTTCCTGCAGCAGCTCTAGTTGTAATGCAGCAGCTCTAGCTTTACTGCAGCAGCTCTAGCTTTACTGTAGCAGCTCTACCTTTGCAGCAGCTCTAGTTTTACTGCAGCAGCTCTAGTTGTAATGCAGCAGCTCTAGCTTTACTGCAGCAGCTCCAGTTTTACTGCAGCAGCTCTAGTTTTCCTGCAGCAGATCTAGTTTTCCTGCAGCAGCTCTAGTTTTCCTGCAGCAGCTCTAGCTTTACTGCAGCAGCTCTAGCTTTACTGCAGCAGCTCTAGTTTTACTGCAGCAGCTCTAGCTTTACTGCAGCAGCTCTAGCTTTACTGCAGCAGCTCTAGTTTTACTGCAGCAGCTCTAGCTTTACTGCAGCAGCTCTAGCTTTACTGCAACAGCTCTAGTTTTCCTGCAGCAGCTCTAGTTTTCCTGCAGCAGCTCTAGCTTTACTGCAGCAGCTCTAGCTTTACTGCAGCAGCTCTAGTTTTACTGCAGCAGCTCTAGCTTTAATGCAGCAGCTCTAGCTTTACTGCAGCAGCTCTAGTTTTACTGCAGCAGCTCTAGTTTTACTGCAGCAGCTCCAGTTTTACTGCAGCAGCTCCAGTTTTACTGCAGCAGCTCTAGTTTTACTGCAGCAGCTCTAGTTTTACTGCAGCAGCTCTAGTTTTACTGCAGCAGCTCTAGTTTTACTGCAGCAGCTCCAGTTTAACTGCAGCAGCTCCAGTTTTCCTGCAGCAGCTCTAGCTTTACTGCAGCAGCTCTAGTTTTACTGCAGCAGCTCAAGCTTTACTGCAGCAGCTCTAATTTTACTGCAGCAGCTCTAGTTTTACTGCAGCAGCTCAAGCTTTACTGCAGCAGCTCAAGCTTTACTGCAGCAGCTCAAGCTTTACTGCAGCAGCTCAAGCTTTACTGCAGCAGCTCTAGTTTTACTGCTCTAGTTTTACTGCAGCAGCTCTAGTTTTACTGCAGCAGCTCCAGTTTTACTGCAGCAGCTCAAGCTTTACTGTAGCAGCTCTAGTTGTACTGCAGCAGCTCAAGCTTTACTGCAGCAGCTCTAGTTTTACTGCTCTAGTTTTACTGCAGCAGCTCTAGTTTTACTGCAGCAGCTCCAGTTTTACTGCAGCAGCTCAAGCTTTACTGCAGCAGCTCTAATTTTACTGCAGCAGCTCTAGTTTTACTGCAGCAGCTCAAGCTTTACTGCAGCAGCTCAAGCTTTACTGCAGCAGCTCAAGCTTTACTGCAGCAGCTCAAGCTTTACTGCAGCAGCTCTAGTTTTACTGCTCTAGTTTTACTGCAGCAGCTCTAGTTTTACTGCAGCAGCTCCAGTTTTACTGCAGCAGCTCAAGCTTTACTGTAGCAGCTCTAGTTGTACTGCAGCAGCTCAAGCTTTACTGCAGCAGCTCTAGTTTTACTGCTCTAGTTTTACTGCAGCAGCTCTAGTTTTACTGCAGCAGCTCCAGTTTTACTGCAGCAGCTCAAGCTTTACTGCAGCAGCTCTAATTTTACTGCAGCAGCTCTAGTTTTACTGCAGCAGCTCAAGCTTTACTGCAGCAGCTCAAGCTTTACTGCAGCAGCTCAAGCTTTACTGCAGCAGCTCAAGCTTTACTGCAGCAGCTCTAGTTTTACTGCTCTAGTTTTACTGCAGCAGCTCTAGTTTTACTGCAGCAGCTCCAGTTTTACTGCAGCAGCTCAAGCTTTACTGTAGCAGCTCTAGTTTTACTGCAGCAGCTCAAGCTTTACTGCAGCAGCTCTAGTTTTACTGCTCTAGTTTTACTGCAGCAGCTCTAGTTTTACTGCAGCAGCTCCAGTTTTACTGCAGCAGCTCAAGCTTTACTGTAGCAGCTCTAGTTTTACTGCAGCAGCTCAAGCTTTACTGCAGCAGCTCAAGCTTTACTGCAGCAGCTCTAGTTTTACTGCAGCAGCTCAAGCTTTACTGCAGCACAGCTCAGTGTGTCCACTACTGTGTTCTGTACCTTTCATATTTTTGTTCCATCTAGTGTATGTGGAGCGGTAGGTTAGTAAGACGGGTTAATGAGCATGTGTGTTAATGAAATGGGTAAATGTCAGTTTAACAAGTGGCTCCAAAGTAACAAATTCTCCAACTGGTTGTTAGAGGTCGTCAGTGACAGGCACTCGGCTCATTGCGAAGTACGCAAAAAAAAAAGTGTCAAGTGACATGGTTTTGAGAATCAAATGTGAACGTCTTTTTGTTTGAGGGGGTCTCCATGTTGGTTTAAAATTTTTTCATAATGGTCTAAAAAAAGGCTCAAAAAGTTCTAAAATTTAACTTGGTGATTTTTGCAAGAACCCAGTAATTAAAATATACGTAATGACACCAATTAATAGGTTGATTTCATGTGACGTCACATTGCTATATAGTCAGCATGTGATTAGCAGATGGAGGGCAGGAAGTGAAGAAGTTAACGGCTGCACCAATCCTTGTAACCCAGAGAAGGAAAAGCCATTTTTTTAGAGCACCAAAGATTGTCATTCACAAGACATGGAAAAAGTTGACAGAAAAATGTGCTAGCAGTCGAGAGGAGCTAATGCTAATGCCTGTGTCTTATTTTATTTTTTAACTAACTGTATGTATCTGTGTTTGGACACTGGATCTAAATCTGTACAATAAACACTCTCTTCAATGGTTTCTTCCATAGCGACAGTCTCCATGGTTACTTCCTGCCCTCCAGCTGAAAATGTGACACCATAGTCACGTGACTGAAACCTACCTATTGGAGGGCTCAATACATTTGAAATAAACACCCCCCCCCCAAAAAATGTGGGTTTTCAAGGAATGCGCCCCTGCCCAACACACTATGTGCTTCACCCTATGTTTCTTATATTCTGTTCATTTTGAAGATGATCAATAAACTAAAGTGTTTTAGGGTTTTTGTTTTTTCATCTCCTTTAACTGAATGCCTCCTCTTTGTGACGTGAATTAAAAACCACAGCTGTGAAGAGTTTGGACTTTTTTCCAGCTTTATTTGATGTAGTTTCTCAGCAGAAGGTTAATAATACCAACGTTCAACGTATTCTGTCGAAGCTCATGACGGCGTTTCCCTTTGATCGAAAGTTTTCATCTAATTTGAATAGATTCACAGCATTAACGATCAATGTTTTGTTTTCAGTTCCAACAAATAAAATAAAAACTAAAGCAGATGATGATGATGATGCGTCTTCATTTCTCACTATTTTCCAGCATTTTACACCTAAAGTCTGATTTTATCTACGAGTAACTGGATGAAACCCTTCAGGAGGCGGAGTTTTCCTATGGAGGAGGCGGAGTTTTCCACTTCAGAGGTTGCTGCTGGTTTTTTCTAATGTTGTCATATCCGACTTTTCCTTCCCATCATTCACCTTTGACCTTTTCTGAGAAAAAGAGAGAAGCAAGAGGAGGATACATGAGGTCAGGTGGGCTGAGTTATGCCTGCTGATTGGCCCGGGGTAACCGCCAATGATGCATTCACTGCACATGTGATGCGTTCATGGACCTGTGATGCGTTCATGTACCTGTGATGTGTTCATGTACCTGTGATGCATTCATGGACCTGTGATGCGTTCATGGACCTGTGATGCATTCATGGACCTGTGATGCATTCATAGACGTGTGTGTGTTTGATCCCAGATGTAGCTATGATGCGTTCATGGACCTGTGGTGTGTTCATGTATCTGTGATGTGTTTGTGTACCTGTGATGCGTTCATGGACCTGTGATGCGGTCGTGTACCTGTGATGTGTTCATGTACCTGTCATGCGTTCATGTACCTGTGATGCGTTCATGGACCTGTGTGTGTTTGATCCCAGATGTAGCTATGATGCGTTCATGGACCTGTGGTGTGTTCATGTATCTGTGATGCAATCATGGACCTGTGTGTGTTGTGTCCCAGATGTAGCTGTGATGCATTCATGGACCTGTGGTGCGTTCATGTACCTGTGTGTGTTTTGTCCCAGATGTAGGTGTTGAGAATTTCTCCCAGGACGTAGAAAACGCTGATCACCACCGTCATGGCGCTGAAGAAAATCACTCGTGCTATGGGAGTGATGCGTTCAAGGATGGGGTACACCCACACGCCAGTCACATGATGCACCCAACACGTCCTGCAGCCAGGTGGGAAAAACCATGAATGAAAAATATGAAAATGACGTTTAAAATAAATAAATAAATAAAAAATAAATGAAATATATGAAAAAATTTAATATATGGAAAAATATATTAATTTAATGAGTTTGAAGAACAAGTAAAAAAACAGAAACTCACTTTTATTTTTGTTTATTTTTGACTTTAAAACTAAAGTTAAAGCAGAATCCAGACCACAATAATCCAGACTATAATAATCCAGACCACAATAATCCAGACTATAATAATCCAGACTATAATAATCCAGACCACAATAATCCAGACTATAATAATCCAGACTATAATAATCCAGACCACAATAATCCAGACTATAATAATCCAGACCATAATAATCCAGAGTATAATAATCCAGACCATAATAATCCAGACTATAATAATCCAGACTATAATAATCCAGACTATAATAATCCAGACCATAATAATCCAGACCATAATAATCCAGACTATAATAATCCAGACTATAATAATCCAGACCATAATAATCCAGACCATAATAATCCAGACTATAATAATCCAGACCATAATAATCCAGACTATAATAATCCAGACCATAATAATCCAGACTATAATAATCCAGACCACAATAATCCAGACCATAATAATCCAGACCACAATAATCCAGACCATAATAATCCAGACCATAATAATCCAGACCATAATAATCCAGACCATAATAATCCAGACTATAATAATCCAGACTATAATAATCCAGACTATAATAATCCAGACCATAATAATCCAGACCATAATAATCCAGACCATAATAATCGTACCAGAGGACATATCCAACACCAAAGCAGCAGACGGCGCTCAGACCCCAGTGCCTGCTGGGATATCGGTGGTGGGTGGTCCGCATCTCGATGATGATGAAGGGCAGGACGGTGGTGTGCTGAAAGAAGGAATGAAGTGGATCAGAGACCAGATCAGACTGGATCAGTTACTGAAGGGGTTTAAGGTTAGTGTGTGTTTTCAGTTGTGTATTTGTTGTGTACTGTACGTTTTCATCCCAGCCCGGCAAGGCCGGGATCCCACCTTAGCGGGCATGGGCCAGCCACCATGGGGTTTCTGGGAGACCCTGGGACCCCCGTGTGCATTTTTTTTCCTGGAGCTGTCCCTGAACGCATCGTGAGAGTTGCAGCAGCAGAGACGACACGGCGTCGCAGCCGGTGAGTGTATTGTTTCCTCTTTAACTCCGATAGCCTAGCTTCCCTTGGCTAGTTCTTCTTCTGCTCAGTGTGCTGTATGTACAGTGAGTCCCTGCCTCCTTTACTGAGGATAGAAGTAGCTGTTGGAAGTGTAGTTTAGTGTCAGGGTTGGAGGCCAGAGTTTCTGAGTTAGAAGCACGGCTCTGCAGCTTGGAGGATAATTCTAGGCCTAGCTATAGCGAGGTAGCTGCAGGGACCGCAGGCTGTGCTAGCAGCCGTAGGAGTGCTAGCATAGCTAGTCCCCCAGCTGATCCCGTGCAGCCGGGAGAGTCGAGGGATTGGTTTGTGACAGTACGGGGGAAGCATGGTGCTAAATGCACAAACGTAGCGCACCAAGAGCTTCACGTCTGTAGCAGACCCCATGGCACCGCACCGGCCAAAACTGACACTGTCTTTATTGGCAGTTCTATTCTTAGAGACGTGAAGCACCCAGTGGTGTCTGTCAGGTGTTCTCCAGGGGCCAGATTTGGTGACATCGAAGGAAACCTGAGGCTTTTACAGCAGAGCAGGGCTAGCTTAAACCGCATCGTGATCCACGCTGGTGGTAACGATGTCCGACGGAAACAATCAGAGGTTCGATGTGTGACACCGTAGTGTTCTCTGGACCCCTGCCTAATTTGTCCAGTGATGAGATGTCCTCTAGGTTGTCATCATTTAACCGCTGGTTGTCTAGATGGTGCTCAGAAAACCATGTAGTTTTCATATACTCAACAAAAATATAAACGCAAGACTTTTGTTTTTGCCCCCATTTTTCATGAGATGGACTCAAAGATGTAAAATTCATTCCAGATACACAATATTACCATTTCTCTCAAACATTGTTCACAAATCTGTCTAAATGTGTGATAGTGAGCACTTGTGCTTTGCTGAGATAATCCATCCCACCTCACAGGTGTGCCACATCAAGATGCTGATCTGACATCATGATTAGTGCACAGGTGTGCCTTATACTGCCCACAATAAAGTCCTCCAGAGTTAATTATGGCGTTCCTCAAGGGTCAGTCCTTGGGCCTATTTTGTTTACACTATATATGCTCCCTTTAGGTAACATCATTACAAATCATGGCATTAATTTTCATTGTTATGCAGATGACACACAGCTATATTTATCGATTAAACCTGATCAGACCAGATAAATAGATGAACTAAGTACATGTGTCCAAGACATAAAGACTTGGATGAGTGCCAATTATCTTTTATTGTACCCTGAAAAAACTGAAGTCGTTATAATTGGTCCTAAAAATGCCACAGACTCCCTAACTGACCAGATAGTTACTGTAGACAACTTAAGTGGAACACCCAGTGACACAGTTAAACATTTAGGAGTTTTATTTGATCCAGATCTTTCATTCAAAGGGTCAGGGGTCAGAGGTCAGGGCACATTAACCAAACATGTAGAACAGCCTTCTTTCACCTGCGCAACATTAGCCAAAATTAGGAATATTCTGTCTAAAACGACTGCAGAAAAATTAATTCATGCATTTGTTACATCACGATTAGATTATTATAACTCCTTACTTGTAGCGTGTCCTAAATATTCCCTAAAAAGCTTCAACTGGTTCAAAATGCAGCAGCAAGATTATTAACAGGATCAAATAGAAGAGAACACATCACCCCTGTACTCCAAACCCTGACCCCTGACCCCTAACCCTATCACCCCTGTGCTCCAAACCCTGACCCCTAACCCTATCACCCCTGTGCTCCAAACCCTGACCCCTAACCATATCACCCCTGTGCTCCAAACCCTGACCCCTGACCCCTAACCCTATCACTCCTGTGCTCCAAACCCTGACCCCTAACCCTATCACCCCTGTGCTCCAAACCCTTCACTGGCTACCAGTTGAGTTTAGAATTAAATTTAAAATACATATATTATTACATATTCCATACATATAAAACCATTAATGGTATGGGTTAGGGTTAGGGGTCAGGGGTTAATAGTATGGGCCCCTCTTATCTTAAAGATGATCTGGTTCCGTACCAACCCAATAGAACCCTTCGTTCTCAGAATGCAGGTTTATTGAAAGTTCCTAGGGTTTCTAAAAGTACAGTAGGAGCTAGAGCCTTTAGTTACCATGGTTACTGTCTGATGGAGCTAGAGCCTTTAGTTACCATGGTTACTGTCTGATGGAGCTAGAGCCTTTAGTTACCATGGTTACTGTCTGATGGAGCTAGAGCCTTTAGTTACCATGGTTACTGTCTTATGGAGCTAGAGCCTTTAGTTACCATGGTTACTGTCTTATGGAATTATCTTCCCTTTAACCCTTGTGTGGTCCTTCGGGTCAAAGAGACCCGCTGGCTCACAAATGTACCTTTTTATATGTACTGTAGGATGCCATTGCTTACTACTGAAAACAGTAATATATCCTTGGGGGGTGGGGTGATGAGTCTATGGAACTGAACTTTGGAATCTGGGTTTTTAAGACCCGATTGTAGGACACAGCCAGTGTGCCTTTTACGAAGGACCGCACAAGGGTTAATATTAAAGACGCAGAAACAGTCTCTACATTTAAAATTAAGTTGAAAACATTCCTGTTTGAGAAAGACTATGGTCAGGTTAGTTAAAAATGATGTGACTCATATATCATGTATACATGATGTATGAGTCACAGTTCAGTCTAGGCTGCCCTAGGAGTTAGAATGCTGGGGGAAGTACAGACACTGAGTTCTTTCTTCTCTTTCTCTCTCTCACATCTGTTTGTCATTTTTATAACATATCTTTCATACCAAGTCTGTTCATGACTAGTCACCTGGTGTCCCCTTTCCCACCTCCCTCCCTGGGGGGAGTGGTGGCTCTCCTGACAGTGTCTGCACGGGAGCCATGGACGACAGGATCTGCAGCGTCTCGCCTGTGCCGACCTGTGAGCCCGGACCCCCGCCCCTGCCTGTCTGGACCAGCCCCCCCCTCCTTCATTTATACATGGACGTTCATCTATAGTCTGTCCGTCCATGGGAGTGGATCTGTCCTTCAATGTGGTTCTCCTCAAGATTTCTTCTTTTTCCCACTGGGTTTGGAAGTTTTTTCTGCTGAGAAGGAGGGTCTAAGGACAGGGGGAGGGTCTAAGGACAGGGGGAGGGTCTAAGGACAGGGGATGCTTGGGACTGTTCATATATCTCTGTAGTTGATTGTGTTTTTGTAAAGCCCTGTGAGACGACTTTGTTGTGATTTAGGGCTTTATAAATAAAATTTAATTGAAAATTGAATAGACTCCTGTGTTTCCAGATGGGTCGTGGGTTGCACACACACATGGGCCGGTCCATGCCCTGGTGATGCGGTTGTGTGCCGGGGGAGAAGGCGCAGGGAGTCCAGGAAATCTGGGTGGAGGGTTCTGTAAAGCCTGGACCTGATTGCGGCGCATCGCTGGAGAAAATGCACCTGGTGGGGGTGCATTTCCTCATTCGGACCTCAACTCCCAGTCAAACGGCAGATTTGATTTTCAAAGAATGACAAATATATAATTTTATTTATTTTATTTTAACTTTCATAACATTTTATTTAGTTTTAATTTGTAGAGGAAGAAGTGACCCCCGTGACCCTAGTGAGATTAAAGCGGGTTCAGATGACGAGAGCGAGTTCATTAAAAGGAAGTTCATTAAAAGTTAACACTTACATAGTTATAAAATCCATGTGTGACTCAGTAAAATAAGTCTTTTGTCCATTCATATAATTTCTTATTTAGTTTTCTTAACATCTCGTCTCATCTCGATCTTGTGAGCTGAGTGTCTCGTCACACCCCTAGTAATGTGTGTTTTCAGTTGTGTATTTGTGTACTACGTATATTCAGTTGTGTACTGTGTGTATTTGTTGTGTATTTGTACGTGTCCGTTTGTGGACTGGGACAAAGGTCATCCTCCAGACGCCCAGAATGTTCGGCGGTAACTGTGAAAACGCTGTGTCAGCGCTGGAGGACAGAATGGTCTTCTCTCCTGGGGTCTTAAATTCTAGGTTTCCCTCCCATCATTATCTCACACACACACACACACACACTGACTCTGCACTTTTACCCAGAATGCCTCAGTGTTGGTTCTACCATTGCACTCATAAATAATCCTCCTATTTTGGTTTCAGGGTCTGTCCGTTGTTGCCCCCTCCCCTCTTCCCCCAGAGGTTTGTGGTGACAGTCTTCTGCCTTCGTGGAACTGCCCCCCCCCCCTCGATTCTGTGGTCAAGGCTAAAAACGGGATAAACCATTCATCTCAGCTGAGGGCAGGCGGAGTCACATGTGGAAGGACAGGGTCACATAAATCCAGAATATATATATATATATATATATATATATATATATATATATATATATATATATAAATGACAGTGCATTTTATATATGGATTAATTCTGGTGGTGATTAGTGACTTGGACTTATCTCATAAGTTTGACTTCACTTAAGGCACCTTATAGTATAGGAATAATATAGGGAGTAAAAGTAAAAAGTTTCCAGAAAAATACATACTCCAGTAAAGTACAGATACCCCAAAAATCTACTTAATTACAGCAGTTTACAGCACAGCAGTCTTTAATCTTTAATATTGTAAATTTAGATCTAATTGCGAGGAGAAAAAAAACAGAAAAACCTGATCAGTCACATGTAACTAAGAACTGACAGAATAGTGGAGCCGTCGTCATGGCGATCTGTGTTAATACGTTTGGGCTTGACGCCTAAGTTGTGGAACTGGTTCATCTGGAGAAATGACAACCGTCCTGGATGAGGAAGGAGGCGGAGCTTAACCCTTTCACAACTGTGATTATATCCATCTGCACACACACACACACACACACACACACATATATATATATATATACATATATATAGATAGACAGACAGACAGACAGACAGACAGATAGATAGATAGATAGAGTTTGTATCAGAGGTGAGCACCATCACACTGCACCAGACCATAATACTCAGCTCCGTTGCTAAGGCAACCCTGGGAGGACAGGAAATGTGTGGCCTGTCTGCTTTCACTGCTCCGGAGTTCGATCCGTCACATGGGAACGGGGCGGGATTGTAGTTGGGAACGCCGCTGCAGCCTCCAGTGATTCCAGATCCACTGTGTTTGGAGTGGTCGTCATGGTAACAAACACTAAACTTCAGTGGGCCACACCTCGCAGACACGAACAGAGAGAGAAGCGTGCATATTTGTGAAGTGACAATGAGGTTCTGGACTAAAGTCTGCAAAAACACTGATGCTTCCTGGGTAACTGGGTGCATCACAGCTGGTTCTGTTTTCACAAACTCAACGCTTCAGTTTAAACTCACACAAAAGGTCAAAGGTGAACTCACTCTTTTAGCCCACGTTCAACTTCAGTCAGGGTTCAGTGTCTTGCCCAAGGGCACTTTGACATGTGGACAGCCAGAGCGGGACATGAACTCTCAACCCTTCGGTCATTAGACGATCCACTCTACCAACTGAGCCACAGCCGCCCTGAGCGCTAGTTCTGAGGAGCTTTAGCATTAGCATTAGCATGGAGCTAGGTTTGTTGGTGTTTGTCTGATATTGAGTATCTTTAGCAATAGCATTAGTATGGAGCTGCCTCTGCATGTGTTGCTAGCTTGTCTGGTTCTGAGCAGCTTCAGTCACACGCACAAGCATATTGAAACAGGACAATAAATGTGCGATATATCAGCGCGGCTTGCGTTTGTGTGACGCATCAGTGTAGCGTGCATTTGTGCAGACGAACATGTGATGGCGAGGACAACATGCCGCCTTCGTCTCCTCCTACAGCAGGTGGCATCCAGCCTTCATCATCATCATCCTCATCAGCACCATCTGTTGAAGCTCGGCAGCGCCACAGGAGTCATCCCGCCCACTCTGCACACGCTTTAGTTTCAAACAACCAAAACAGGAAGTGGAGACGAGCAGACTGGGTTCAGTCATTCTAAGCGCACGCCCTGAGAACATGTGCAGACCAGAACCAGAACCAGAACCACACCTGTGGATCAGAACCTTCTGACAGATCCATCATCTCTAACTTGTCACACGTGTCTACTTTGGACCTGATCCACATACACTGGGAATTCCTTTGACCTTTGACCCCAGTTCCCTCCTCAGACCAGCTCCAGGTCTCTGAACACCAGTCGTTGACCCCTCCCTCCACCGACTCTGACCCCTCCCTCTTCCACAGGGAACAAACACACTGTTGCCATAGCAGCTGATGTAAACAAAAAACAGCGATACCATGGAATACAGAACAATATTTACACACACACACACACACACACACACACACAGGTTGTTTTGGTCCTTGGCGATGTTGCCATGGTAACCATTATGATGACATCATCTCCTGCAGAGGGATGACACTGATCCAAAACCCAAACTCTGAACATGTTTAAAAAAAGTGAATGGAACCAACATCTATGAAACTAACATGTGTGTGTGTATTTCTATCTTTATGGGGACATTGATGAGTTGGATAAGATAACTGGATACTCCAGTGGAACTCCAACAACTCCTGTGTTTATGCTCTGTTTGCACCTTTATCTTTTGTTTTCACCATGTGATCATTTTGTGTGTACTACAAAAAGTCCCATCTCATGAATCCTTGAGTACTTTGTTCACGTTTTTGTTGTTAAAGTAGAATATGTGTTCCTTGTGCATCTGCTGCTGTTTTTCCCTTTCCTTATCGAGGGTAGCGCCGTACATGGCTGCATGACCTGATCAGCCTGGGAGGGGTTTGGTCAAACTGAAATTTCTGTTTGTGTCTTGCATATGCAAATGACAAATAAAGTAACTCTGACTCTGATAAGACAGTCACACCATAGGGACCTCTAAATACATTAATTATTTTTTTCAGGAAGTCCGTATAAAGCATGAGGAAAACAAGTGTAGCACAAGTCGACTTAAATTTGGAGGAGTCAACAAGTCTCTCACTCTCTCTCTCTCTCTCCTCACTCTCACTCTCTCTCTACATAGAATTTTTTGGAGTTTTTTTAGCTGCGTGTCTTCAGCTGACAATGTGATGATGTCATCAAAACACGTCGACTCAACTATATATATATATATATATATATATATATATATATATATATATATATATATATATATATATACTTTTTTTTCATATGTTTTAGATATTTTATCACATTTCTTTGTGTATTTTTGGGTCGATTCTATCATATTTACTATATTTTGTTTTCTGTGTGGTTTCTTTGTGTATTTTTTGGGAAATTTGAGAACCAGAAAATTAATGATTAATGAAAATTATGTCTGTATTTACAAGAGTTTTTGGATTTTTCATAATTTTTTGTGTTAATTTGTTTTTTGGTGATTTTAGCATGTTTTCTATATTTTCTTTCTCCAAATTTTTCTTCGTGTTATTTTTGTGTATTTTGTGGGAAATTTGAAATAAAGTGTGTTGATCAGAATTAATGGACATTAATCCAAAGCAACCCTGCAATTAATCTCATTAAAATGTGTTATTTAATACAGGGTTTCCCCAGAAATCTGGTATTTTTATCCACAGGTGAAAGTTACGATGTAAAAGTACTGCATTACTGCAGTTTTCCCTGTTAGTTTACAATACAGTGGAGGAAACACTGGAAGAACTAGATCAGTGGTAGAGTTCAGACCTCAGTGAAGCAGCACCAGTCTGTGCTAACGCTAACACATTAAACTAGATCAATGGTAAATGGTAAATGTTCTGCATTTATATAGTTCTTTTCCACCTTCATGGTTCAAAGCGCTTTACATTAGCCTCTCATTCACCCATTCACACACACACTCATACACCAGTAGGTTTCTAAGGTCTAAGGTCAGTCCTACTGGGGGCCTAAGTCAGGGTTCAGTGTCTTGCCCAAGGACACTTCGACATGTGGACAGCCAGAGCCAGGACGCGAACCGCCAACCTCTCGGTCATTGGGCGACCCACTCTACCAACTGAACCACAGCCGCCCGGTTCAGACCTCAGTGAAGCAGCACCAGTCTGTGCTAACGCTAACGCTAACACATTAAACTAGATCAGTGGTAGAGTTCAGACCTCAGTGAAGCAGCACCAGTCTGTGCTAACGCTAACGCTAACACATTAAACCTGCCAAGGTTTGGATCTGGATGTTCAGAACTTCTTTATAAACTAGTGTTCTGTGTTCACTAACCATTTATTTTATGGATCATTAACAATCCCTTAGAGGGTTTAAAAACATTCCCAGAAATCCTGGCTCCTGTTTTTCACATATGTCCATTTGAATATTCGACCACGTATGACGTCACTCTGACGTTATGTGACGTCGCACAACGACCAAATGTCACATGTTAGATCTAATGTTAAATATGAAGCACAAGATATTGTCTGATTTAACTAAATATGTCAATAACCTGCTTTAAGGTTAAAGGTCATACATTTACCAAATATACCATTGGTGCCACGTCATGTGACGACTTTACGTGACGTCATGTGACGTCTTTACGTGACGTCATGTGACGTCTTTACGTGACGTCATGGAGCCTATGGGTGTTATCTCATCTGAGGTCAGAAGGTCAGACGAAGTGAAGGAAAAAAAACACCTGATACTATCTGGTCTGGATTCTGAGATATCACCACTGATGGGTTTGAACTGTTGACCTTCACTGGCACCCTTGACCTTTGACCTTTATAGCTCGAATTTGAATGGTTTCTTCCTTGACACATTATCAATCATCTCTGAAAGTTTCATCAAAATTCGTCCGTATCTTTTTTAAATTATCTTGCTAAAAAACAAATGCGATGTAAAACATAACATCCTTCGCAGCGGTCATGAACATAAATGACTAAAATAATCAAGAAAATGAATTAAAAAATTACCAAAATATTCAGTAAAATGAACAACTAGAACACTCTGAGAGCGCAGACCTCCCTAACCCTGAGAAACAAACACACGGTAAAACATAACCTTCTTTGCAGAGGTAAAAATATAAAAATATGTGTGTGTGTGTTACTTTATCAAACAGCTTTTATTTCTAGGTTTTTCAAAATAAAAGCCCATGAATCCTGGCATGCGTGGACTGGACTCACCATGCCGTGGTTGAGCCACTGGGGGATGAAGTTGTCCAATAATCTGGGATAAACCAGGTCTCTGTCGTAGAGGTACAGAGACCAGAAGGTGAAGACCACGAACTGTAGGGACAGACGGAAGGACGGTTACCATGGAAACACAACTAATATATGTGGTACAACAGTTTATGCATGAACAGATGATCCAACGGTCTGTGAAATGGTGCTAAATGCTAATCCACCTCAGACCCAGGTGCTAAATGCTTCATGCAAAATCATGACATAAAAAGCCTAAATAAATAAATAAAAACTGATAGAAGTTTGGATTTTAAAAATCTTTTTTCTCATAAAAATGTTTTGTCCAGGTCAGGGGGTACTGGACTAAAAGTCTGTTTGTAAGGGGGAAGAGCACTGTAAACCACTGCTCTACTGTATCTGCAGACAGTTTGGACAGGGGCCAGTCTATGATCTGCAGGATGGTGGTGGGGGGGGTGGTGGAATTACCTGTCCGTCATCTGGGGTTCCAGTCAGCAGTGTCTGACCCCCCACCCCCTCAGACTGGAGCGTTCTCTGCTTACACTCTCAACAGTTTCCATACCAGGGGCTCAGTTTCCAGCGTCCTGCTGATAATCACCTCTATTGTCCAGAGTGTAAACTGAACACACAGGGCGCCACGCCAGCTCCACGCTTCTATAGGGGGGGGTAAACCTGGATAATGAACCAGACTAGAGTTTCTACTCATCCACAGCTTTAAAGTACAATCATTAAACCATTAAAATGAGTAAGAAAATAAGGACAATAAATAAATATCAAAAAGCGGGATTTGTATTGCCCATGCCTTACTATTGAAAAATATTCCGACGGGGCCGAACAACTCCCCGTCGCCGAAGGCAATAGTAACTCGTGGTCAATACATTATTCCGCTTATTCTAAGGTTATTACAGTTTATTAGTGCTACTATAACAGATTGGATAAAACAGCCGTTACAACGTAGTGAATGTTTACTTTCAAAATGGCCGAACTACCTGCGGAGTGATATGGTAACGTGAATCTGAAGTGACAAAACCCATTGCCATGGGCAGCGGGCGTTAAGGGCATAGCGGGCAGTTATTTGAAGAAGATCTGCACGCTGAAGGCTGGGAACGTCCATTCAAAGTGAACGGGAGCTGTCGGAACGTTCTAGAGGGACGTAGAATAAAAACAGACAAAACCAAACCCTCTATGGGAATAGGGGGTCAAACCTTTTACAGAAACATATTTTTAGGGTTAAGGTTAGGACATGGACAAAACATTTTTAGAAGAAAAAATAGGAACAGTGTGTAAAATCAGTGTCTAATTTATTAAATTCAAACTTATATCAGTTTTTATCTCAGAATTTTGACTTTTTATCTCATGATTAGCTCACCCAGACGAAGTCATGATGAGCTATTGCCATGTCAATTCTCAATGGTTTTTAATTCTGATTTGTTAAATAGATCTAAGCATTAGGCTCAAAACGTATCACTTTGTTTCTTTAAATTTGCCTTTGTAAACAATTTGTTTACAACTTTCTTTATTTTTCCAGTCTGTCACTAAAATTTCTTCTCCTTCAATTCTCTACAGATTTCAATTCTGATGTTATGATCTATTGAATGACTGCTTTTGTTGATAGTAAGACATCACAGCTGTGAGGTCTGGTTGAGCATAGGGACGTTGGCTCTAACTTTTTGACTTTTTATCTCATGTTTCTGACTTCACTTAATGCACCTTATAGTCCAGTGTGTCTTATAGTGCAGCAAATACGGTACTCTAACGGGACAAAGTCATTTAGAAATGACAGTACCCCAAAATAAAGGCCAAAGGTCAATTCTCGTTTCATCATCTGAACCCACATTATCCTCACTAGGGTCACAGGGGTCAGGGATCACTGTGGGTCTAACCCAGCTCCAGCAGATGAAGGCGGGGTCAGAGGTCACCCTGTATGAGTCTCCAGTTCATCTCAGGACTGAACATATATAGACAAACAATCACTGTCACATTCACACCTATGGGTGATTTAGATTAACCAGTTAACTAGTTAACCAGTTAACCTATCAGTGCATGTGTTCGGATGGTGGGAGGAGCCAGAGTACCTGGAGAAAACCCACACAGACACGAGGAGAACATGTAAACTCCACACAGAAAGGTCTGGTGTGGGAATTAAGTCAATTCTGTAAAGTGATTATAGGAAATTTATTTTAGTCCTTAATACACTTAAAATTAAAGGTTATTCTTGGTTTTTATGAATTTCCTTAATAAGTCCCATGAGACTTAAAATGATCAACATACCGTATTTTCAACACTATAAGGTGTCAGTCAGTCACACGTTATTAAACACTTTCAAAATAAATCTCACCTTTGTTCAAACGTTAATGAGCGTTTTCACAATGACTGCAACACGGAACAAAACACATCCTTATTCTAGTAAATCAAACTTTTGAAAAGTTCAAATTATTTGATAAATAATCAAAATATGAGATAAAAAGTTACAATTATGTGATAAATTAAAATTTTGAGATAAATAGCCAAAATTATAAAATAAAAAGTCAAAATTGACAGTGACTGACAATAAACCCCGCCCACATCCCTGCCCCCCTCAGGCCACGCCCACTCACCGCTCCCACAGGAAATGCCAGCACGGCCATCATCCAATCACGGAGGCCGATGAGCTTCCGCAGCTGCCGCTCCTGCTCTCGACTGTCGCTGCCTTTAGTCAGAAGACTAGAGACGTCGATGAGGACACAGAGGCCGAAGAACACTGCCTGGATGACCTGCAGGGGTCAGAGGTCACAGGTCAGTTGGCCTATATAGTAGTAGTGGTTGACACTGAACATACATTTAACGGTCATACTTCTGTAATTTAAATAATTAAATACTATTAATAATTTAAAATAAATATTTGTTTAATCAGTAAAAATATGTGTTATGAAATGAAAATGAATAAATAAAGAATGAAGACAAATTAATTCAAGTAAATAAATAAAAATAAATACATTTTATTAAAATTCAATTCAATTAATAAATTAATACAATTTAAAAACAAATAAAATAATTAATTAAAAAATTTAAATAACTAAAAAAAATATATAAAATAAAAAAAAATAATTATATATATATATATATATATATATATATATATATATATATATATATATATATATATATATATATATATATATATATGTATATATATAAGGGCTGCCAATCGATTACAATATTTAATTGCAATTAATTGCATGATTATCATAGTTAATTGCGATTAATCGCAGATTGTAATACTTTTTTCAACACAAGAATAGACAAATGTTTGCTTTATGCAAAAACATGTTTATTTATTGCTAAAATGAGAAATACTCTCAGTTCCAGTCTGTAACATATGTAAACTGCAGAGTAATGTTTATTAACACTGTAGTGTTGAACTTCACACTCCATCCATTTAACACAAAAGAATGAACCACAATGCACTGCACAGAAATTTCTATCACATTCAAAACAAAGAGGGTGATGCACAAAATGACTTATAAATAAAGTGTGTATGAGTGTTCTAGAACATGAGTCAAATGATAGTGCAGTCAGTCTACAGCCAATAAACAGCTGTTATATTCAGCACAGGCTGAACACCCAGCCTCCATCTCCTCTGTTTTAACAGAACAAATAAACTTAACTAAACATCAGCCTCCATTTCTTCTCTTTTTTAACAGACCAATGTATTACTATTATCAAATGCGCTGTGTTGGAGAGAAACGCTGATAGCTACTGGATATGGCAAGCTATCTGGCACGCTATCAGACGTTACAGGACGCCTTCTGGTGCCAGAACGTGTTATGGAATGCATGATATAATAAATGGAACGTGTGCCTATGTGAACACTTTGTCTTGCCATAGTGCACTGTCGGGTTGTCAGCGTACTGACTTTCTTTGTCATATTCCAGTCTCGCGATACGTGCATGAAATGCTCCGCACACATACTGGTGAAGTTGCTCTGCTCTGTTTTCATAACAGTTAGAACAAGTGACTGACGTCCCCTCTGTTGATCAAAGTTATGCGCCGTGACGGTGAGATAATTGAGATTACTCAGTGAGGTCCAGTAGTCTCTGGTCAGCACCACTGTCCTAGTTTGTTGGCTGCATCGACCTCGGCACATTGCTTCCGTTTTTCCGAGTTCTGGAAATGCCCGAGCTTCAAATGCTACTACGTTAATCACGCAAACCAATTGTTGAAATCAGTATAAAAGCGTCAAATTTAGCACGGAAAGGAAATGTGAGCAGGTAGTGGGACAGGAAGTGACAAAATAAAAGCAGATTTGTGGATGAAACTGTGGATCCGTGGTTGATCAACAGCTGGTTTGTTTTATTTTGAAGGAGCTTTATATCCGGCCACAGATGTCAAGGAACAGTAGTGATGGTGTGTGTTTTAACCAAAAATAAAACCTTTAAAAGTGAGTTCCTGGGTTGATGAAGTGGGTCTGGTTACAGGTTTAATGTACACAGGTACAGGTTTGTAAAGTGGACTGTACAGGACTGGTACTGTCACATGACCATCAGTCCACCTGTAGTAGACCTCCTGAGTCAGTCTGAAGAAGTCCTGTTTCAGTGTTTTTGGACTTTAGCTAAAATTAGCAGCTATTTTGCTAGCGCTAAAAGTCAGACATATAGCATAGATATTTTCAAATGTCTAATAAATGGACTAAATAATAATAAATAAATAAAACATAATATACAGATATTTTTTAAGGAATTAGGTAATAATAGATAATAGAAATAGTCGATAGTGAATTCCATTGTCGACTATTGTCACCAGACCCAATCCTGGATTCTGGATCACTGTGAAATTTTATATTGCAGTAAATAGAGAATACATTTCACAGTAATCCAGAATCTCTTCCGGATCATCACCAAAATGTAATAATTTATTCCTTGTGACAGGAACAACACATCCTGAACATTTGATCAAAATCCATCCATAACTTTTAGGATAAACGTGCTGACAGACAGACAGACAGACAGACAGACAGACAGACAGAGACAGACAGACTTATTTTTAATACCTCCTTGGCGGAGGTAATAGAAATAAGTTGCTATAATTTTAAGTTTATTCTACATCATCGTTTCTACGTGTGATTTATAGTTTAAATAAAAATACACTCCCTCTCAAAACATCAGACTATGACTCGACCTTTCAAGGTCGCTCAAGGTCAAAGTTCACATTGCCATTTTGGAGCCTACATGTAGTTTTGTATCTGTCAACAACATCACCACTCTGTTTGGAGTTACCACCATTTATAATCATGTGACGTTAACTTTGACATTTCAAGGTCGCTCAAGGTCAAAGGTCATGACATCATTCTGCAGGTTTTGTTATCTGTCAATAATAGTAGCTTCGTTTGTATCTATACTGGTTTTTTGGTTATCGTCCATTTTAGGGTTTTTTGGTGTTAACCCAGTGACCTTTGACCTCTTGGGTCAACAATAGGTCAAAATCTATACACACAGGATGCAGAATTTAAAGACAAGCATTCTGGTGCTGATTGGAAATTTGTAAGATGATGAGTTCAACAGTTATATCCAATATTTGATTTTGACCTTTATTGTGACCTTTGACATTGAGTATTCAAAATTACATTATATTTAATTCATATTAAATGTATATATTTAGTGCATATTTACAGTATATTTAATGCATATTTGGTAGTTATTGTATTTATATTTAATGTATACATTTCATTTATATTTTCTGCATATATAAAATGTATATTTAGTATTTATTTACTGCATATATAATATTTATATTTAGTATATATTTACTGCATATATATTTATATTTAGTACATATTTACTGCATATATAATATTTAGATTTAGTCTATATTTGCTGCATATATAATATTTAGATTTAGTCTATATTTACTGCATATATATTTATATTTAGTATATATTTACTGCATATATAATATTTATATTTAGTCTATATTTACTGCATATATATTTTAGTAAATATTTACTGCATATATAATATTTATATTTCATCTATATTTAGTGTATTTTTTTCAGCCTGTGTTTCTGTGCTTTTGTTATGACTCGTGAACGCGCGGCGCGCTCCGGCCAGGTATTATTTGTACCGGGTTCATTCTCCTTTCGAACACATGTTCCGGTCCAGGTTCTAGGGTGGACCCGTGTTCCTATTCGGTTGGACTCCTTCCCGTCCCCGGTTGGATCTAACCTCGGACCTGATGAACCAACCGACTGAAGAACCGCCGTGGAACTGATCAAGTGCACGCGCTGCTCCTCCCCCTCCCCCATCCATCCCGGCCCGGTTATTCCCGATTTTTCTCGGTTACTCCCGGTTGTTATCGGTTCCTACCAGGTCTATGAAGGTGAGGAACTTCCAGGAGCCTCCGTAGGTCTGGTGCGCGGGCATGTCCAGGGCCTTGTAGTGACACAGGATGGAGAAGTAGGACAGAAGGATGGCCACGCGCAGGACCTGCGACGGGATCAGCGCCATGATGGAGCGGGACCGGACCAGGACACACACCCCGACCGGAACCGCACAGCACACACACCCGGGTACACGGCTCCGCTCGACCCCGACACCTGTACCAGGACCAGGACTGGTCCAAGAGGATCTGCTCTGACCCTCTGACGAACACTTCCGTGTTTGTGATGACGATGACGCAAAAAGGGGCGGGGCTACAGGCTCTGATCTTTCCCGACTGAAAAAAAACAACTGGAAAAAACACTTTGAGAGCGCAGACCTCCGCCAAGGTAGACCACCCCCACATGGATCACCACCAATATCTAATAATTTCCACATCTCTCCATTACCAACCTACCCTGTCCACAAGTTTTTGAGTTATCTTGCTAACTAACTGACAAACAAACTCTGGCAAAAACATAACCTCCATGGCGGAAGTAATACATCTACGAAAAAAGGAATAAATAATAATAATAATAATAATAATAATAATAATAATAATAATAATAATAATAATAATAATAATAATAATAATAATAATAATAATAATAATAATAATAATAATAATAATACTATTTACTACTACTACTTCTAATAATCATAAAATAATCAGAAATAAAAACCATGTGGGGAAAAATGTAAGAAAGTAAATTAAATTCTGCATCTTGTGAGAAAACCAAAACCCTCCATCTGAAAAACAGTTTCTACTCCTTCATTCATTTCTTTATTCAACCTCATGTGGAACTGAATGTTGGACACACAAACCAAGCCGCGCCCCCTGAGGAACAACAAACATCAAACAAATAATAATAAATAAAATAAAATAAGATAAAATGAAATAAAATAAAATAAGGTAAAATAAAATAAAATACAATTAAGTAAAATAAGGTAAAATAATAATAGGTTTGAATATTACTTTTCCCTTCCTGGTGAATTATTTAGCAGTATTTCAGTGTGGTACTTGTAGTATTAGTTGCAGTATCACTGTGTAGTAGTGGTAATAGTAGTTGCAGTAGTAGTAGTAGGTGCAGTACTGCAGTAGTATTAGTATTAGTTGCAGTACAGCAGTAGTATTAGCTGCAGTACTGCAGTAGTATTAGTACTAGTTGCAGTACAGTAGTAGTAGTAGTAGTAGTAGTAGTAGTAGAGTAGTAGTAGTTGTAGCAGTTGCAGTACTACAGTTGTAGTAGTTGCAGTAATGCAGTGGTATTACTTGCAGTACTACAGTAGTAGTACTAGTTGCAGTATTAGTATTAGTAGCAGTACTACAGTAGTAGTAGTTGCAGGACGGCAGTAGTATTCATTGCAGTACTACAATAGTAGTAGTACTTGCAGTATTAGTATCAGTTGCGGTACTGCAGTAATAGTAGTTGCAGTAGTAGTATTAGTATTAGTTGCATTACTGCAGTAGTATTAGTATTCATTGCAGTACAGCAGTACTCAGAGATGCAGTACTATAGTAGTATTAGTACTAGTTGCAGTACAGTAGTAGTAGTAGTAGTTGCAGTACTACAGTAGTAGTAGTTGGAGCATTACAGTAGGAGTATTAGTATTTGTTGCAGTATTAGTACTAGTTGCAGTACTACAGTAGTAGTAGTTGCAGTACTGCAGTAGTATTTTTTGCAGTACTACAATAGTAGTAGTAGTAGTTGCAGTATTAGTATCAGGTGCAGTACTACAGTAGTAGTTGCAGTACTGCATTAGTATTAATATTCGTTGCAGTACAGCAGTACTAGTAGTTGCAGTACTTCAGTAGTATTAGTACTAGTTGCAGTACAGAAGTAGTAGTAGTAGTAGTAGTAGTAGTCGTAGTTGCAGTACTGCATTAGTATTAATATTCGTTGCAGTACAGCAGTACTAGTAGTTGCAGTACTTCAGTAGTATTAGTACTAGTTGCAGTACAGAAGTAGTAGTAGTAGTAGTAGTAGTAGTAGTCGTAATTGCAGTACTGCAGTAGTATTGGTACTAGTTGCAGTACTACAGTAGTAGTAGTTGGAGAACTACAGTAGCAGTATTAGTAGTAGGTGCAGTATTAGTATTAGTTGCAGTACTACAGTAGTAGTAGTTGCAGTACTACAGTAGTATTCATTGCAGTACTACAATAGTAGTAGTAGTTGCGGTAGTTGCAGTACTGCAGTAGTAGTAGTGGTAGTAGTATTTGCTGTACTACAGTACAGTAGTAGTAGTATTAGTAGTTACAATACTACAATAGTAGTAGTTACAACATTGCAGTATTAGTAATTGCAGTACTACAGTAGTATTAGTTGCAGTACTACCATAGTAGTAGTATTAGTAGTTGTAGTACTACAGTAATAGCAGTATTAGTAGTTGTAGTACTACAGTAGTAGTAGTATTAGTAGTTGTAGTACTACAGTAGTAGTAGTATTAGTAGTTGTAGTACTACAGTAGTAGTAGTATTACTAGTTGCAGTACTGCAGTACAGTAGTAGTTGCAGTATTCTAGTATTAGTAGTTGGAGTACTACAGCAATCGTAGTACTTGCAGTATTGCAGTATTGGTAGTTATAGTACTATAGTAATAGTACTATTAGTAGTTGCAATACTACGATAGGAGTAGTAGTAGTTGCAGTATTGTAGCATTAGTAGTTGCAGTACTACAGTAGTATTAGTAGTTGCAGACTTACAGTTTTAGTAGATGTAGTACTACAGTAGTAGTAGTATTAGTAGTTACAGTACTACAGTAGTAGTAGTCAGTATTGCAGTATTAGTAGTTACAGTACTACAGTAGTAGTAGTCAGTATTGCAGTATTAGTAGTTACAGTACTACAGTAGTAGTAGTCAGTATTGCAGTATTAGTAGTTGTATTACGATAGTAGTAGTAGTATTAGTAGTTGTAGTACTACAGTAGTAGTAGTAGTATCAGTAGTTCTAGTACAAAAGTAGTAGTAGTATTAGTAGTCGAAGTACTACAGTAATAGTAGTGTTAGTGGTTGTAGTACTACAGTAGTAGTAGTATTAGTAGTTGTAGTACTCCAGTAGTAGTAGTATTCGTAGTTGTAGTACTACAGCAGTCATAGTATTAGTAGTTGTAGTACTACAGTCGTAATAGTATTATTAGTTATAGTACTACAGTAGTAGTAGTATTACTAGTTACAGTACTACAGTACAGTAGTAGTAGTATTAGTAGGAGCAGTACTACAGTAGTAGTAGTATTAGTAGTTGTAGTACTACAGTAGTAGTAGTATTAAGTAGTTGTAGTATTACAGTAGTAGTAGTATTACTAGTTGTAGTGCTACAGTTCAGTAGTAGTAGTATTAGTAGTTGTCGTACTACAGTAGTAGTATTAGTAGTTGTAGTACTACAGTAGTAGTAGTATTAGTAGTTGTAGTACTACAGTAGTAGTAGTATTAGTAGTTGTAGTACTACAGTAGTAGTAGTATTAGTAGTTGTAGTACTACAGTAGTAGTAGTATTAGTAGTTGTAGTGCTACAGTAGTAGTAGTATTAGTAGTTGTAGTACTACAGTAGTAGTAGTATTAGTAGTTGTAGTACTACAGTAGTAGTAGTATTAGTAGTTGTAGTACTACAGTAGTAGTAGTATTAGTAGTTGTAGTACTACAGTAGTAGTAGTATTAGTAGTTGTAGTACTACAGTAGTAGTAGTATTAGTAGTTGTAGTACTACAGTAGTAGTAGTATTAGTAGTTGTAGTACTACAGTAGTCCAGCAGATGGTGGTATTTAACAGAAACAGTTGCTCCAGTTGTTTTAACTGCAGATGTTTAATCACTCAGGTAGTTTAACCTTTAACCTTTACCCTCTACAGTTTTTATGTAACCATGACACCTGTGTCTGTGTCTGTGTGTGTGTATGTCTGTGTGTGTGTGTGTGTGTATGTCTGTGTGTGTGTGTGTCTGTATGTGCGTGTGTATGTGTATGTGTGTGTGTGTGTGTATGTCTGTGTGTGTGTGTGTGTGTGTGTGTGTGTGTGTCTGTGTATGCGTGTGTATGTGTATGTGTATGTGTGTGTGTGTGTGTGTGTGTGTGTGTGTGCGTGTGTGTGTATGTGCGGTGTGTGTGTCTGTATGTGTGTGTGTGTGTGTGTGTGTGTGTGTGTGTGTGTGTCTGTATGTGTGTGTGTGTGTGTGTGTGTGTGTGTGTGTGTGTGTCTGTATGTGTGTGTGTGTGTGTGTGTGTGTGTGTGTGTGTGTGTGTGTGTCTGTATGTGTGTGTCTGTATGTGTGTGTGTGTGTATGTGCATGTGTGTGTGTCTGTATGTGTGTGTGTGTGTGTGTGTGTGTGTGTGTGTGTATGTGCGTGTGTGTGTGAAGGTGTGTTGCTCAATGTTGTCTGTGGGAACGTGGGTGTGGTGACGGCAGAAGTGTGTTTGTGTGTGTGTTTCCTATCTTTATTGGGACATTGATATGTTTATACAGTCACATCATGGGGACCTCTCACACTATGGTGACCAAAATTCAGGTCCCCACAAGGGTTAAATATAAATAAATGTCCCCAGTAGTAAAATAGAAATGCTGTGGCCCCATAAATACATAATTTTTTTTGTTTTTTAATTATCGTTTTTGTATGAATTCCTTCATTTTTACTTTTTTTTTTATCTAATTCCATTTAAATGTTTATAATTATTACTTTTATTTTATAAAAAAAAAAGATAAAAGTTTACACTCAATACCCAATCGTTTGTTCCTCATGACACATGTAAATGAGAATGTGTGAGTGTATTTCTATCTTCATGGGGACATTGATATGTTTATACAGTCACACCATGGGGACTGCTGACACTATGTAGACCAAAGTAAAGGTCCCTACTAGTAAAATAGTAATGATGTGGCCTTATGAATACATTCATTTGTTCACTCCAGAAGTCCCCACAAGGCATGAGGGAAACAGGTGTAAAACGAAACATGTATTTTTCAAAGGTTTGAACATGAGTTTTATTATTTATTTATTTGTTCATGTTTTTTTAATATACATTATATATTAATAAATGTATTTGTTTATTTTTTAATTAATTTGATAATATTTTAATTTATTAAGTCATTTTAATTTTTTTTTACTTAACTTTTCACAGTTTTTTTATTTAAAAAACAAAAAAAACGTAGTCCTCATGAGACATGGAACTGAGAATGTGTGTGTGTGTGTGTGTGTGTCATCAGTCAGCTGTCACAGCAGTGTTTTGTGTGTCAGTTGTGTTGCCTGTTTCTTCACAGACAAAGTGAAGGAAGGTTCCAGAAACACTGAGCTTTAATGTGACAACAGACAAAAGCACAGACGTGTTTGGCTTTAAATTCACCTTCACAACAACGACGACGACGACACGTAGACGTGAACGTGTTTGATCAGAAAAACACTCAGACTATTTATAGACTTTTATTTTAATATTTAACAAATGTTTTAATAAACTGTAACACGTTCACAAGCAAAAATCAAACCTACAGTTGAACTAATGAAACTGATTTAATGAGTTAAAACATATTCAACATTTACTAAAATAAAATAAAACAAAATAAAATAAAGATGTGAATGTCGGAAAATTAGAACTTTTATAATCAATGATAATAAAAGACTCCGCCCACATAGACGCCCACCACCAGTCTGGTAGGACAGCGTCTGGGTGGGAGGAGTCTGTTAGGGTGGAGTCTGAGTGGGAGGAGTCTGTTAGGGTGGAGTCTGAGTGGGAGGAGTCTGGTAGGACAGAGTCTGGGTGGGAGGAGTCTGGTAGGGTGGAGTCTGAGTGGGAGGAGTCTGTTAGGGTGGAGTCTGAGTGGGAGGAGTCTGGTAGGACAGAGTCTGGGTGGGAGGAGGCTGGTAGGGTGGAGTCTGAGTGGGAGGAGTCTCTGGTCTACTAGACTCCTCCCACCCAGACTCTGTTCCAACAGACTCCCCCCACCTCCAGACTCCGCCCACCCACCTCCAGACTCCGCCTCTGCTTCTGTCAGATGCAAACAACATGTAAATGATGGATCAGAGCTGCTGCAGCTCCTGGCGCTGCACTGCCACGGCGTCACCATGGTGACTCTGGGGTCAGTAGTGATGAGGTCACATCCTGATGAGCCTCACAGAGGACAAACAGACGTCCGTCCACTCACCAGCAGGGAATTATGGGTAAAGAAAGAGGTTTAATCTGAGGATGATTATGGACAAAACAGGATCATTTAACAAAAAAAACTATGACTTTGAATATTAATGTTTGATTAATTATTATGATTAATGTTTGATTAATTATAATTAATGTGATTAAAACTTTTAACTCATTTCAATAGAGCAGTTGTTTACAGATGTTTTGTTGAAACTTTTGAATAAACATGTTCATTACATCTGATATATATTCATTTTGTATCACTTTTTGTTTTTTTATGTATGTTAGAAGTGTTTTGGAATATATTTTACATTGCTTTTTTGTGTTATGTTATTTTCTGTGAATTGTCGTGGCTTTGTCATGATTTATATTTTTTGCTACAGATTTTTAGAGATGAAAACTAAGTTATCCAACATTAAACAAGAAAAGGAATGTAACTAACACTGGCTAAGATGCTAATATTGGTAAGATGCAAATACTGGCTAAGATGCTAACACTGTCTCAGATGCTAATATTGGCTAAGAAGCATACACTCTTTAAGAAGCTAACATTGACTAAGATGCTAACTCTGGATAAGATGCAAATCGTGGCTAAGATGCTAATTTTGGCTAAGATACAAACACTGGCTAAGATGTGAACACTGGCAAATATGTTAATATTAGCTAATATGCTAGCTTTGGCAAATATGCTAACATTGTCTAAGATACTAATATTGGCTAAGATGCTAACGTTGACTAAGATGGAATATATGGCTAAGATGCTAACATTGACTAAGATGGAATATATGGCTAAGATACTAACATTGGCCAAGATGCAAACACAGGCTAAGATGCTAGCTTTGGCAAATATGCTAACATTGGCTAAGATGGTAACATTGGGTAAGATGTTAATATTGGCTAAACATTGGCTAAGATGCTAACATTAGCTAACACCAGTGTTAGCATCACACCACATTTTCTTCTGGAAACCTTGGACCTTTTTCTGCTCTCTTTACTCTTCTTACCAGAACCAGAACCAGAACCAGATCATTTTTCAGGCTAAAGTCAAACTAATAACATTTTCTGTATTTTCCACATATTTTATAGGAAACAGATCAGTTTATAAAAACAGACATGTTTATTTATTTTCACACACACACACACACACACACACAGGTCATTTCCAGAGGTGACCGGGGAATCCTCCTCTCTTCACCCGCAGACACACACTCCCTCCTCCCTGGTTGCTCGCTGGGGGATCCGATGACGTCACACACACCCTCCCTACCTCTGTTTGTCTCTCTTTTCTCCCTCTGTCTCCCCCTTCTATCTATCTCTGTCCCCCTTTGTCTCCCCCCCTTGTCTCCCCCTCCCTCCCTCCCTCTCTCTCTCTCTCTCTCTCTCCCTCCCTCCCTCTCTCTCTCTCTCTCCTCTCCCTCTCTCTCTCTCTCTCCCCTTCCTCTCTCTCTCTCTCTCTCTCTCTCTCATCGGTGCTTCTATTCTGGGAAGTGGTGCTTGGAATAACCCCGTGTGCGCATGAGTGTGTGCGTGTGTGTCTCCTGATTTCACCCTCACACGCGCACATACATACACACGCGCGCTGCCGGTGCGTCTCTCTCTCTCTCTCTCTCTCTCTCTCTCTCTCTCTCTCTCTCTCTCGGTCGGTGTGTGTGACTGCACCACCGGAGCTCCTCTCAGCTCCACACACAGGATTCCTTCCATTTTTACGCGGAACTTTTCCTCCGCCTTCGCCGCGTCGCTTCCGCCGCTCCGTCCGTCTGTCTTTCCGTCCGTCCTCCCGTGGATTGTACCCACCGACCGGCCGCTTGTGGACCGGCGGGCTGCTGTCAGTCCCTCCCGGGGCTCGGAGCTGCTGTCAGCGGAGGCTTGTTGTCATTTGGAGCCGGAGTCGGAGACGCGGATCTCAGGTAAGACGAAGCTCCGCGCGCACATTCCAGTGTGACAGCGGCTTTTCCTGCGCCATGTTCCGCTCGTGCGCGTCTTTTCAGCCGCTCGAGCTTTTGTTTGTCTTATAAGGGCACGGCTATGCAGGGGAATACCCCGGGCACGCACTGCATTGCATGCAGATTACCCGGGTTGCGTAATATCCTGAGGAATTTGCAGTAGCCCTGCACGGTCCGGCTGTTCTGCACAAGGCCGGGGAGGGGGAGGAGGAGGAGGGGGGGGGGGGGGGGGGGGGGGGGGGGGGGGGGGGGGGGGGGGGTTGATGTGTGATTTTTAGTGCAAGGTCACTTTTGTTTTGTGCGTTTTTTGTGGGTCTTTTGCGCAAGGGGCTCGTGCACTAACTCATCCAAGTTCACCTGCGAACGCGGTGAAATGAAATGAAATGCGCGCGCGGCTGTGGGCAGGTCCAGGCCCAGGTGTGAGAGTCCGGATCAGCTGGTGTTCCTGGGGAATAAGAGGGGGGGGGGGGGGCGTCTGAGCTAGGTCTGGATTCTGCTGGTCCGGACTCTGGGTTTGGTTTGTGTGGCTTCGTGTGTCCGTGTCTCAGACAGAGGCAGAAGGGAAGGTGGGTGGTGCGCTGGCTGGTTCCGGGAATGTTCCATGACGTGGTGCCGTCTAGAGAGGGGCCCACGGCGGGGGGGACTCTGACACACGGTCTTGGCCATGAAACAAGCCTCCAGGAAAAGAAGCAAAAGTCAACTGGAGAGAAAACACACATTTACTGAACTGAAGAAACACACACACGCACACAGCAGGGGTCAGAGGTCACTTCTGTGGAACAGGTGGGACAGATGTCCGAGTAAAACACCAGCAGAATAGGTGGACAAGAACAGCTGATGAAAACATGCTAAAAATGTGATCTAACAAAAATGACAAAAACACAACAGTAACATGATAAAACTAGGATGAATACATGATAAAAACCACAAATGTGATGAAAATATGACAAAAAAATGACAAAAACATGAGGAAAAAATTATGAAAACAACAATAACATGATGAAAATATGATAAAAATGACAAAAACACAGTGATAACATGATAAAACTAGGATGAAAATATGATAAAAAAAAACAAAAATGTGATGAAAGTATGATAACAATGACTAAAAGATGATGACAAAATTACAAAACACGATAACATGATAAAGCTATAGGACAAAAATATGATTAAGAACAAAAATGTGACAAAACATGATAAAAACACAATGATAACATGATAAAACTAGGATGAAAACATGACAAAAATTACTAAAACACAAGGAAAGAATTACCAAAACACAACAATAAGATGATAAAAGTAGGATGAAAATATGACAGAAACCAAAAATGTGATGAAAGTATGATAACAATGACTAAAACATGATGACAAAGTGACAAAAACACAATAACATGTCAAAACCAGGATAAAAATATAATTAAAAACAAAAATGTGATGAAAAAATGAGAGAAACAATAATAACACAAAACAATATAAATAAAATGTAAAATAGTAAAATAATGATGATAATAATGATAATTATAACAATGATACTACTACTACTACTACTACTAATAATGATTATTGATTTGATTTGATTTGAATGATTTATTTCAAACATGTGCAAAGTGCAACAATAATCAATACAGCAATAATAATATTAATAACAATGACATGTCCGAAAAGGAGTAGGATGAAGCATAAGCATAAACTAATAATGATAGTATATCTGGAACAAACAAAAAACCTATTTATGGAAACAACAGAGTCTGATTTGAATAAATGAAATTAAAACCAAACATTTACAGAAAAACATGAAAAAGGAACTTAAGTACTGACTGATGTAAAAGTCACTTCTATTCTATTCTATTCTATTCTATTCTATTCTATTCTATTCTATTCTAATTTAATGCAGACTGTATGTGGGTGAATGCTAGCGTCTCCATAAATCTCCCATCATGCATTACGTTCATGGCACCAGTGGGCTGTGACAGAAGGTGGACTCAGTCGTGGTGTAACACACCTGCTGCTAGAGGTGAGACTGGCCTGTTACCAAGGTTACGCCCCACCCACTGACAGGGAGGCATCCAGGAAGCCAGGTGGAGTCACCGCTGAGCAGCTGAGCGAGAAAACTGACAAAACACAGAGAAGAAGAAAACCTTTAAATATTAATAGACCATCACAAAGAAACACATAAATTATAATAAAAAGAATAAGAATAATTTTATGTGTGTACTGTGAAAAATAAGTGAGTTAGAACAATTTGAAAAACACTGAACTCAACATGAGACAGAAATGATTTTTCCAATAGAAGTCTATTGACAGAAATCCCTGACATCATCCCAAACAGGTTCCTGTCATTTCACTTTAAAAAGAGCTAGATCTTCAAACCCTGGTTTGTTTGAATTCTCACAACCATGGCAACATTTGTGGAAAAGATTGTTTGTCTACTATTTATGGTTTTGCCGTGAGGACGAGTTATTGAGACATTTTTCAGCTTAATTTTTTCTTCTCTCGTGCTCTAGCGATGACATCACCCACTGATAAAAAGTCAGATTTTGGTCTTTTCAGGGTGGATTTACTGAGTTCTCTATCGACAACCGTAAATCACACCCTCATGACAATCACATCCTAAAGACACCACAAAAATGACTGTGTTTGAAAGTTTAAATGAAGTCTGTGCCACAAAGTATGAAGAAGCAGGAGTGTTTTTGTCTGTCCCATTAAGAATGAATGGAGTTTTATTTGGTATAATAATGCGAAATACGTACGACATATCGGAATTATGAGACCTCATGTGTAATCTCTGGGACAATCTGAAGAATTTTTCCTATTTATTGTAAAACGCTGCGATGTATCATTTGGGAGTTATAGCTACGTAAACATGGCCCAATTCATTTCGGATGGACATTTTGACTGTTTTTTTTTTTTTGCATTTTACACAAAATTCGTACATCACAATGCCAATCCTGATAGGTAGCATATCTTTGAGACCAGTCAGCACATTTTAGCGTAACATTTTTTGGTCTATTTACAGTGGTACGAGCCGAATCTTTACCCAACGTTTTTTGTATAATAATAAAACATTATAATAAATACAACAAACAATATTCGCTGTGTGTTTGATCAAACTGTGCTCTGGTCTGGGCTTTAGTTAACATTTTAACCCTTTAGCTAAGTCTGGTTAACTCTTTGGTTAACAGTTTAGTTAAATGTGTGGTTAACAGTTTAGTTAAATGTGTGGTTAACAGTTTAGTTAAGTGTGTGGTTAACAGTTTAGTTAAATGTGTGGTTAACAGTTTAGTTAAGTGTGTGGTTAACAGTTTAGTTAACTCTTTGGTTAACAGTTTAGTTAAGTGTGTGGTTAACAGTTTAGTTAAATGTGTGGTTAACAGTTTAGTTAAGTGTGTGGTTAACAGTTTAGTTAAGTGTGTGGTTAAGAGTTTAGTTAAATGTGTGGTTAACAGTTTAGTTAACTCTTTGGTTAACAGTTTAGTTAAGTGTGTGGTTAACAGTTTAGTTAACTCTTTGGTTAACAGTTTAGTTAAGTGTGTGGTTAACAGTTTAGTTAAATGTGTGGTTAACAGTTTAGTTAAGTGTGTGGTTAACAGTTTAGTTAAATGTGTGGTTAACAGTTTAGTTAAGTGTGTGGTTAACAGTTTAGTTAACTCTTTGGTTAACAGTTTAGTTAAGTGTGTGGTTAACAGTTTAGTTAAATGTGTGGTTAACAGTTTAGTTAAGTGTGTGGTTAACAGTTTAGTTAAGTGTGTGGTTAACAGTTTAGTTAAATGTGTGGTTAACAGTTTAGTTAAGTGTGTGGTTAACAGTTTAGTTGTTAGTAACCAGCTGACGCTGCAGTAGAACTTGACCTCCTCAGTGACAGAATCATTTAAATTATTCAAATTCACACACACACACACACACACACACACACACACACACACACTAATGACCGTTCGTCCAGGTGCATTGTGGGTAATAATGGAACATATTCATGTGTTCTTTCACCTGATGGAGGATGTGGTCTGGCAGACTAACCTGTGACCTCTGACCTCTGTCACAGCTTTTGTTGATTCCATTTATTTCCTTGGTTTAATTTTATTTATTGATCATTTTAGTGGGGCATCACGGCGGTGCAGTGGTTAACAGGGTGGTGCAGTGGTTAACAGGGTGGTGCAGTAGTTAACAGGGTGGTGCAGTAGTTAACAGGGGGTGCAGTAGTTAACAGGGGGTGCAGTAGTTAACAGGGTGGTGCAGTAGTTAACAGGGGGTGCAGTAGTTAACAGGGTGGTGCAGTAGTTAACAGGGGGTGCAGTAGTTAACAGGGTGGTGCAGTAGTTAACAGGGTGGTGCAGTGGTTAACAGGGTGGTGCAGTGGTTAACAGGGTGGTGCAGTAGTTAACAGGGTGGTGCAGTAGTTAACAGGGGGTGCAGTAGTTAACAGGGGGTGCAGTAGTTAACAGGGTGGTGCAGTAGTTAACAGGGGGTGCAGTAGTTAACAGGGTGGTGCAGTAGTTAACAGGGTGGTGCAGTAGTTAACAGACAGAAGGTTGTTGGTTCTATTCCCACACCAGACATTTCTGTGTGGAGTTTTCTCCAGGTACTCTGGCTCCTCCCACCATCCAAACACATGCACTGATAGGTTAACTGGTTAACCGGTTAATTCAATTCAATTCAATTTGGGGGGGCACAGTCCACAAATAATGGCGCTTGTGCTAGTGTGACATATGTATGTTAAAGAGAAATGTGCAAAAGTCTAAGAAATTAAGAAGCATAAATAAATGCATATATTTCAGTATCTTTAGACCCAATGTTAAAATAATACATTGACAGGATGATTCAGCTCATGATGAGTGAATCTACTTTATCTTGCAAGTTCACCCACTTTTGCTGTTGGTTCTTTGTCCACCTTTGTTCTTGGGTTTAACTTTTGCATTGTATTTTTTTTCTTGCTTAACATAGCGGTGAGTTACTGGTAACGGCTTCAGCCCTAAACCTTTTAGGTCAAGCAGTGTATTTATCATGTGTGAACTCGAGCTGGGCAAAAAATCGATTTAGATTTAAAATCGAGTTTTATGACAAAATCGATTCATATTTTTGGAAAATCGTGCAATCTGATTCCCCTCCACGCGCACTTTTTTTCCTCGCAAAAAGAAAACCATGAACCAGGCTGCTTTCCGTAGTTGCACATCTGAAGTGAACACATCCAATGGGGGGGGGGGCAGAACTCTTAGAAAAGGCAGAGACTAGCGCTGCCAGCACTTCTTCAAAATGTTCAACAAACACTGACTGAAAGCTTTTCTCGCGGTTGCGGTATGTCTCTGATTTTGACATACCGCAACCGCCCGTACCCGTCATGTTTAAACTCCGACCCGTTTTCCGACGAAAAAAAAAAATCCGCACCCGAACGACCCGCTATAAATGAACCCGATATCCGAACTGAACCCGTATCCGACACAGCACAAAATTTTTAACCCGTTCACCCACGGGTACCCGAACCCGTGCAGGACTATATGGAGCACGATGTGGAGCGATAACAGACACAATAACATCATATATCCAAAATATTGGTAACATGTTCAGGTTTATTGAAGTAGTTTGATTGATAATAAGGTTTTGTTTTATTTTGTCCTTACAAAGTAAAAATGTTACTAGTTTTATTTTTATCTTACTTTTGCACTACTACGTTTTTTACAATGTTTTTCATATAATATGAGTATTAATGTATATTGTTTTAGTTGTTAAAATATTTTAAGCTTTCTTTTTTCCAACAAAATGTATCTTTTGCACTATTTTTTTTGGAACAGTTTTTCCTGTAACAGTGGTGGATATGTCTGGACTTACTACAGTTCATGTAGACAAAGTCTCAGGTTGCAGTTGCACCTTTTGCACAAATGATTTATTATTTACATTTATTTGTAGAAGTATTTTTGTTTTACATGTTATTTAATTAAAAAAGAAGATGAAAGAAACCATGTTTCTAGTGTTTTCATTTTCATTTAACCCACGTGGGAAAAAATCGTATCGTGAATCGAGTTTTTTGGGAAAAAATCTGAGATTTTTTTAAAAGAGAAAATCGCCCAGCCCTAGTGTGAACATGTGTCTTACCTGCCTTGTGCTTGTGCCTTGTTTTGTATTTTGACCGAAATAAAGTAATAATAGAAAAAAAAAAAATCAACGACATTTTGTTGCCAAATATCACTTTGTGTTTTGTGCTATGACAATAAAAGGAAGTTAAGTCTAAGTCTTTAACTGTTTCGAACTGTAAAATCCTTCTCTTTGTTGGTTAATTCAACTGTGTTGTGAATTCATTGGTAGCATTGAGTATAATGCACTGTAGCTTTCTTTCTCCCGTCTTTCCTTTAGTTTTTTTGCCTCCAGATTTCATTTTAGTTTCAGTAGCCGTGTGCACTGTGCAAACACCTGCAGCACCTCTGCCACAGAGTGACGTATTCTAACCCTACACATTCATTTAATGCAGTGGTTGTCAAACTTAGAAACATAGAAACTTAGTCCAATACCCCCTGACATGAGCAGAACCTTTTTGTAAGACAGAAGAGGTAGTGATAGATTTTTAAAATCCAAACTTATATTAGTTTTTGTCTCATAAGTTTGACTTTTTATCTCATAATTTTCAATGCACATTATAGTGCGGAAAATGCTGTACTTATTTCTTAAAAGAATTTTGTAAAGTTTCACGTACCTCCTGCAGTACCTCCATGTACCCCCTACATTTGACAACCCCTGATTTAAGGCATCACACGTTTTCCAGAACTGGACTGCACCATTTAGCAAAGAGGAGGGTTAAATGACAACATGATGAAGAACTAAAGAAAAAAAAATATGTAAATTGACAACCATGTGTTTAATTCACTTATTTTAGATGATCACATTTTGACTTTTATTAGAACAGTCTAAAAAGGGAAACATTATTAAAAATAAAACTGTCAGTGCTCAGGCCCTTAGAACCGTTCCCACCTTTCCCCACCTGGTGGTGCCCATGTCGTCTAGGGTAAGTATCTGGTCAGGTCGGCAGAGACTTTTCTAATGACTTAAAGTGTTCTGGGTCCAGTAGGGGACGTATCCAGGATCCCTGTTCCAGGTCCAATCAGACCACGAGTCCAAGGTTCTCCACAGAGAGAATCGGAACTCCTGCCAGTGTGTGGAACTGTGGTAGAACCATGGTCGACCTGTGGTAGAACCATGGTCGAACTGTGGTAGAACCATGGCAGAACCATGGTAACCATGGTAGAGCTGTGGTAGAACCATGGTAACCATGGTAGAACTGGGGTAGAACCATGGTAGAACTGTGGTAGAACCATGGTAACCATGGTAGAACTGCGGAAGAACCATGGTAGAACTGTGGTAGAACCATGGTAACCGTGGTAGAACCATGGTAGAACCATGGTCGAACTGTGGTAGAACCATGGTAGAACCATGGTAACCGTGGTAGAGCTGTGGTAGTACCATGGTAACCGTGGAAGAGCTGTGGTAGAACCATGGTAACCATGGTAGAACTGTGGTAGAACCATAGTAGAACTGTGGTAACCGCGGTAGAACTGTGGTAGAACCATGGTAACCGTGGTAGAGCTGTGGTAGAACCATGGTAACCGTGGTAGAACTGTGGTAGAACCATAGTAGAACTGTGGTAACCGTGGTAGAACTGTGGTAGAACCATGGTAACCGTGGCAGAACTGTGGTAGAACCATAGTAGAACTGTGGTAACCGTGGTAGAACTGTGGTAGAACCATGGTAACTGTGGTAGAACTGTGGGAGAACCATAGTAGAACTGTGGTAACCGTGGTAGAACTGTGGTAGAACCATGGTAACCGTGGTAGAACTGTGGTAGAACCATGGTAACCGTGGTAGAACTGTGGTAGAACCATAGTAGAACACTGTTTCCTGTTCAGACGTACTTTCTTCATGTTTTTGATCAAATGTTCAGAGCAGTTTATTTTGGTCCAGGCTCGTCTGTATGTGTGACAGTTTTGGCGTTCCTCTTCCTCGTAGCTGCTCCTACTGCTGACACTCTCTGCTCCAACGCCATGTGATCATGTGACAGTTTTGGCGTTCGTCTACCTCGTACCTTGTCGTCGTCTCTGATCGCCGCAGGTTTGACGGCTTTTTGGTTTTTTTTCTGTTTGGGTCCCGTGGGATTGGACTTCACTTTTCCTTCAGATGTTTCTTCCACATTGAACTCGTCTGTCTTTAAAGTTTTTCCTAGTGCTCCCTAAAATCCTAAAAATAGATGCACGGACCTGTGACAGGCCACGCCCACTTCTATTTGCATATTGACAGAAGACATCAAAGGAAAAAGAAAACGTGAGACGATGAAAAGAAACCGAGGCTCAGCAGGAGGAGCAGCGCCAACACCCCCGAACACGAACCCCCCATGAACGAAACACTGACACACAAATGACAAAAGAACATAATTATCTCATTATTTGGACATTTTATCCCAGAATTGTGGCTTTTTCTCTCATTATTTTCACTTTTTATCTCATAATTTGGACTTTTTATCTAGTAATTTGGGTTAGGGTTAGGTTAGGTTTGAGTTTTTATCTTAGAATATAGACTTTTTTTCCATTGAATTTTGACTTTTGTCAAGTTTACTTCAGCAGAATCAGTTATTGTGACTGTTTACTTTCCCTTAATGCGTCTTATGGAGCAAAAGATATGGTAAATAAATATTAATTAATTGATTGAATGACTCATTCATGGTCTCTGTGGTTTTCCCTCCAGCTTTGGGATCAGGTTCTGGACTAAACTGGACCAGAACCAGATTCTGGATTAAACTGGACCCGGGACCAGATTCTGGATTAAACTGGACCAGAAGACCATCTGTAGCAGGTAGGGCCGCGTCTGCTTTTATGTGAATATCGGTGCTGTTTCTCTGTTGGCTCGTTACCACGGCAACCGTAGAGCTTGGTTAGTGGAGGTGTGACCGTGTCAGATGCTGTGAAACTAGATTTTTTTTCCCCCCATACCGTCGGTCCTGGATGTTTCATACGGGTTTTGTCTGGACTGGATCTGTTGTTGGGCTGTTGCTATGTTGATGGGACTGATCCGGGGTTTGATCAGTGATTAGTGACAATATTAAGTGTGTGCTCCAGCTGGTGTCAACTGTGACAGTTGATCTTCAAACTCGAGTCACTTACTGTCGTTCAATATTTCTTCAATATTGATCAGTTTTTTTTATATTTATCTGTGTTCATAGATAAACATCCTCCTAATACTGTGTCTGTTCATATTTATGTGTACTTTTATTAATCTCTTCCAACACTGTTTGGATGATATTATTGTAATCACCGTGTGTGTGTGTGTGTGTGTGTGTGTGTCCACACAGACATATCATGTTATAACTCAATGAATACTGTAGATATTGCCATGAAATTACATGTACATATACATATAACTAATGTGCATCAGATGAAATGAGCCATTTTCGAAAAGGTTAAAGGTCAAGGTCACAATTAACTAAAAGGTCAAAATCACATTATTAGTTATAACTTCAGAACAGAGGGTCACAGAACTTTCAGATTGGTACCGAACCGTGTAGAATGAAGATTTATACAATTCTCACAAATTACCTACGACCTATAGTTTTTGAGATCCCTGGAGGTCAAAGGTGAGGTGGCAAAATTATCTTGTGTAACACTGTGTTCATAGCATTACTTTGACTTTTTTTATCTCGTGATTTTGACTTTTTATCAAATTGTTTTTATTTTATCCAGGGCTCTACACTAACTTTTTTTTCCAGGAGCACACGTGCCCCTAAGTTAAAAAATTTAGGAGCACACACAAAAAAATAGGGGCACAAGTAGGTTTTAGTTTTAAATGTTTATTTATTTACAGTGCAGTACTTACGCACAGATACCAACATTGTTGAATGACTGCTGTCATTTGTGTTAATTTAGAGCAGACCATAACATAACTTTGTATTATGGGATGCTTTGTCCTTTGATACATTTTAGAACGTTGTATTGGCTGCCTTGTTATTAGATCCATTTTAGAATGATTAACCCTTTAACTCCTGAGACTGAGACACAGTAAAAAATAAAATAAGATAAAATAAGCAACACAATGAACAAAAAACAGTCAAAGTGATCAGTAAAATGAACAAAAATGAATAATAAACCAACAAAATAATATGTAACATGAACAAAGTAAGACACTAACAGAACACAATTAAAGAAAAATAATAAAATAAAAAAACAGAAAAATAAGCAACAGAAACTAATATATATTCACAAAATAAGAAATAACGTGGAAAAAAGGACAAAAAACAAAAACCCACCAAACCCAAAATGAAGTAAAAAAAAAAAAAAAAAGAAGGAATAAATAACTAGTGTTGTAATTTGGTTCCAGTAGTTTTAGTTTGGGCTTTTTCTTTTTCTTAATCACTTGCTTTTCGACACCTGTACATCAGTTCCATGAACAAAATTCTCAGTAAAATAACAGTTAAAAAAACACTTGAATTTGTCTGAATTTTTAAACTAAACCTACAGCCAGCTCATGTGTTAGATTAGCACAACAAAATAAGAATTAAAATACAATAAACAAACCCGTAAGAATAAACACTAAAGTTGAACAAGTTAAATAAAGTAGACTGATGAAGGAAAAGTCAAAAATATTTAGCAAAAATTAAACATTGAGTGAATGCACCTCGTTTGTGAAGGTCAGATCAGTGCTCAGTTATTCTGGACTCGTTGTGTTGAACAGTGATTGGCTAGAAGCACTACAAACTAATTGGCGGAGAAAATCAGTGGGAGAAGATCATTACCATATAGCACGCGTTATGGAACGCGTGATAGCGCGCCAGTGCGCGTGCGAGAACGCGTTCTGTAACGCGTGATATAATAAAGACAAGGCGTGGCTATGTGAACACTT
>CM035805.1:3308563-3313563 GCA_020466265.1 Siphamia tubifer
TAATGATTAGATTTAGGTGGTCATTCATGGGGGGGTGCTTTGTACATTCACCTTCCTTCCTTCCTTCCTTCCTTCCTTCCTTCCTTCCTTCCTTCCTTCCTTCCTTCCCTTTCTTTTTCTTTCTTTCTTGATCCACCTCTTTGTCTTTTACTGGGGAATCACTGTTGTAGAAGATGATGGTGTTTCCATGGTAACAATGGTGAATGTCCAAATATGGTCATTATCTGATGATCCACTGTATTTACACCATTTACTGACAGATTTAGTGGCGGAAGTGGTTCTGGTTCTGGTTAAAGGTGGATGTTTGGGTTCAGTTTTGACTGAGGACGTGTCCCTGTTATTACCGCCCCCCTCCCAGGGAGGAACAGGTGCCTCTGCTCCTCCACTCACTGACTTCCTGCCTTTGGTGGCGCTGGGCCCTGAATCATGTGATGGATGGAAGGAGGCGGAGCCGGAGGAAGTGTGGGGGTCGGGGGTGTGGGCTGTGATTTTCTCAGAGCAGCAGCAGGTGCTTCAGTTTGGAGATAAGAACATACACTTTCTCATCCATCGCTGTGACATCACTTCCCTTTTGAGGCTTCCTTCACTTCCTTCAGTTTGACTTTATGTCAAATTACAAACAGTAAAAGAAAAATAAAACAGATTTAAAGGAAACAAAACATTAAATGAAACAACACACACACACACACTGTTTTCCTTCTTCTCTTAAGCTTATGCTGCAGGTTTTTTAATCTGACATATTTCAGAGGAGGAGGGACCTTGTATTTCCTGTATCTATGGAGATGAGCTGTTGCTACGGTAGCTAGCTGTCGCTAATGCTGCGTACGAGGAATTAAGAGTGATTAGCTGGGCGCTAGCTCGCTCAGTTTCAGGGTATTAAGACTTAACCACTACTGTGGCAGTGCTAGCACCTCTGTATCCCCATCCATCATGCAGTGGGATTAGCCCATGCTAACGGCGGTTAGCGTCATCAGCAGCTTCAAAGGGAGGATGTAAATCTGCTGATGGACGTCAGCAGGGTTTGGATGTCCATGTTTCAGTGGAATACAGGGATGTTTAAATGATTTCACATCAGTTCAGTCTCCATAGTTCAAACCAAATTGACTTATTTCATGTAAAAAAAACACAACAAATATAAACCCAGCGTGTGTTCAGTTCATGCACACTTACCTTACCTTAGCTTACCTTAGCTTACCTTAGCTTACCTTACCTTACCTTACCTTACCTTACCTTAGCTTACCTTGGCTTACCTTACCTTAGCTTACCTTACCTTAGCTTACCTTACCTTAGCTTACCTTACCTTACCTTACCTTACCTTGGCTTACCTTACCTTACCTTACCTTAGCTTACCTTACCTTACCTTACCTTACCTTGGCTTACCTTACCTTAGCTTACCTTACCTTAGCTTACCTTACCTTACCTTACCTTACCTTACCTTGGCTTACCTTACCTTACCTTAGCTTACCTTAGCTTACCTTACCTTACCTTATCTTACCTTACCTTACCTTACCTTACCTTACCTTAGCTTACCTTGGCTTACCTTACCTTAGCTTACCTTACCTTAGCTTACCTTACCTTAGCTTACCTTACCTTACCTTACCTTACCTTACCTTACCTTACCTTAGCTTACCTTACCTTACCTTAGCTTACCTTACCTTACCTTAGCTTACCTTACCTTACCTTACCTTGGCTTACCTTACCTTACCTTAGCTTACCTTACCTTAGCTTACCTTACCTTACCTTACCTTACCTTACCTTAGCTTACCTTACCTTACCTTACCTTACCTTACCTTACCTTACCTTTACCTTACCTGACCTGACCTGACCTGACCTGACCTGACCTGACCTTACCTTACCTTACCTTAGCTTACCTTACCTTAGCTTACCTTACCTTAGCTTACCTTACTGCACCGTACCGTACCTTGCCGTACTTTACCCAGGGTGCGATTTATCAAAGAAACAGAGGTGGGGATGTTTTTTTCCCTCCTTTTTTCTATTGATAAACTTTGACGCTAATGTTCAGGGTCAGAACAGACTGTACAGGGTTCCCTCCAGAACCCCTGCTTAGCCTGGTGGTACCCCATGGGCGTAGGTTTCTATACAGATGGTCGTGACATGTCACAACCAATGTTTAGGGATTGCAAAATAGTCCCTACCAATATTTGTCATTTTAATTTAATGTAGGAAAAATCTACATTCATTGAATATTTTGAAATACTATTACAATATACTTCACATATGGTAGCAGTAATAAAAACTATTTAAAATTTGTTCACATTTTGTTTTTGCCACGTTCTGATATTGATTTGATGATATGACGACCATATGCCAATGCTGTCAGCTCTGGAGACAATGGCACCGTAAAAGAAACAAGACATTAGAACGTATTTCACTACCGCGGCTGTAAGTATTAGTGCGCACAGAACCACGGAACAAAATTAATAGCATTCAGAGTGAAAGGTTAAACTAAGTGTGTTACCCCCCCACCCCCTAGTTTGGAGTGCTGTAGTATTCCTTGTCTTAAGTAGCCAACAGGCAAAGACATGATCCCTGACAGGACAGTTATGACCATGGAGATAATGATACTGATGGCTCTAGTTGTAAGCTTTATTTTATTTATTTTTGCAGATTTCTTTTCTTAATTTCTTAGTGTTTGCTGCATAACACAGAAGATCCAATAAATGTTACTTATTTAGTTCTTGTGTTTAATGTTTAGATAAAAAACTATATGTATGTGTATGATGAATATGCACAATGGAAAAAGTTAAGTGTTCTTGTTCTTTAACTGCTCTGCTGGGGTGGGGGGGGGCAGTAGCAATGTCCCGACCAAAGTTTAGGCCAAACCTGCACCCTTGTGGTATCCTATCCTGTCTGTCTGTCTATTGGATAATTAATACTTCTGATACTGGACTTGTATCAGTAGTTATATTTAGCCCCACCCCTCTTGCCCCTCTTGCCCCTCTTGCCCCCCCATTATCCAGGAGCTCAGTGTGAAAACACTGAACCAGAACCACAGCGTCTGTCACGTAACTGTTACATAATTGATTCATATTTGATGCAGAAAACGCTGCAGCTGTGACGACAACCAACAGAACCAGAGGTACAGATGAAGGACCAACCAATCAGAACCAGCAGAACCAAACAGAACCAACCAGGACAAAGCACAACTAAATAGAACCAGCAGAACCAAACAGAACCAAGTAGAACCAGCAGACCCAAATAGAACCGAACAGAACCAAATAGAACCAAGCAGAACTAAACAGAACCAAGCAGAACCAGCAAAACCAACCAGAACCAAACAGAACTAAATAGAATCAAATAGAACCAACAGAACCATGCAGAACCAAACAGAACTAAATAGAATCAAATAGAACTGAGCAGAACCAAATATGAACAAAGAGAACCAGCAGAACCTGTAAAACCAACCAGGACCAAACCTAACTAACCAGAAAAAAACACAACTAACCGGAACCAAACAAAACCAGTAGAACCAGCAGAACCTCCAGAACTAAAGAGGTATTGCAGTGACCCATATGGACTAAAACCCAGTTAACTCTGATACAACCTGTTTAAATCTGGTTAAACCCAGTTAACACTGGTTCAGTTGGTAGAGCGGGTCGTCCAAGACTGAATGGTCAGAGGTTCACGTCCCGGGTCTGAGTATCCACATGTCCTAGTGTCCACATGTCCAAGTGTCCTTGGACAAAGACACTGAACCCTTAATCTCCCAATAGGACTGACCTTTGACCTTTGAACCTACTGTTGTTTGAGTGTGTGTGAATGTGAGGCTAATGTAAAGGTGGAACAACTATACACATTTAACTGGTTAACACTAGTTAACCAGTTAACTCTATAGCTGGCTGTGGTCATGTGACCTGGTTAAATGGAGACCATCAGTTAATTTCCTGCCCTTGCAGTGACATTGGCGTAGTGTTGGAATGGCCCCGCCCCTCCCACGGCCTGCAGTAATGACGTTGCGTAACGCTTAAACTCTTCCCCTTGTTGTTGCTATCGATTAGCTCGTCTGTGATGGACGCCATCAGCCTCCAGATCAATAACAGCCTAATGAGATAAACGAGCTCCATAATGACTATAGCAACAGGCCGACACCCACAAGGCCCCCACCACCAGAACACCTCCACCACCAGAACACCCCACCAAGAGAACACCTCCACCACCAGAACACCCCACCAAGAGAACACCTCCACCACCAGAACACCCCACCAAGAGAACACCTCCACCACGAGGACACGCCTACTACCGGAACACTCCCACCAACAGAAGACCCCACCCCACCAGAACACCCCCACCAACAGAAGACCCCCACCAAATGCGAACTTTCACATGTACACTTGTAACGTGCCGCCTAAACACTCTGAACACAAAAAATTGTACAATTCGCAGCTACTCCGAAGTGCAACGTCCAAGTCTGAACGCTGTATAAACACAGATAAACCAGACGTGTCCGTCCAGTTCAGTCTGTCCTCAACTATGGCTCAGATCAGGTGGATCCCTGCTCTGGAGTCCCATAGGTCCCAGGGCCAGACGTTGTCTCTTTTGGGTTCACCTGATCCTGCAGAAGCTCCACCAGCACCAGTTCCACCACCTGCTCCAGGAACTCCGTGTGGACGCGGTCGCTTTCACAGGTATTTTAGGCTCAGTTTGTCTTTCTGCTCGTCCGGGTCGGTCCGAGCGTCCTACATCATTCTATCGCCACTTTGGCAGCATCTCAACGCCGATTGGCTTTCACAGCACGGCGTCTCAAAAATTCACCTGAAAAGTTCAATATTTTCAACTCCAGCGTTTACGCAGATTTGCGACAAGACGCGTAGCTCCAATACACCGCAGGAACGCTTCCAACATGCCACCCTGGATTTGTATGTAATCTCGACGCGCGAATATATTTTTATGTCACTATTTGATTTGTTTTATTAATAAACGTTCACATTTATACGACTAAACCCTGTCGTATAAACACAACCTGTGATTGACAGCTCTGG
>CM035805.1:3318563-3408563 GCA_020466265.1 Siphamia tubifer
AAGGGAGAGTTAGACATAGACAAAGAGAGAGAGGGCAAGTTAGACAGAGAGTGAGAGAGGGCGAATTAGACAGAGGGAGAGAAAGAGAGAGAGGGTGAGTTAGATAGAGAGTATTTTTAAATCACTGGTTTGTTTCCAGTTTCTAAACTCAAGCATTCGTCTTAAATATTCTTTACTTTTATGGACATTGTTGTTTTGACCCCTGACCCTAACTTCAACCCTCTGACCTCTGACCCTGGTCTAGGGCACAGGAGTGTGTGTTCAGGCCAGTTGTGAATAAAGTCCATTAAACTGAAATGTTCATAGAAAAACAGTAGAAGAAGAAGCAGGAGGACCAGGACATAACTGTGTCTTTGTCCAAAGTGGTTCACTATATATGGACCAGGACATTTTTTTGGGGTGTCCAAATCTTTAGTGAACTATTTATAAAGCACTATATAGTCACTCAATGTATCCCACAATGCACCGCGAAATCTCGTGGACATCAATGGTCACCAACCAAAGCACTAAATCCCATCATGCATTGCACGAATCGAAAACTGAACATTAGTATATACAGACTCTCAATGAGGATAATGAATACAACTGAAAATGTAATACAAAAGAAAAAAGAAAAAATAAACATAAACTTGACAAACAAAAGTAAAATAAAAATATTAAATAATGTATAAATAAGGTTTACATTCAGCACTTCAAATTAAACAACACAGAGCAGAGATACAAAAGGAAGTTATTTGGGTAAAATAATGAACCTCGTCTCATTTTTGTGGAAATTCTGTTCCATTCCAATTTTTTGAGACATGAAAAAAAAATCTTCAAGTCATTAATAAAACCAAGGACAGAAGGATTACAGTTTGGTGAATATATTTACCCAGAATTATAATGATAATAATAATGTCATTTTTAATACATATCAAATCAAAAACACTGAGATACAGGACGTCCAAAAAATAAATGATCTGGTGTTTTATCAACAGTATTCCAGAAGGAGCAGTGATCCACCTCAAATGTCAATATTTTCTTAAACTCTGCCACAGGATAAATGTTACAGATTTATGATTAAAATAAACATGGACAGATTGAGATTGGACGACACTGACAGAACTACAGCTGCTGAGTAACGATAAATGTTAAGTGTCAGTTGGATGACAGGCGCCAGAGCAGAGTTATTTAATAGTTAATAACAGTGAATAACAGTAAAACAGTCAAAAGCAAATTTGATTTGTTTACATTTTATTGCACAGACAGTAAAAAAATGTAAAAGTATTTTAATATTGTGAGAGACGACACTGTTATGTTTTAATTGTTTGACGGTGATGACGCGATTAGACAGTGCCGTAGGAGTGTCTGAAATGTTTTCAATTGAGTTCACTATGAAGAACACTACATTTATTTACCTGTGTGGGGAGCGAGGGGGAACGGAGTGAGTGATTTTAGACACAGCCCATGTGACCAAAACTGAAATGTTCAGATAAAAACAGTAGAAGAAGAAGCTGGAGGACCAGGATATAACCATGTGACCAAACACTGACACCAGCTGTTAGACTGAACCGGCTGCTTCAGGCTGGGCTCAGTCTACTTACTGGAGAAACTGATTCTAATGACGAAACAAAACTGTCACCTGATGCTAATGTGCTACTGGTGGGCGGGGCTAACGGGAGAGGGAGGGGCGTAGGTGTGTGTTGGGCTTTTATTTTGGTAGGTGCTCCTTATGTGTTGGAGTTTCCTCCTCCCTCTCTCTCCTCTTTCCTCCTCCCTCTCTCTCCTCTTTCCTCCCTCTCTCTCTCCTCTTTCCTCCCTCTCTCTCTTCTTTCTCCCCCCTCCTCTTTTCTCCCCCCTCCTCTTCTCTCTTTCCTCCATCTGCTTCTTTTTTTCCTATCATTGTTCCATCACGTTCTGCCAAATGACCAGAGGCTGTGTGTGTTCGTGTGTGTTAGTGTGTGTTATTGTGTGTTAGTGTGTGTTATTGTGTGTTCGTGTGTGTTTGTGTGTGTTCGTGTGTGTTCGTGTGTGTTATTGTGTGTTAGTGTGTGTTAGTGTGTGTTCCTGTGTGTGTTCGTGTGTGTTTGTGTGTGTTATTGTGTGTTAGTGTGTGTTCATGTGTGTGTTCGTGTGTGTTAGTGTGTGTTATTGTGTGTTAGTGTGTGTTCATGTGTGTGTTCGTGTGTGTTAGTGTGTGTTATTGTGTGTTAGTGTGTGTTCATGTGTGTGTTCGTGTGTGTTCGTGTGTGTTATTGTGTGTTAGTGTGTGTTCATGTGTGTGTTCGTGTGTGTTCGTGTGTGTTATTGTGTGTTAGTGTGTGTTAGTGTGTGTTCCTGTGTGTGTTCGTGTGTGTTAGTGTGTGTTATTCTGTGTTAGTGTGTGTTCATGTGTGTGTTCGTGTGTGTTAGTGTGTGTTATTGTGTGTTAGTGTGTGTTCATGTGTGTGTTCGTGTGTGTTAGTGTGTGTTATTGTGTGTTAGTGTGTGTGTTCGTGTGTGTTAGTGTGTGTTCATGTGTGTGTTTGTGTGTGTTATTGTGTGTTAGTGTGTGTTAGTGTGTGTTATTGTGTGTTAGTGTGTGTTAGTGTGTGTTCATGTGTGTGTTCGTGTGTGTTTGTGTGTGTTATTGTGTGTTAGTGTGTGTTCATGTGTGTGTTCGTGTGTGTTAGTGTTTGTGTGTGTTATTGTGTGTTAGTGTGTGTTCATGTGTGTGTTCGTGTGTGTTTGTGTGTGTTATTGTGTGTTAGTGTGTGTTATTGTGTGTTAGTGTGTGTTAGTGTGTGTTCATGTGTGTTAGTGTGTGTTCATGTGTGTGTTAGTGTGTGTTAGTGTGTGTTCATGTGTGTGTTCGTGTGTGTTAGTGTGTGTTCATGTGTGTGTTAGTGTGTGTTTGTGTGTGTTAGTGTGTGTTAGTGTGTGTTAGTGTGTGTTCGTGTGTGTTCGTGTGTGTTCGTGTGTGTTCGTGTGTGTTCGTGTGTGTTAGTGTGTGTTAGTGTGTGTGGTCTTGGCAGTATTATCAGAACAGAAGGTGTGAGGGGTTTAAACCTGCAGAGAGGTGGACGTTCTAGAATGTGTTCACACTGGAGGTCCAGGTGACTCCTTCTTCTTCCTTCTCTTTTTCCTCTGCCTCATCCGATGCCCAGTTCCTGCACTTCTTTCAGCTCTGACAGGAACCTTTTCCACCCATCCCCCTTCATCATCACCATCATCATCATCATCATCATCATCATCATCATCATCAGGATGAATGTATCATGTGAATGATTATAAAACATGTTCATATTTATTCTATATCAGTAACTGTTGTTTAAAACATATGGTTCATATTTGTTTTTCTACCCCCCCCCCCCAACCTGCTTTAGACTTAATTTCCCATCATGCAGTCTGGTCCCATGCTTATGTCACTATCAGGTTATTGTATCCATCAACAGAACACAATGATCAGACAAAACTGTTCCTAAACTTTAGGAACTGGACACAAGAACATCTGAGTGTTGTGTGCTGCAGTGCATTGTGGGTCTTCCTGGAGGTGTTGTTGTGTGTTGTTGTGCACTGCAGTGCATTGTGGGTCTTCCTGGAGGTGTTGTGGAATGCTGGTTCACCTCTGATTTTCCGCTCCTGCTGAGACACACGACCCTATTATCAGTTTATATGAAGAGAGGAAATTCCACTGTGGTCTGAGAGAGAGAGAGAGAGGGAGGCAGAGAGAGAGAGACAGGAGAGAGAGAGAGACGGGGGAGGCAGAGAGAGAGAGAGAGACGGGGGGAGAGAGAGAGAGAGAGGCAGAGAGAGAGAGAGACGGGGGGGAGAGAGAGAGAGGCAGAGAGAGACAGGAGAGAGAGAGAGAGAGAGAGAGAGAGAGAGAGAGAGAGAGAGAGAGAGAGAGAGAGAGAGAGAGAGAGAGAGAGAGAGAGATGGGGGAAAGAGAGACAGAGGAGAGAGAGACAGAGGAGAGAGAGAGCAGACAGAGAGGAGAGAGAGAGACACACACACACAGATGAGAGAGAGAGTGACAGAGAGACCCACAGAGAGAAAGAGAGAGATGGGGGAGAGAGGGACAGAGGAGAGAGAGAGAGCAGACAGAGAGGAGAGAGAGAGACACACACACACAGAGGAGAGAGAGAAAGAGGAGAGAGAGAGAGAGAGAGAGAGACACACAGAGAGAGATGGGGAAGAGAGAGACAGAGGAGAGAGAGAGAGAGACACACACACACAGATGAGAGAGAGAGAGAAAGAGGAGAGAGAGAGTGACAGAGAGACAGAGAGAGAGAGAGAGAGAAAGGGGGGCGGGAGAGAGAAAGAGAGAGAGAGAGAAACAGAGGGGAGACATAGAGAAAGAGAGACAGGAGAGAGAGAGAGAGAGAGGGAGGCAGAGAGAGAGAGAGAGGCAGAGAGAGAGAGAGACGGGGGGGAGAGAGAGAGAGACAGGAGAGAGAGAGAGAGAGAGAGAGAGATGGGGGAAAGAGAGACAGAGGAGAGAGAGACAGAGGAGAGAGAGAGCAGACAGAGAGGAGAGAGAGACACACACACACAGATGAGAGAGAGAGTGACAGAGAGACCCACAGAGAGAAAGAGAGAGATGGGGGAGAGAGGGACAGAGGAGAGAGAGAGAGAGAGCAGACAGAGAGGAGAGAGAGAGAGACACACACACAGAGGAGAGAGAGAAAGAGGAGAGAGAGAGAGAGAGACACACACACAGATGAGAGAGAGAGAGAAAGAGGAGAGAGAGAGTGACAGAGAGACAGAGAGAGAGAGAGAGAAGGGGGGCGGGAGAGAGAAAGAGAGAGAGAGAGAAACAGAGGGGGGACATAGAGAAAGAGAGACAGAGGAGAGAGAGACACATACAGAGGAGAGAGAGAGAAAGAGGAGAGAGAGTGACAGAGACACAGAGAGAGAGAGAGAGAGAGAGAAACAGAGAGAGAGGAGAGACAGATGGGAGAGGTGGAGAGAGGGTGAGACAGAGAGAGAGGATGGGACAGAGAGAGAGAACGGAGAGAGAGGAGACAGAGAGAGAGGAGAGAGAGACACACACAGAGAGAGAGAGAGCAGACAGAAAGGAGATAGAGAGAGAGACACTCACAGATGAGAGAGAGTGACAGAGAGACAGAGAGAGAGAGAGAGAGAGAGAGAGAGAGAGAGAGAGAGAGAAGGGGGGGGCGGGAGAGAGAGAGAGAGAGAGAAACAGAGGGGAGACAGAGAGAGAGAGACACACACACACACAAATGAGAGAGAGAGAGAAAGAGGAGAGAGAGAGACAGAGAGAGAGAGAGATACGGTAGAGGGGAGAGAGAGGTCATTCAGTTGGTCTCTGAGTTGTATGGTTGGTGGTTTCCATGGTTACCAGGTGTGGTGGCTCTAATTCTCCTCTGATCTGGTTCATGTCATGTTCATCATGTTCATGGTCAGTCTGTCGGTCACCTGGTGTGTGTGTGTGTGTGTGTGTGTGTGTGTGTGGACAGGGGACCTCCAGTTCACACCTCCAGTGACCACTTCCTGTCTCATATCCTGTTTATTTCCTGTTTCCGTAGTTACCGGATTCCCTCAAGAATGTACAAACACACACAGGCAACAAAGTACACACTGTACACATTGTACACACAGTACACACTCTAAACAAAGTACACACTATATACACACTACACATTCTACACAAAGTACACACTATACACACTGTACACACAATACGCAATGTACACAAAGTACACACTTGACACAAAGTACACACTATACACAAAGTACACACAGTACATACTTCATACACACTTCACACAAAGTACACACTATACACACAGTACACTCTACACACTGTACACACTATACAGAGTACACACTCTACACACTGTACACACTATACACAAAGTACACACTATACACAAAGTACACACAGTACACCCTCCACACAAAGTACACACTATACACACAGTACACTCTACACACTGTACACACTATACACAGTACACACTCTACACACCGTACACACTCCACACAAAGTACACAATATACACACAGTACACACTCTACACACTTTACACACTATACACAGTACACACTACACATATGTTTTTCTACATTTTAATATATTTTCTAAGTTTTTCTTGAACCTATTTTGATGTTAAATCTTTTCATCATTTGTCATCGTCTGAACTTTCACTCATGTTTGTTTGTTTGTTTTTCTTACAGTGGCCCGTGACCCGGGACTGAAACCACACTGAGCATGTGCAACCCGGCAGGTAGGAGTCTACCCATCATGCACTTGTGCGTTGTTTATACTGCTGATGTTGGTGTGTTGGAGTACAGCGGTGCGTTCAGGTTCAGCTGGTTTTCCTGGACTTTCTGCTCGTTGTGTCTTTAACTCTGGATCCTTTTTTTTTTTACCTATAATATGAATTGAATTGAAAGTTGAGACTTTAGTTCAGTTTCTGCTTCATATCAATCTCAGAAACACTTCTGGTTCTGTTTGTGTTGTGATCTTCCTCAGTATTTGTATTTCCCTGGTGTCCCTGGATGCAACAAAAAACTTCTAAATGAATCAACAGAAGACGTTTCTATAGTGTCATGACCTCTGACCTCCTGGATAAAAGGTTAAAGGCTGACATCTGGGTCTTTAAGGGTTAAAGTTGGACGTTTAAGGGTCTTTAAGGGTTAAAGGTGGACATTTAAGGGTCTTTAAGGGTTAAAGTTGGACATTTAAGGGTCTTTAAGGGTTAAAGTTGGACATTTAAGGGTATTTGAGGGTTAAAGGTCTGAGTTTATTGGTGTGTAAATGTGTGTAAAGTTTCTTCGTTGTTCATCAGTACGAGTCGAGCCAAAGCAGTAAAAGAGAGAAAAATCTGGAACCGTGTGTGTGTGTGTGTGTGTGTGTGTGTGTGTGTGTGTTTCCCATCAGCTCGAGTCATCCATTACCCAACCCTTTTCCCAGAATCCACCACTGACTCACTTGTACTTATAGCCAGTTCCTTTGCTGTTTGACTTAAACTGTAACTGGTCCTGGTTTTGGTTCTGGTCCTGGTGGGTCATAGATCCAGGTGTTTAGAACCTTCCCCCCATGTGGTTGTTTTACGCCGACGCCTGCTCGAGGAAACATGTGGGCGGCGTCCTCTGTGCTGATTGGTCAGTGAAAAACCACACTGTCACGTGTGATGAGAACACCACTTTTACTGTTACTGTTGGTTTTGACCCTGAACGCATCGCCACAGACACTGAACGCATCGCCACAGACACTGAACGCATCGCCACAGACACTGAACGCATCGCCACAGACACTGAACGCATCCCCACAGACACTGAACGCATCGCCACAGACACTGAACAACATTTCCAAATATAGAACATGTAGAAGACATAAAACATAGAACATGTGGAATGTTTTCACAGTTCCTGATACAAATAGTTCTAATTTTCTAACTTCCTGTATTTTCCATGTTGAACTGTGCTTCTTCCTAAGCTCCGCCCCCTGCTGCATTTTCCCTTCCACATGTCACAGACCTAAATGTGTGTTTCTGGTTTCCTCACATTGTCTGTTGCCATGACGATGGTTACACAGGTGTCAAAAACAGCCTGCTTGTCACTATGGAGACGCTTCATGCTTCAGATTCTGTAAATCTGCAGGACTGAGTCTTCAACGCTGTGTCATCGTCCCCAAAAACACACACGGAATTAACATGTGAATGGTGACGGTACAACATGTACATGGCGTCACATGACACGGGTGGGCGTGAGGTGAGGTCATATGGAAACTTTATAGAACATGAGGATGAGGTAATGACGTTAGGTGGGCGGGGTTTTTTCTGAGGGGGCGGAGTTTATTCTGACTTCACCTGAACATGTGATGGTGTTCATCTTTTCTGTGTAAAAATACACTTTATTCTGTAAGGCTGAGTTTAGTAGTATCTTTCTGTAGTATTTATACTGAGGCTGAGTTCAGTAGTACTTTTCTGTAGTATTTATGCTCTGAGGCTGTGTTTGGTAGTATTTTTCTGTAGTTTTTATACAGCCAGGATGAGTTTAGTAGAACTGTTCTGTATTATTTATACTGTGAGGCTGAGGTTCGTAGTACTTTTCTGTAGTATTTACAGTCTGAAGCTGAGTTCAGTGGTATTTTTCTGTAGTATTTATACTGTGAGGCTGAGGTTCGTAGTACTTTCCTGTAGTATTTACAGTGTCAGGCTGAGTTTAGTAGTACTTTTCTGTAGTATTTACAATATGAGGCTGAGTTTATTAGTACTTTTCTGTAGTATTTACAATATGAGGCTGAGTTTAGTAGTACTTTCATGTAGTATTTATACAGTGAGGCTGAGTTCAGTAGTATTTTCATAGTTGTAAAGTACTCTTGTAAACTCCTGATCTGCGTGACTTCATTACCCAGAGTGCTTTGTATGTGACTGGTTTGATTCCATCAGATGAGTTTAATAAGTCATACAGCAGGTTTATAAAGAAGAGGAGGAGGAGGAGGAGGAGGAGGAGGAGGAGGAGGAGGAGGAGGAGGAGGAGGAGGTGGGTGTTGTCATGGCTCCATGGGGTAACAGGTCATCCTTGACTCCGCCCACTCTGTACCATGTGACTGTTAGTGTGTTTGTTTTCACAACATGTGTTTCACATCTGGATCCACCCACAACATTGACTCCTCCTGCTGCTCCTCCACTACCTCCTCCTCCCTTTCATTAATGTAACTCAACACCTTTATCTGATGTGTGTGTGTGTGTGTGTGTGTGTGTGTGTGTGATGTCATCAGTGTTAGATTCCACTTCTCTATCGTCATGTGTGTTTGTCCTCTTTCTGTCCTTTAACTCTGGTCTGCTTCTGCTGAATGAGTCCTCCTCCTCCTCCTCCTTACTTCTCCTCTTTGCTCCTCCTGGCTGTGGTTCTGGTCTTAGTTCTGGTTCTGGTTGCCAGTGAATTCCTTTGGCTTAAACACAGTTATTCTGCTGGAGTTACTTCAGTGTTTGGCAGAAGGTTCACACTGGACTCCACTAACACCTCCCCTTCACCCTCCCTCTCATTATACACCCCCCCCCCCCCAAAAAAAAAAAAAAAACAGTAAACAGTGATCCAGACACAGGAGCCCAACCAGGGTCTGATGGTATATATATATATATATATATATATATATATATATATATATATATATATATATTACCTGGTTAGGTAGCCAGGTAGAGGACATACTGTACAGGAACATCTGTAAAGAGTATGGACTGGAGGTCCCAGGGTCAAAATGGGAGAACCCCCCAAAGGTGACAGAGAACAAACAGGCCAAGATCCTGTGGGACTTCCAGATCCAGACTGACAAGATGGTGATGGCCAATCAGCCTGACATAGTGGTGGTGGATAAACATGAGAAGACAGTGGTGGTGATAGATGTAGCAGTCCCCAGTGATAGCAACATGAGAAAGAAAGAACATGAGAAGAGAAGAGAAATACCAAGGGCTGAAAGAGGAGTTAGAGAAAATGTGGAGTGTGAAGGCAACAGTGGTACCAGTAGTGATGGGGGCACTAGGGGCAGTGACCCCCAAGCTGGGACAATGTCTCCAGCAGATACCAGGAACAACATCAGAGATCTGTGTCCAAAAGAGAACATTGTTAGGAACAGCTAAGATCCTGCACAGAACCCTCAGGCTCCCAGGCCTCTGGTAGAGGACCCGAGCCTGAAGGAGACACCGCCCACGTGGGGCGAGAGGAACATTTTTTTTTTTTTTTTTTTTTTTACAACTACCTAAGGATCCTACAGACAAATGGTAATCATGAGGAGGCAGCTGGGAAGTCAGCCACAGCCAAATACCTACAGAGGGTAAGACAGGTCCTGAAAAGTCAGCTGAACGGCAAAAATAAGATCCAGACCATTAACACCTATGCCCTGCCAGTAATCAGATACCCAGCTGGGATAATATCCTGGCCACTGGAAGAGATACAAGCCACTGATATCAAGACAAGGAAACTCCTTACCATGCATGGAGGGTTCCACCCCAAGTCCAGTGCCCTGAGGCTGTACACTAAGAGAAAGGAAGGGGGCCGAGGACTAGTAAGTGTCAGAACTACTGTCCAGGAGGAAACGGCGAACCTCCAGGAATACATCAAGAAAATGGCCCCCAATGACCAACTGCTAAGTGAATGCCTCAGGCAACAAAAGCCCAGTAAGGTCGAGGAACCAGAGGGGCTATCATGGAGGGACAAACCCTTGCATGGCGTGTACCATCGACAAATTGAGGAAGTGGCTGATATGGAAAAGACATACCAGTGTCTGGAAAAGGCTGGACTAAAGGACAGCACAGAGGCGCTACTCATGGCTGCACAAGAACAAGCCCTGAACACCAGAGCAATAGAGGCCGGGGTCTACCACATCAGACAGGACCCCAGGTGTAGGCTGTGTAGAGAAGCCCCTGAAACAGTCCAGCACATCACAGCAGGTGTAAGATGGTGGCAGGCAAGGCATACATGGAGAGGCATAACCAGGTAGAGGGCATACTGTACAGGAACATCTGTAAAGAGTATGGACTGGAGGTCAAGGGTCAAGATGGGAGAACCCCCCAAAGGTGACAGAGAACAAACAGGCCAAGATCCTGTGGGACTTCCAGATCCAGACTGACAAGATGGTGATGGCCAATCAGCCTGACATAGTGGTGGTGGATAAACATGAGAAGACAGTGGTGGTGATAGATGTAGCAGTCCCCAGTGATAGCAACATGAGAAAGAAAGAACATGAGAAGAGAAGAGAAATACCAAGGACTGAAAGAGGAGTTAGAGAAAATGTGGAGTGTGAAGGCAACAGTGGTACCAGTAGTGATGGGGGCACTAGGGGCAGTGACCCCCAAGCTGGGAGAATGTCTCCAGCAGATACCAGGAACAACATCAGAGATCTGTGTCCAAAAGAGAACATTGTTAGGAACAGCTAAGATCCTGTATATATATATATATATATATATATATATATATATATATATATATATATATAGGCCTGGTGATAAACTGATAATGTACTGTTACCTACATGTACTACAATAAATGATGTCATTTTGTCCATGATGATAAATTGGGTTTTTTAATGAAAAGAAAATTTGTTTAATTTAACAATATTATTTGAAACAAAATAAAAACAACTTTTCCATTTAATTGCATTAAAATTATTGATCAGACTAATCATGATGATGGATCCATCCACATTAATGCTTTAATTTTATGTACACTGTAAACCTGAACATTCAGAATAATTAAATATATTAAGTTGTGAATACTCAGTTTCAGTAATAATACGAGGGCATTAACGACTTCAGTTTTTTTCAAGATGACTTATCTGTCAATAAAGTCGGAGTTGAGTCGACGCGTCATGATGATGTCATCACGTTGTCAGCTGAGGAACAACACAGATACACGGCTAACAAAAAAAAACACGGACACGTCTGTCCATCAATGAGTAACTTGTATTAAAGTTCACTGCAACGTAACAATGTCCACTGGCAAGACACAAGCATCAACATTTAAACCCCAACAAAACAAAGGCTAACGTTAGCAAAGAGTTTTCTGTTAAAATAACGTGCACATCAGTAGGTGAACATGTGTCCACATTTGGTCTGGACCCACGGTTCTAGAACTGGACTGTCCACATGTCTGTCACACGTCCTCACTTTTTATATTAAGTGCAAAAAGTTTAAACCAGCGACCAAGACACACTGTCCACATCATGTTTGGGAAAAAAGAGCGCGTTTTCTGCGCTGCTGCTCACTCAGGTTAGCTAGCGCATGCCTCTTCAAATGGCCGTGCAGTTTTTTTCATCCAAGGTGAAGAGTGACAGACACACGTGTCTGTCACTCTCTTTTGTTGTGTTAGCCTTGCAGCAGCCACATCTGATCTGTGTGGAGAGAGAGAGGTCTGTTAATGCCTTAAATCAGTGGTCCCCAAACTACGGCCCACGGGCCAGATACAGCCCGCCTCCACATTTGGTCCGGCCCCCTGAACAATACCAGAGACCATTTAGATTATTTTTTTTATATGTGTGTATTTGTATTTGATAACAAAGTTGGACTTTTACAATAAAATGTTCCTTAGTTCTGAACTATTTTCATTATTAATGAAGCAGAGAGTGTGGGGTTGTCTCCAGGATTTGGTTCAGAGTGACAAGGTGTGGGTTGTGGTTCTGATTAAAGAACACAGATACAGATGTCCTCATTAAAGGTTTATTTACTGTGGTCTGTAATAATACAGTAACACTCACTATAACAATATATACATACAATAATAAATGAACTAAGACCCACTATATGAGTCACTCACATGTATTACATGGGTCATAGAACACACACATCACTCACAGAAATCACAGATGACAGCTAGCAATGCTAGCTGCTAGCATATTATCGTATTAGCTTCAACAACACAGCGGTGCTAAACAGCATTAGCTTATACAGTACAACATGCTAACATCTACCTGAACTGTACTGTGTTATTTATCTGACCTTGTGGCATCTACACACAGTAATAAACCAGGAATAGATGAATAAAAAAGAGAAAAAGAAGCAGAGATGGTGAACTTAGCACAGTTACCTACAACACAGAGGCTAATAAAACACGGACTACGTTCATAACATCAGTGGTGCGTTCAACAGCGTGGGACATTTGAAAACTTACAGAAAAGGAGTTATTCCTGAACAAATATAACCAAACAATCAAATAAACAATTAAACTGTGTGGGCTTTCTAACAATTAACTATTATTAACTAGTTTAACACAATAATTTTGACAGACGCTCATATGAGTCATTTAAGTCACAGATTCTGCTCTGACAACTAAGATGAACTTTGACCTTTTAAGATGAAGAAGTTTATGTTCTATGGACCTTTGTTCTCTGAAGAACCCACAGAGGGTTATTTATTTCATAAATAGTGTTATTTATTTTCTGACTTTTGTTCTGTGAAGAATCCAGAAAGGGTTATTTGATTGTCTTTCTGGAAAACAATCATTTTTTTACATTTATCCACTCCTGCATTCGTCACACTTTTTCTGTTACAAACTGACCCCGGCCCCTCATCTGAGAAGGAAAAGTTATGTGGCCCTCACTGGAAATAGTTTGGGGACCCCTGCCTTAAATAGTTCTACTATTGTAACATGTTCTTTTTAAGTACTTCCAATGAATATATATTTATTTTATTATTTACTCTGTCCACCTGTCCAAGTGTCCATGGACAAAGACACTGAACCTGACTGAGTCTCCCAGTAGGACTGACAGAACCATAGAATACAAAGTTAATAAGTAATGTTTTAATTTAAATATACTTTAATAAGCATCTACATTTCAAGTTCTGGAAAATTACATTTTTTAAATTTCATCAACTTCAAATAATTGAGGCAATCGATTGACTTAAATATTTTTAATTTTGCAAACTTACTCAGGTTTACAGTATATATATATATATATATATATACTGGATAGCTTAGTGGTCTACACCACTGACTTTGGTGCGGAAGGTTGCCGGTTCGAATCCCAGGTGTGCCCTTAGGCAAGGCACTTTACGCTATACAAGCCTATACCTCACGATGAGCGATACAATAAATAGAGTCATACCGGCTCGGACGGCGCCCGGGACAACAAGGTCCGCGTTAGGGGTTGAGGAACCAGGACACCCTGATGTTAAATTGGCTACTGGAACAAGACATTCATGGAGCAGGGCAGAGAACATGGTACTGATGGAGTGTTACTACGGGAGTAACCCCAGTGAGAGAGGGTACATGCAGAGGATGTGGGAGAAATGGTTGCTTCGAAACCCCACATCCTCACTGACTAAGAAACAGCTCCTAGCTCAGTGTTCGAATATCCGCAATAAGAGGTTGCTATCACAGCTAGAGATCAATGAGGTACAGCGTTGTACCTCATCCACGGTACAAAGATGCTACGGCAAGGGGGAGCCAGGACGACAGGTCAGCTTGGGGGTGGTTTCACCACCACCCCCAAATATCGAGATTGGGTACCAAGCCCCAGAAAGACTAAACACAAGGGCAGCTGACCTGAGAAAGAGAATCATGAAATCCTGGGGGAACACAACTACCTGCTTGCCAAAGCTAAAGAACAAAGTACCAGACCAGTCTCTACTGGAGGAAACTGCAAACTGTCCCTACCACTACCATCACTGAGACCAATCAGCTGATGTATGCAGCAGCAACCGTAATCCTTGAGATGCTTGGCTACAAGATGAACAGCCAGAGCAGCCAGAAGGTTGCCCCATGGAGGAGAAGGCTAGAGGCAAAGATCATGGCAGCACGGAGAGAACTAAGCAGAGGTGTGAATCTGAGGAAAGAACTGCCCAAGAAATACAACAAACTGTCCACAGCAAAGGCTCACAGCACTAGCTACCCGCCTAAAGAGATACACAAGAGAGGTAGAGGCCAGGAGAATAAACCAGGTGTTCTCCACCCACCCAGCTAAGGTCTACTCTCAATGGCAGGGGGGCAAGGTGACAACAGACCCACCTAGGACTGAAACTGAGCAATACTGGAAGAGCATCTGGGAGAAGGAGGCAACACATAACACCAATGCCCAATGGCTGACAGACTTACAGGCAGAGCACAGCCAACTCCCAGAACAAGACCCAGTAGTCATCACACTAGCAGACATCCAAACCAGAGTGTCCAAAATGAAGAGCTGGACAGCACCAGGGCCCGACATGATTCATACCTACTGGCTTAAGAAACTGACAGCACTCCATGAACGCCTAGCAGCACAGATGAACCAGCTGCTGATATCGGGAAACCACCCAGAGTGGCTAACCCAGGGCCGGACAGTCCTCATAATGAAGGACCCCCAGAAGGGAACAATACCATCTAACTACCGGCCTATAACCTGCCTCAGCACCACATGGAAGCTTCTATCAGGCATCATAGCGACTAAGATGAGTAGGCACATGGAGCAATACATGAGCAGAGCACAGAAAGGAATAGGCAACAACACCAGGGGAGCCAAACACCAGCTACTGGTTGACAGGGCAATTGCCCGAGATTGCAAGACGAGGAACACCAACCTGTGCACTGCCTGGATTGATTACAAGAAAGCCTATGACTCAATGCCACATACATGGATACTGGAATGTTTAAAACTGTATAACATCAACAGGACACTAAGAGAGTTCATCCAGAACTCAATGAGGCTGTGGAAGACAACTCTGGAGGCCAACTCAAAGCCAATTGCACAAGTGAGCATCAGATGTGGCATTTACCAAGGAGATGCTCTGTCCCCCCTGCTGTTCTGCATAGGCCTAAACCCCCTCAGCCAGATCATCTCAAAGAGTGGCTTCGGATACCAGTTCCGAAGTGGAACATCCATCAACCACCTCCTCTACATGGATGACATCAAGCTGTATGCCAAGAATGAGCGTGACATTGATTCCCTAATTCACCTCACCCGGATCTACAGCAAAGACATTGGGATGTCATTGGGACTAGATAAATGTGGGCGGATGATATCTAGAAGAGGAAAGGTGATCACAACTGAAGGGGTTGACCTACCTGAAGGGAATATCACAGATGTGCAGGAAAGTTACAAATACCTAGGGATCCCACAGACAAATGGTAATCATGAGGAGGCAGCTCGGAAGTCAGCCACAGCCAAATACCTACAGAGGGTAAGACAGGTCCTGAAAAGTCAGCTGAACGGCAAAAATAAGATCCAGGCCATTAACACCTATGCCCTGCCAGTAATCAGATACCCAGCTGGGATAATATCCTGGCCACTGGAAGAGATACAAGCCACTGATATCAAGACAAGGAAACTCCTTACCATGCATGGAGGGTTCCACCTCAAGTCCAGTGTCCTGAGGCTGTACACTAAGCGAAAGGAAGGGGGCCGAGGACTAGTAAGTGTCAGAACTACTGTCCAGGAGGAAACGGCGAACCTCCAGGAATACATCAAGAAAATGGCCCCCAATGACCAACTGCTAAGTGAATGCCTCAGGCAACAAAAGCCCAGTAAGGTCGAGGAACCAGAGGGGCTATCATGGAGGGACAAACCCTTGCATGGCATGTACCATCGACAAATTGAGGAAGTGGCTGATATGGAAAAGACATACCAGTGGCTGGAAAAGGCTGGACTAAAGGACAGCACAGAGGCGCTACTCATGGCTGCACAAGAACAAGCCCTGAACACCAGAGCAATAGAGGCCGGGGTCTACCACATCAGACAGGACCCCAGGTGTAGGCTGTGTAGAGAAGCCCCTGAAACAGTCCAGCACATCACAGCAGGGTGTAAGATGCTGGCAGGCAAGGCATACATGGAGAGGCATAACCAGGTAGCGGGCATACTGTACAGGAACATCTGTAAAGAGTATGGACTGGAGGTCCCAGGGTCAAGATGGGAGAACCCCCCAAAGGTGACAGAGAACAAACAGGCCAAGATCCTGTGGGACTTCCAGATCCAGACTGACAAGATGGTGATGGCCAATCAGCCTGACATAGTGGTGGTGGATAAACATGAGAAGACAGTGGTGGTGATAGATGTAGCAGTCCCCAGTGATAGCAACATCAGAAAGAAAGAACATGAGAAGCTTGAGAAATACCAAGGGCTGAAAGAGGAGTTAGAGAAAATGTGGAGTGTGAAGGCAACAGTGGTACCAGTAGTGATCGGAGCATTAGGGGCAGTGACCCCCAAGCTGGGAGAATGGCTCCAGCAGATACCAGGAACAACATCAGAGATCTCTGTACAAAAGAGCGCATTGCTAGGAACAGCTAAGATCCTGCGCAGAACCCTCAGGCTCCCAGGCCTCTGGTAGAGGACCCGAGCCTGAAGGAGACACCGCCCACGTGGGGCGAGAGGAACATTTTATTTTTTTTTTTTTTTATGTGTGTGTGTGTGTGGTGTAAAGGTTATTTTCCTAATATGCTAGTGTTTAATGTTCCCACTTTTACTCTGTTCTGGTGTTGGAGAGGTCGTGACCCCGCAGGCGTTCCACACCTTTCTGACTTTGACAGTGGAAGTTTAGTTTTTCCGAGGTGTTCTTGAAAGCAGCGTCTCCATCATTCTGCCATTCCACTTCCTGTCCTATAAATATTAGAGGAGGCCATTAAGCAGGAGGCTGATGTGAAGGCGCTCAGGAGTGTGTAATAGGCCTGTCGCTGCGCTAGTGCCCCAAGCTAACGGGCTAATTAGCACCGAAACAGGTTTAACGAGGTTAGAGCGTTCATTAAGACACAAAGCTGATTAATTAACGGTCGACAGGGAGAGTTCGTTAACGAGTCGCCTGATTAATTAAAAGTACAGACGACGGCGAGCGAGAGTTTAAGCGGAGGAAGAGATGAAGAATGAGGAGGAGGAAGAGATGAAGAATGAGGAAGATGAGGGGGAAGAAAAAAGAGGAAGATGAATAAATAACAATGAAAAGGGAAGGATTAAAATAGACAAGAACAAAAGAACAGAACCACATATAGAACACAATCATAGAACAGAACCATATATAGAACACAATCATAGAACAGAACCAGATATAGAACACAATCATAGAACAGAACCACATATAGAACACAATCATAGAACAGAACCAGATATAGAACACAATCATAGAACAGAACCACATATAGAACACAATCATAGAACAGAACCAGATATAGAACACAATCATAGAACAGAACCACATATAGAACACAATCATAGAACACAATCATAGAACAGAACCACATATAGAACACAATCATAGAACAGAACCACATAGAACATGTTTGTTCTCTCATCCTCTGTTCAGTTAAAGAACAACAGGTGAAATGCATTGTGGGAAGTGGAGTACAATACAGTGACATGTCAACTGGTTTTCTATTGACTGTTGGGTAAAGAAGGCAGAGTCAGGGTAAGGGGTGGGGTCAAAGGTCAAATGGAGACTAGTTTAACTTCACCCAGGAGACTAGTTTTACCAAACCAGTGGTAGTTTAGTAGAACGTAACCAGTGTCAGTTTTCTTAGTTCTCTTTGGCTCTGTTGGTTCCGTCAGGTCAGTTCTGTTGGTTCTCTTTGGTACAGTGATGCGCAGGCCGTTGTATCAACAACCCACAACCGACCGCTTTTTTAACTAACCCGCCTGCAAAACATATATTTAAAAAGGACAAACCCGACCCGCTTCTGGATCCGCATTTTTAGGGAGTAGTCAATGGTTTTTATGAACACCACATGACCTTTGACCTTACTCACATACCTAAACATCACATGACCTTTGACCTAACTCGCATACCTGAACATCACATGACCTTTGACCTAACTCGCATACCTAAACATCACATGACCTTTGACCTAACTCACATACCTGAACATCACATGACCTTTGACCTTACTCACATACCTGAACATCACATGACCTTTGACCTTACTCACATACCTGAACATCACATGACCTTTGACCTAACTCACATACCTGAACATCACATGACCTTTGACCTAACTCACATACCTGAACATCACATGACCTTTGACCTTACTCACATACCTGAACATCACATGACCTTTGACCTTACTCACATACCTGAACATCACATGACCTTTGACCTAACTCACATACCTGAACATCACATGACCTTTGACCTAACTCACATACCTGAACATCGCATGACCTTTGACCTTACTCACATACATGAACATCGCATGACCTTTGACCTTACTCACATACCTGAACATCACATGACCTTTGACCTAACTCACATACCTGAACATCACATGACCTTTGACCTAACTCACATAACTGAACATCACATGACCTTTGACCTTACTCACATACCTGAACATCACATGACCTTTGACCTTACTCACATACCTGAACATCACATGACCTTTGACCTAACTCACATACCTGAACATCACATGACCTTTGACCTAACTCACATAACTGAACATCACATGACCTTTGACCTTACTCACATACCTGAACATCACATGACCTTTGACCTTACTCACATACCTGAACATCACATGACCTTTGACCTAACTCACATACCTGAACATCACATGACCTTTGACCTAACTCACATACCTGAACATCACATGACCTTTGACCTAACTCACATACCTAAACATCACATGACCTTTGACCTAACTCACATACCTGAACATCACATGACCTTTGACCTAACTCACATACCTGAACATCACATGACCTTTGACCTTACTCACATACCTGAACATCACATGACCTTTGACCTTACTCACATAACTGAACATCACATGACCTTTGACCTAACTCACATACCTGAACATCACATGACCTTTGACCTTACTCACATACCTGAACATCACATGACCTTTGACCTAACTCACATACCTGAACATCACATGACCTTTGACCTAACTCACATACCTGAACATCACATGACCTTTGACCTTACTCACATACCTGAACATCACATGACCTTTGACCTTACTCACATAACTGAACATCACATGATCTTTGACCTAACTCACATACCTGAACATCACATGACCTTTGACCTTACTCACATACCTGAACATCACATGACCTTTGACCTAACTCACATACCTGAACATCACATGACCTTTGACCTAACTCACATACCTGAACATCACATGACCTTTGACCTAACTCACATACCTGAACATCACATGACCTTTGACCTAACTCACATACCTAAACATCACATGACCTTTGACCTAACTCACATACCTGAACATCACATGACCTTTGACCTAACTCACATACCTGAACATCACATGACCTTTGACCTTACTCACATACCTGAACATCACATGACCTTTGACCTTACTCACATAACTGAACATCACATGATCTTTGACCTAACTCACATACCTGAACATCACATGACCTTTGACCTTGCTCACATACCTGCATTTATCTCAGAGTTCAAATCTGATGTCATTGTTTGAGCGCAGCATCTAAACCAGGGGTGGAAAACCTGTAACACCCAAGGACATATTTGAACCCAGTTTCCAGGGAAAAGAGAACACTGGGAGTCGCTCATCATCTTTAAAAATCCCAAACCTTACTTTGTCGTTAGTGTAAAACCCAGGAGTTAAGAGGGTTCATGTATTTGTTAAAAAATATGTATGTTGTCAGTGTTCACCCAACAGACTGTTTACAGAATTACGATTTACACATTTAATTTTTCTTATTATTTGCTGAATCTTTCTGGATCACATTTGCTAATCTAGGTGTCGCTGGCTCCTGATTGGCTGGTTGAGTCATGTGAGTGGTTGTTGTCAGTGTAGTGTAGAACATTAGCGACATGTGACCCAAGTAAAGCACTGTTCTTTTATAAATAGTACACCCTAAACTGTCCCACCTTCACTTCCTGTCTTGCTCCCTTCATACCGTAGGACACTTCCAACCATGTACGACACCTTCACAGAAATTCAGTTAATGAAGCGTATTGACCAGGTTATTTTAATGTCTATCTCAAACCACCCGACCGACCGCAACCTGAATATCATTACAAATATTTTTCAATGACCTGCTCACTTCAGGTCAGCCCGCGCATCACTGCTTTGGTTCTGTTGGTTCCGTCAGCTGATCTCACGTCAGTTCTGTTGGTTCTGCCGGTTCTGTCAGCTGATCTCACGTCAGGCTGATGACTCCTGCCTTTAGAAACAAAGGAGAGAAAAAACAGGAGCAAAGCATGATGGGAAAGAGAGGGAGGAACAAAGGTGTGGAGGAGGAGGCGGAGCAGCTGACGGAGCCTTCATCTGTTTCCATGGTTTACACACACACACACACACACACACACACACACTGTTGGATCAGAACCAGGACATAAGATGGTGCTGGAGGTTTGGAGCCGAGCATCAAAACAAACCACACCTCCTTCACCATTGTCACGGCAACAATAACAGACGGAAACTGCAGTGATTCAAGGAAAGATGTAAATGAGAACCACCACAGAACCAGAACCACTACAGAACCAGAACCACCACAGGAGGAGGAGTACGTCTTCATCCTCTCATCACCCCCCTCATTGATGTACTCATCCTCTTCTTCATCGTCATCGTCATCTTCACCTCCCCCTCCACCCTCATGTCTTCATCTTCATCTTCATCCTCCCTCATGATTTGTCCTCACCTTCCTCCTCCTCATCTTTGTCCTCACCTTCATTCTTGTCCTAGTCTTCATCCTCTTCCTAATATTCATCTTGATCTTTGTCTTTAATTCATGGACATGTCTTTGTCCACTTCTCGTCCTCATCCTCATCTTCCTCCTGGTCCCCATGGTAGCATCTGTGAGGCCCAGTCCAGGGTCTGAGTTCTGACAAACATTAGTCAGAACACACATCTCCCACTACCCTGCAGTTGTGTGGGCGGACCCAGGGGGCGGGGCTTCAGTCTGTATGTGTGAACCAGGGGGCAGGGCTTGTATGCGTGTATGTAGACATTGAACTGTCTGCCCTCAGTGTCAGGTATTAAATACTGGATAACATGTCTTATGAGGACCAAGTTTGTAATCATCACTTGTAGATAAATGTGTATATATATATATATATATATATATATATATATATATATATATATATATATATATATGTATAAATGAATAAAATGTAATACAATTTTAAAAGATATAAAAATAAAAATAATACAATTAAAAAACAAATTTTAAAACTGAAATTAATAAAACGGTAATAATGAAAAAGTAAACATGTTTTTTTCCGGAAAAAAATGTATTAAATAAGAAAAAAAATATTAAAACAAAATAAAATAAATAAAAATCTTCAAAACTTTTAAAAACATGTTTTGCTTTGCACCTGTTTCCACTATGCTTTATGGGGACTTCTAGAAAAAGTTAATATCAGTAAAGAGCCACATCATTTGAATTAAAATGTTCATACTTCACACAGATTTATATTTTACTAGTGTAGACGTATATTTATATTTAACCTTCCTGGTGTGCATGTGTAAACACATAATGTCCCCATAAAGATAGGAATACCAGCACACACATGCACATTTTTAGTCTTGTCTCTATTTTCCAGGTTTTTTTCCTCGGGTCAGTTTTTCAAGGGAACCAGACCTGGTCCTGATCCTATAAATATCCACTGATGTGTGATGTTCTCTAAACTGTCTTTACTGCAGAGAACCCGTTAGAACATGTAGGAGTTGTAAAAATCACATGACGTGTGTAGAACATCCACTACACACTTAAATATTAGCTGTGATGGTGTGATGAACAGATGGACCATGAACGCACCACCACCATGACGTGTTTAGAGCCAAATGTTGCATTCAATGATTCAACTTCAGACCTGGAAACACTCCTCGTATGTAACGTGCAGGTCGTATACGCTACTGTTATGTAACGTGCAGGTCGTATACGCTACTGTTATGTAACGTGCAGGTCGTATACGCTACTGTTATGTAACGTGCAGGTCGTATACGCTCCTCGAGTGTAACGTGCAGGTCATATACGCTCCTCAAGTGTAACGTACAGGTCGTATATGCTCTTGGTATGTAACATGCAGGTCGTATACGCTCCTCGTATGTAACGTGCACGTCGTATACGCTCCTCGTATGTAACGTGCAGGTCGTATACGCTCCTCGTATGTAACGTGCAGGTCGTATACGCTCCTTGTATGTAACGTGCACGTCGTATACGCTCCTTGTATGTAACGTGCAGGTCGTATACGCTCCTCGAGTGTAACGTGCAGGTCATATACGCTACTGTTATGTAACGTGCATGTCGTATACGCTCCTCGTATGTAACGTGCACGTCGTTTACGCTCCTCGTATGTAACGTGCAGGTCGTTTACGCTCCTCGTATGCAACGTGCACGTCGTTTACGCTCCTCGTATGTAACGTGCACGTCGTTTACGCTCCTCGTATGCAACGTGCAGGTCGTATACGCTACTGTTATGTAACGTACAGGTCGTATACGCTCCTGGTATGTAACGTGCAGGTTGTATACGCTCCTCGTATGTAACGTGCAGGTCGTATACGCTCCTCGTATGTAACGTGCACGTCGTTTACGTTCCTCGTATGTAACGTGCATGTTGTATACGCTCCTCGTATGTAACGTGCAGCTCGTATACGCTCCTCGTATGTAACGTGCAGCTCGTATACGCTCCTTGTATGTAACGTGCACGTCGTTTATGCTCCTCGTATGTAACGTGCAGGTCGTATACGCTCCTCGAGTGTAACGTGCAGGTCGTATACGCTCCTCGAGTGTAACGTGCAGGTCGTATACGCTCCTCAAGTGTAACGTGCAGGTCATATACGCTCCTCAAGTGTAACGTACAGGTCGTATATGCTCTTGGTATGTAACATGCAGGTCGTATACGCTCCTCGTATGTAACGTGCACGTCGTATACGCTCCTCGTATGTAACGTGCAGGTCGTATACGCTCCTCGTATGTAACGTGCAGGTCGTATACGCTCTTGGTATGTAACATGCAGGTCGTATACGCTCCTCGTATGTAACGTGCAGGTCGTATACGCTCCTCGTATGTAACGTGCAGGTCGTATACGCTCCTCGTATGTAACGTGCAGGTCGTATACGCTCCTCGTATGTAACGTGCAGGTCGTATACGCTCCTCGTATGTAACGTGCAGGTCGTATACGCTCCTCGTATGTAACATGCACGTCGTATACGCTCCTAGTATGTAACGTGCACGTCGTATACGCTCCTCGTATGTAACGTGCACGTCGTATACGCTCCTCGTATGTAACGTGCACGTCGTATACGCTCCTCGTATGTAACGTGCAGGTCGTATACGCTCCTCGTATGTAACGTGCAGGTCGTATACGCTCTTGGTATGTAACGTGCAGGTCGTATACGCTCCTCGTATGTAACGTGCACGTCGTATACGCTCCTTGTATGTAACGTGCACGTCGTATACGCTCCTCGAGTGTAACGTGCAGGTCATATACGCTCCTCGTATGTAATGTGCAGGATGCTAAACTGTGACCGTGTATGTAGGACACAGATGTGATGGGATTTGATCCAGATTTCATCTCCTGCAGCGTTCAACTTGGGGCTAATCTCCACGTTAGTAAAACAGAAGCTGGAAGAGTTTCCTGTTTGGTCTGAATATGTTAGTGGAGCTGCTTCTGGGCATGCTCAGTCTGACGCAACGGCCTGAAAGATGCCTGAAGGAGAACCGGGTTCCACATAAGGAGAACCCAATCAGCAGTGGAAGGAGAGGAACAGAGCTGGAGGAGGAGAGAAGAGATACTTAGTTACCCCTTCCTCCTCTAACCCTAACCCATAAATATAGACCAGAAGAAGACCAGTATTATCTGAGGAAAACCCAAACTTCAACTTGACAGACCAAACCACAACTAATAAAACCAACTCTGTCAACCTGACGACATGATGACCCCAAGACCTGATGACCCCAAGACCCTAAGACGTGATGACCCTAAGACCCAATGACCCCAAGACCCTAAGACGTGATGACCCTAAGACCCAATGACCCCAAGACCGTAAGACGTGATGACCCTAAGACCCAATGACCCCAAGACCCTAAGACGTGATGACCCTAAGACCCAATGACCCCAAGACCCTAAGACGTGATGACCCTAAGACCTGATGACCCCAAGACGTGATGACCCTAAGACCTGATGACCCCAAGACCCTAAGATGTGATGACCCTAAGACCCGATGACCCTAAGACAATAAAACCTTCAAAGACCTTCAGATTTGAAACTGTGAATTTATTCAAACTCATGGCAAAACCTTTTTTCTTTAAACCTCCGACTATGGTACAAATCTATATCTATGTGGGAACAAACCCACAGAAGCTCATAAATGCTACATGTCCCTCCACATCCCCCTTTTGTCCATCTCCCTCATGTTCCCCCTCTTTGACCGACTCTTTCCTCTGTCCATCTCCCTCATGTTCCCCCTCTTTGAACGACTCTTTCCTCTGTCCATCTCCTTCATGTTCCTTCTCTTTGAACGACTCTTTCCTCTGTCCATCTCCTTCATGTTCCTTCTCTTTGAACGACTCTTTCCTCTGTCCACCTCCTTCCCCCTCTTTGAACGACTCTTTCCTCTGTCCATCTCCTTCATGTTCCTTCTCTTTGAACGACTCTTTCCTCTGTCCATCTCCTTCATGTTCCTTCTCTTTGAACGACTCTTTCCTCTGTCCATCTCCTTCATGTTCCCCCTCTTTGAACGACTCTTTCCTCTGTCCATCTCCCTCATGTTCCCCCTCTTTGAACGACTCTTTCCTCTGTCCATCTCCTTCATGTTCCCCCTCTTTGAACGACTCTTTCCTCTGTCCATCTCCTTCATGTTCCTTCTCTTTGAACGACTCTTTCCTCTGTCCATCTCCTTCATGTTCCTTCTCTTTGAACGACTCTTTCCTCTGTCCATCTCCTTCATGTTCCCCCTCTTTGAACGACTCTTTCCTCTGTCCATCTCCCTCATGTTCCCCCTCTTTGAACAACTCCTTCCTCTGTCCATCTCCTTCATGTTCCCCCTCTTTGAACGACTCTTTCCTCTGTCCATCTCCTTCATGTTCCTTCTCTTTGAACGACTCTTTCCTCTGTCCATCTCCTTCATGTTCCTTCTCTTTGAACGACTCTTTCCTCTGTCCATCTCCTTCATGTTCCCCCTCTTTGAACGACTCTTTCCTCTGTCCATCTCCTTCATGTTCCCCCTCTTTGAACGACTCTTTCCTCTGTCCATCTCCTTCATGTTCCCCATCTTTGAACGACTCTTTCCTCTGTCCATCTCCTTCATGTTCCCCATCTTTGAACGACTCTTTCCTCTGTCCATCTCCTTCATGTTCCCCCTCTTTGAACGACTCTTTCCTCTGTCCATCTCCCTCATGTTCCCCCTCTTTGAACGACTCTTTCCTCTGTCCACCTCCTTCATGTTCCCCCTCTTTGAACGACTCTTTCCTCTGTCCATCTCCTTCATGTTCCTTCTCTTTGAACGACTCTTTCCTCTGTCCATCTCCTTCATGTTCCTTCTCTTTGAACGACTCTTTCCTCTGTCCATCTCCTTCATGTTCCCCCTCTTTGAACGACTCTTTCCTCTGTCCATCTCCCTCATGTTCCCCCTCTTTGAACGACTCTTTCCTCTGTCCATCTCCTTCATGTTCCCCCTCTTTGAACGACTCTTTCCTCTGTCCATCTCCTTCATGTTCCTTCTCTTTGAACGACTCTTTCCTCTGTCCATCTCCTTCATGTTCCTTCTCTTTGAACGACTCTTTCCTCTGTCCATCTCCTTCATGTTCCCCCTCTTTGAACGACTCTTTCCTCTGTCCATCTCCCTCATGTTCCCCCTCTTTGAACAACTCCTTCCTCTGTCCATCTCCTTCATGTTCCCCCTCTTTGAACGACTCTTTCCTCTGTCCATCTCCTTCATGTTCCTTCTCTTTGAACGACTCTTTCCTCTGTCCATCTCCTTCATGTTCCCCCTCTTTGAATGACTCTTTCCTCTGTCCATCTCCCTCATGTTCCCCCTCTTTGAACAACTCCTTCCTCTGTCCATCTCCTTCATGTTCCCCCTCTTTGAACGACTCTTTCCTCTGTCCATCTCCTTCATGTTCCTTCTCTTTGAACGACTCTTTCCTCTGTCCATCTCCTTCATGTTCCTTCTCTTTGAACGACTCTTTCCTCTGTCCATCTCCTTCATGTTCCCCCTCTTTGAACAACTCCTTCCTCTGTCCATCTCCTTCATGTTCCCCCTCTTTGAACGACTCTTTCCTCTGTCCATCTCCTTCATGTTCCCCATCTTTGAACGACTCTTTCCTCTGTCCATCTCCTTCATGTTCCCCATCTTTGAACGACTCTTTCCTCTGTCCATCTCCTTCATGTTCCCCCTCTTTGAACAACTCCTTCCTCTGTCCATCTCCTTCATGTTCCCCCTCTTTGAACGACTCTTTCCTCTGTCCATCTCCTTCATGTTCCCCATCTTTGAACGACTCTTTCCTCTGTCCATCTCCTTCATGTTCCCCCTCTTTGAACGACTCTTTCCTCTGTCCATCTCCTTCATGTTCCTTATCTTTGAACGACTCTTTCCTCTGTCCATCTCCTTCATGTTCCCCCTCTTTGAACGACTCTTTCCTCTGTCCATTTCCTTCATGTTCCTTATCTTTGAACGACTCTTTCCTCTGTCCATCTCCTTCATGTTCCTTCTTTTTGAACGACTCTTTCCTCTGTCCATCTCCTTCATGTTCCCCCTCTTTGAACGACTCTTTCCTCTGTCCATCTCCTTCATGTTCCTTCTCTTTGAACGACTCTTTCCTCTGTCCATCTCCTTCATGTTCCCCCTCTTTGAACGACTCTTTCCTCTGTCCATCTCCTTCATGTTCCTTCTCTTTGAACGACTCTTTCCTCTGTCCATCTCCTTCATGTTCCTTCTCTTTGAACGACTCTTTCCTCTGTCCATCTCCTTCATGTTCCCCCTCTTTGAACGACTCTTTCCTCTGTCCATCTCCTTCATGTTCCTTCTCTTTGAACGACTCTTTCCTCTGTCCATCTCCTTCATGTTCCTTCTCTTTGAACGACTCTTTCCTCTGTCCATCTCCTTCATGTTCCCCCTCTTTGAATGACTCTTTCCTCTGTCCATCTCCCTCATGTTCCCCCTCTTTGAACGACTCTTTCCTCTGTCCATCTCCCTCATGTTCCCCCTCTTTGAACGACTCTTTCCTCTGTCCATCTCCTTCATGTTCCCCCTCTTTGAACGACTCTTTCCTCTGTCCATCTCCTTCATGTTCCTTCTCTTTGAACGACTCTTTCCTCTGTCCATCTCCTTCATGTTCCTTCTCTTTGAACGACTCTTTCCTCTGTCCATCTCCTTCATGTTCCCCCTCTTTGAACGACTCTTTCCTCTGTCCATCTCCCTCATGTCCCCCCTCTTTGAACAACTCCTTCCTCTGTCCATCTCCTTCATGTTCCCCCTCTTTGAACGACTCTTTCCTCTGTCCATCTCCTTCATGTTCCTTCTCTTTGAACGACTCTTTCCTCTGTCCATCTCCTTCATGTTCCTTCTCTTTGAACGACTCTTTCCTCTGTCCATCTCCTTCATGTTCCCCCTCTTTGAACGACTCTTTCCTCTGTCCACCTCCTTCATGTTCCCCCTCTTTGAACGACTCTTTCCTCTGTCCATCTCCTTCATGTTCCTTCTCTTTGAACGACTCTTTCCTCTGTCCATCTCCTTCATGTTCCTTCTCTTTGAACGACTCTTTCCTCTGTCCATCTCCTTCATGTTCCCCCTCTTTGAACGACTCTTTCCTCTGTCCATCTCCCTCATGTTCCCCCTCTTTGAACGACTCTTTCCTCTGTCCATCTCCTTCATGTTCCCCCTCTTTGAACGACTCTTTCCTCTGTCCATCTCCTTCATGTTCCTTCTCTTTGAACGACTCTTTCCTCTGTCCATCTCCTTCATGTTCCTTCTCTTTGAACGACTCTTTCCTCTGTCCATCTCCTTCATGTTCCCCCTCTTTGAACGACTCTTTCCTCTGTCCATCTCCCTCATGTTCCCCCTCTTTGAACAACTCCTTCCTCTGTCCATCTCCTTCATGTTCCCCCTCTTTGAACGACTCTTTCCTCTGTCCATCTCCTTCATGTTCCTTCTCTTTGAACGACTCTTTCCTCTGTCCATCTCCTTCATGTTCCTTCTCTTTGAACGACTCTTTCCTCTGTCCATCTCCTTCATGTTCCCCCTCTTTGAACGACTCTTTCCTCTGTCCATCTCCTTCATGTTCCCCCTCTTTGAACGACTCTTTCCTCTGTCCATCTCCTTCATGTTCCCCATCTTTGAACGACTCTTTCCTCTGTCCATCTCCTTCATGTTCCCCCTCTTTGAACGACTCTTTCCTCTGTCCATCTCCCTCATGTTCCCCCTCTTTGAACGACTCTTTCCTCTGTCCACCTCCTTCATGTTCCCCCTCTTTGAACGACTCTTTCCTCTGTCCATCTCCTTCATGTTCCTTCTCTTTGAACGACTCTTTCCTCTGTCCATCTCCTTCATGTTCCTTCTCTTTGAACGACTCTTTCCTCTGTCCATCTCCTTCATGTTCCCCCTCTTTGAACGACTCTTTCCTCTGTCCATCTCCCTCATGTTCCCCCTCTTTGAACGACTCTTTCCTCTGTCCATCTCCTTCATGTTCCCCCTCTTTGAACGACTCTTTCCTCTGTCCATCTCCTTCATGTTCCTTCTCTTTGAACGACTCTTTCCTCTGTCCATCTCCTTCATGTTCCTTCTCTTTGAACGACTCTTTCCTCTGTCCATCTCCTTCATGTTCCCCCTCTTTGAACGACTCTTTCCTCTGTCCATCTCCCTCATGTTCCCCCTCTTTGAACAACTCCTTCCTCTGTCCATCTCCTTCATGTTCCCCCTCTTTGAACGACTCTTTCCTCTGTCCATCTCCTTCATGTTCCTTCTCTTTGAACGACTCTTTCCTCTGTCCATCTCCTTCATGTTCCCCCTCTTTGAATGACTCTTTCCTCTGTCCATCTCCCTCATGTTCCCCCTCTTTGAACAACTCCTTCCTCTGTCCATCTCCTTCATGTTCCCCCTCTTTGAACGACTCTTTCCTCTGTCCATCTCCTTCATGTTCCTTCTCTTTGAACGACTCTTTCCTCTGTCCATCTCCTTCATGTTCCTTCTCTTTGAACGACTCTTTCCTCTGTCCATCTCCTTCATGTTCCCCCTCTTTGAACAACTCCTTCCTCTGTCCATCTCCTTCATGTTCCCCCTCTTTGAACGACTCTTTCCTCTGTCCATCTCCTTCATGTTCCCCATCTTTGAACGACTCTTTCCTCTGTCCATCTCCTTCATGTTCCCCATCTTTGAACGACTCTTTCCTCTGTCCATCTCCTTCATGTTCCCCCTCTTTGAACAACTCCTTCCTCTGTCCATCTCCTTCATGTTCCCCCTCTTTGAACGACTCTTTCCTCTGTCCATCTCCTTCATGTTCCCCATCTTTGAACGACTCTTTCCTCTGTCCATCTCCTTCATGTTCCCCCTCTTTGAACGACTCTTTCCTCTGTCCATCTCCTTCATGTTCCTTATCTTTGAACGACTCTTTCCTCTGTCCATCTCCTTCATGTTCCCCCTCTTTGAACGACTCTTTCCTCTGTCCATTTCCTTCATGTTCCTTATCTTTGAACGACTCTTTCCTCTGTCCATCTCCTTCATGTTCCTTCTTTTTGAACGACTCTTTCCTCTGTCCATCTCCTTCATGTTCCCCCTCTTTGAACGACTCTTTCCTCTGTCCATCTCCTTCATGTTCCTTCTCTTTGAACGACTCTTTCCTCTGTCCATCTCCTTCATGTTCCCCCTCTTTGAACGACTCTTTCCTCTGTCCATCTCCTTCATGTTCCTTCTCTTTGAACGACTCTTTCCTCTGTCCATCTCCTTCATGTTCCTTCTCTTTGAACGACTCTTTCCTCTGTCCATCTCCTTCATGTTCCCCCTCTTTGAACGACTCTTTCCTCTGTCCATCTCCTTCATGTTCCTTCTCTTTGAACGACTCTTTCCTCTGTCCATCTCCTTCATGTTCCTTCTCTTTGAACGACTCTTTCCTCTGTCCATCTCCTTCATGTTCCCCCTCTTTGAACGACTCTTTCCTCTGTCCATCTCCCTCATGTTCCCCCTCTTTGAACGACTCTTTCCTCTGTCCATCTCCCTCATGTTCCCCCTCTTTGAACGACTCTTTCCTCTGTCCATCTCCTTCATGTTCCCCCTCTTTGAACGACTCTTTCCTCTGTCCATCTCCTTCATGTTCCTTCTCTTTGAACGACTCTTTCCTCTGTCCATCTCCTTCATGTTCCTTCTCTTTGAACGACTCTTTCCTCTGTCCATCTCCTTCATGTTCCCCCTCTTTGAACGACTCTTTCCTCTGTCCATCTCCCTCATGTCCCCCCTCTTTGAACAACTCCTTCCTCTGTCCATCTCCTTCATGTTCCCCCTCTTTGAACGACTCTTTCCTCTGTCCATCTCCTTCATGTTCCTTCTCTTTGAACGACTCTTTCCTCTGTCCATCTCCTTCATGTTCCTTCTCTTTGAACGACTCTTTCCTCTGTCCATCTCCTTCATGTTCCCCCTCTTTGAACGACTCTTTCCTCTGTCCACCTCCTTCATGTTCCCCCTCTTTGAACGACTCTTTCCTCTGTCCATCTCCTTCATGTTCCTTCTCTTTGAACGACTCTTTCCTCTGTCCATCTCCTTCATGTTCCTTCTCTTTGAACGACTCTTTCCTCTGTCCATCTCCTTCATGTTCCCCCTCTTTGAACGACTCTTTCCTCTGTCCATCTCCCTCATGTTCCCCCTCTTTGAACGACTCTTTCCTCTGTCCATCTCCTTCATGTTCCCCCTCTTTGAACGACTCTTTCCTCTGTCCATCTCCTTCATGTTCCTTCTCTTTGAACGACTCTTTCCTCTGTCCATCTCCTTCATGTTCCTTCTCTTTGAACGACTCTTTCCTCTGTCCATCTCCTTCATGTTCCCCCTCTTTGAACGACTCTTTCCTCTGTCCATCTCCCTCATGTTCCCCCTCTTTGAACAACTCCTTCCTCTGTCCATCTCCTTCATGTTCCCCCTCTTTGAACGACTCTTTCCTCTGTCCATCTCCTTCATGTTCCTTCTCTTTGAACGACTCTTTCCTCTGTCCATCTCCTTCATGTTCCTTCTCTTTGAACGACTCTTTCCTCTGTCCATCTCCTTCATGTTCCCCCTCTTTGAACGACTCTTTCCTCTGTCCATCTCCTTCATGTTCCCCCTCTTTGAACGACTCTTTCCTCTGTCCATCTCCTTCATGTTCCCCATCTTTGAACGACTCTTTCCTCTGTCCATCTCCTTCATGTTCCCCCTCTTTGAACGACTCTTTCCTCTGTCCATCTCCCTCATGTTCCCCCTCTTTGAACGACTCTTTCCTCTGTCCACCTCCTTCATGTTCCCCCTCTTTGAACGACTCTTTCCTCTGTCCATCTCCTTCATGTTCCTTCTCTTTGAACGACTCTTTCCTCTGTCCATCTCCTTCATGTTCCTTCTCTTTGAACGACTCTTTCCTCTGTCCATCTCCTTCATGTTCCCCCTCTTTGAACGACTCTTTCCTCTGTCCATCTCCCTCATGTTCCCCCTCTTTGAACGACTCTTTCCTCTGTCCATCTCCTTCATGTTCCCCCTCTTTGAACGACTCTTTCCTCTGTCCATCTCCTTCATGTTCCTTCTCTTTGAACGACTCTTTCCTCTGTCCATCTCCTTCATGTTCCTTCTCTTTGAACGACTCTTTCCTCTGTCCATCTCCTTCATGTTCCCCCTCTTTGAACGACTCTTTCCTCTGTCCATCTCCCTCATGTTCCCCCTCTTTGAACAACTCCTTCCTCTGTCCATCTCCTTCATGTTCCCCCTCTTTGAACGACTCTTTCCTCTGTCCATCTCCTTCATGTTCCTTCTCTTTGAACGACTCTTTCCTCTGTCCATCTCCTTCATGTTCCCCCTCTTTGAATGACTCTTTCCTCTGTCCATCTCCCTCATGTTCCCCCTCTTTGAACAACTCCTTCCTCTGTCCATCTCCTTCATGTTCCCCCTCTTTGAACGACTCTTTCCTCTGTCCATCTCCTTCATGTTCCTTCTCTTTGAACGACTCTTTCCTCTGTCCATCTCCTTCATGTTCCTTCTCTTTGAACGACTCTTTCCTCTGTCCATCTCCTTCATGTTCCCCCTCTTTGAACAACTCCTTCCTCTGTCCATCTCCTTCATGTTCCCCCTCTTTGAACGACTCTTTCCTCTGTCCATCTCCTTCATGTTCCCCATCTTTGAACGACTCTTTCCTCTGTCCATCTCCTTCATGTTCCCCATCTTTGAACGACTCTTTCCTCTGTCCATCTCCTTCATGTTCCCCCTCTTTGAACAACTCCTTCCTCTGTCCATCTCCTTCATGTTCCCCCTCTTTGAACGACTCTTTCCTCTGTCCATCTCCTTCATGTTCCCCATCTTTGAACGACTCTTTCCTCTGTCCATCTCCTTCATGTTCCCCCTCTTTGAACGACTCTTTCCTCTGTCCATCTCCTTCATGTTCCTTATCTTTGAACGACTCTTTCCTCTGTCCATCTCCTTCATGTTCCCCCTCTTTGAACGACTCTTTCCTCTGTCCATTTCCTTCATGTTCCTTATCTTTGAACGACTCTTTCCTCTGTCCATCTCCTTCATGTTCCTTCTTTTTGAACGACTCTTTCCTCTGTCCATCTCCTTCATGTTCCCCCTCTTTGAACGACTCTTTCCTCTGTCCATCTCCTTCATGTTCCTTCTCTTTGAACGACTCTTTCCTCTGTCCATCTCCTTCATGTTCCCCCTCTTTGAACGACTCTTTCCTCTGTCCATCTCCTTCATGTTCCTTCTCTTTGAACGACTCTTTCCTCTGTCCATCTCCTTCATGTTCCTTCTCTTTGAACGACTCTTTCCTCTGTCCATCTCCTTCATGTTCCCCCTCTTTGAACGACTCTTTCCTCTGTCCATCTCCTTCATGTTCCTTCTCTTTGAACGACTCTTTCCTCTGTCCATCTCCTTCATGTTCCTTCTCTTTGAACGACTCTTTCCTCTGTCCATCTCCTTCATGTTCCCCCTCTTTGAATGACTCTTTCCTCTGTCCATCTCCCTCATGTTCCCCCTCTTTGAACGACTCTTTCCTCTGTCCATCTCCCTCATGTTCCCCCTCTTTGAACGACTCTTTCCTCTGTCCATCTCCTTCATGTTCCCCCTCTTTGAACGACTCTTTCCTCTGTCCATCTCCTTCATGTTCCTTCTCTTTGAACGACTCTTTCCTCTGTCCATCTCCTTCATGTTCCTTCTCTTTGAACGACTCTTTCCTCTGTCCATCTCCTTCATGTTCCCCCTCTTTGAACGACTCTTTCCTCTGTCCATCTCCCTCATGTTCCCCCTCTTTGAACAACTCCTTCCTCTGTCCATCTCCTTCATGTTCCCCCTCTTTGAACGACTCTTTCCTCTGTCCATCTCCTTCATGTTCCTTCTCTTTGAACGACTCTTTCCTCTGTCCATCTCCTTCATGTTCCTTCTCTTTGAACGACTCTTTCCTCTGTCCATCTCCTTCATGTTCCCCCTCTTTGAACGACTCTTTCCTCTGTCCATCTCCTTCATGTTCCCCATCTTTGAACGACTCTTTCCTCTGTCCATCTCCTTCATGTTCCCCCTCTTTGAACGACTCTTTCCTCTGTCCATCTTCTTCCTGGTATATTTTGCAAACTGTTGTGGAAAATGTAATGAAGCTCATGCACGTGCGCTTGTGCACGAGTCCAACACACACTGAGCTCAGTAATGGTTTCAAGGCCCAACAGCCTTGTGGAAAATATGACCGCCTTCGCTTTTCCACTGGCAATTTACACCAACAGGACGCCTGTTTTTCCCTCCTCACCCCTCACACCCCCCAACACCCATTCCTCACCCCCCTACCCCTCCACCCCCACTGCTCCTCCATCTCTTGCTTTCTATGTTAAATGGAAACATGTTGGTGTCAGAAAAACAGTAACAGACAGAAGAACAGGGAAGAGCCGCTGTCACGTCAGTTTCCCACGAATCCTGGGGTGGGGGTGGGGGGGTTAGTGGACTAGTGGACAAAACTTAAACAGAAATACGTTTTTCGTTCATGAACAAAAAACAGATGTAAAAAACAGTGAATTTAACCATGTTTATGATGCGTTTACTGTCCCTCAGAAACAGGACCATCCAGACTACGGCTGCTCGACCAAAATTCAGGTCCCCATAAGGATTAAATACAAAGGTCCTCACTAGTAAAATAGAAATGATGTGGCCCTATAAATACATTAATCTGTTTTTTTTTTCCAGAAGTCCCCATGAGGAAAACAGGTGTAAAATGAAACATGTATTTTTCAAAGGTTTGAAGATGAGTTTAAAAAAAGGATTTATTTTCATGTGTTTTTTTTATTGTTTATTTATTATTTAAAATATATTATTCCTAGATTTTTTTTAAATTTGTCATTCATTTTTATGTATTTATTTTTTTAAATTTAAGTTATTTTATTTTATATAGAAAATACATGTTTACACTCACTACCTAATGTCTACTTGATTATAAACTTGGAAACAAATATGTGTGTGTGTGTGTGATATTCCTATCTTAATGGGGACGTTGATATGTTTACACAGTCATAACCCTGGGACCTCTGACACTATGGGACCAAAATTGAGGTCCCCATGAGGATTATACAAAAAATATTTTTGAAATCTGTGTGAAGTATGCAAATTTATGCAAATGATGTTCCCTATAAACACATTTTTTTTCTGGAAGTCCCCATAAAGCATGAGGAAAAGGTTTCAAGATGTTTGTATTTGTTACATTTTTTCATTACCATCATTATTTTTTTAATGAATTACATATTATTATTTTCCTTTTAATATTTTACATTTTTATTTCTGTACTTAAATAACATTGAATTTTTCCATTACTTTATTATTCTTATTATTTAAATTGTATTTTTTATTTAATTTCATTATTTTTAATGTATTTTCAATATTTTTTTTGTCGTCATTTATTTTGTATTTACTTTTTACAAAGTATATATATACGTTTACACTCAGTATCCAATACCTACTTTACCTACTATTGAAGATTATAAATGTGGTCCTCATAAGCCATGGAAACGTCCACAGAGACATATCATGCTATAACTCAATGAATACTGTAGATATCACCATGAAATTACACGTGCATATACAGAGAGTTAATGTGTATCAGATGAAATGATCCATTTGAGTAAAGGTCAAAGGTCAAGGTCACAATTAATTAAAAGATCTAAATCACATTATGGGTTATAACTCAATAACGGAGGGTCACAGAACTTTCAGATTGGTACCACACGATATAAATGAGGAGAATGTGAAATTCCAGAATGTTCCCCCTCACCGTAGCTAGTTCTGACGCCTGTGATGTATCACTCGCTGTGTTTTACTTGACCCGTTCACTGCCACGCTGCATCACTGTGCTGCCTTCAATGTGTGCTGTTGAAGACAATGTGAACGTCACTTCTGGTAAATGACAACAAATCTTTTTAAAAAATCAATATTGTGAATTTTGAAATCATTTGACACCAATATCGATGATGCGATAGAAATCTGATATATTTCATAGCCCTAATCCAGACCACAATAATCTACTACACCAAGATGCCTGCTCCTCCTCTGAACAGATAATGTAGTGCTAGCACTGACATCCTTAAAACCTCCTCCTCCTCCTCCTCCTCCTCCCCTTATCTACTCTTTCTGCTCCTCCTCTGAACAGATAACATAGTACTTGCGCTGACGCTCTTAAACCCCCCCTCCTCCTCTTCCTCCTCCTCCTCCTCTGAACAGATGATGTAGTGCTAGCGCTGACGCTCTTAAACCCCTGCAGATGTGAAATAATGAGCTTCAGGTGATGCTTTTTCCTTTTGACACGAGTCTATTTTTATTTTTGCTTGTTTTTCTTATTATTTGCTCGACGTCGTATTGCAGAGAATAAAAACCACTACTGTGAAAACGCCTGTGCTGTACTTTATATAAAGACACGATGCTATGCTTTGCCTTTTTCTACACATTACATAATTATTTTGAATCAGAAATATTCCAAAGCCATCAGTGACAGATCGACACCTCCTCACATGTCTGCTGTTGTGCCACTTCAGGTGATAAAGGTGATATTCAGCCGTCAAGAGTGTTCGTAAAGGTGGCGAAACAAGTCGGAGGTGTTTAAACAAAGTATGCGTCGATAGATTCTTCTGCTCTAAGCTTCATAATACTCATCGGTCTACCCTTCTTCATCATTCACCCTCTGGTTCTGCTCCTGTTTTGTGCAAAACTTGATTCAAACCAAATATAGGGTTTTAAACTGGGGGCTCGTCTGGGATCTGAACCTGCAGCTGCCCATGAGCATTTGTGGTTTCTGTAAGAGTTTGGTCTATGTCCATAAAAAGTTATTCAAAAAATCAACTCTTGTTTTTTTTTTAACGTGTCGTCACGCTTCTGTCTCTTAAAGTTTCAAGTTCTTGTCGTACAATATTCGGGGAGTGACTAGAACGATGGTGGAGAACCGGTTCTAAAACCAACATGGATGCTAAGGACGAACAACGGAACTGAGAATTACAACCCTATACCAATACGACCATGAAGTGGACAGCTTTACCTGGATGATGATAAATGACTAATAATACTGTACCAGGCTAATAATGTACCAGACTAATACTGTACCAGGCTAATACTGTACCAGGCTAATACTGTACCAGGCTAATAATGTACCAGACTAATACTGTACCAGACTAATACTGTACCAGGCTAATAATGTACCAGACTAATACTGTACCAGGCTAATACTGTACCAGGCTAATAATGTACCAGGCTAATAATGTACCAGGCTAATACTGTACCAGGCTAATACTGTACCAGGCTAATAATGTACCAGGCTAATACTGTACCAGGCTAATACTGTACCAGACTAATACTGTACCAGGCTAATACTGTACCAGGCTAATACTGTACCAGGCTAATACTGTACCAGACTAATACTGTACCAGACTAATACTGTACCAGGCTAATAATGTACCAGACTAATACTGTACCAGGCTAATACTGTACCAGGCTAATAATGTACCAGGCTAATACTGTACCAGGCTAATACTGTACCAGGCTAATACTGTACCAGACTAATACTGTACCAGGCTAATAATGTACCAGACTAATACTGTACCAGGCTAATACTGTACCAGGCTAATACTGTACCAGGCTAATAATGTACCAGGCTAATACTGTACCAGGCTAATACTGTACCAGGATAATACTGTACCAGGATAATACTGTACCAGGCTAATACTGTACCAGACTAATACTGTACCAGGCTAATACTGTACCAGGCTAATACTGTACCAGACTAATACTGTACCAGGCTAATACTGTACCAGGCTAATACTGTACCAGGATAATACTGTACCAGACTAATACTGTACCAGGCTAATACTGTACCAGGCTAATACTGTACCAGGCTAATACTGTACCAGACTAATACTGTACCAGGCTAATACTGTACCAGGCTAATACTGTACCAGCCTAATACTGTACCAGCCTAATACTGTACCAGACTAATACTGTACCAGGCTAATACTGTACCAGGCTAATACTGTACCAGACTAATACTGTACCAGGCTAATACTGTACCAGGCTAATACTGTACCAGACTAATACTGTACCAGGCTAATACTGTACCAGGCTAATACTGTACCAGGCTAATACTGTACCAGACTAATACTGTACCAGACTAATACTGTACCAGGATAATACTGTACCAGGCTAATACTGTACCAGACTAATACTGTACCAGACTAATACTGTACCAGGCTAATACTGTACCAGACTAATACTGTACCAGACTAATACTGTACCAGACTAATACTGTACCAGGCTAATACTGTACCAGACTAATACTGTACCAGACTAATACTGTACCAGGCTAATACTGTACCAGACTAATACTGTACCAGGCTAATACTGTACCAGACTAATACTGTACCAGACTAATACTGTACCAGACTAATACTGTACCAGGCTAATACTGTACCAGGATAATACTGTACCAGACTCAGATTCTCCGCTGTAGTGAAGCTAGAATAGGATGTTATGTTTGTGAGTTTATTTGTGACTTGGTCTCAGGGTGAATGTTCTGAACGGTAGAGGAAGGATTTGACACTTTCTTTTCCACCCACTGAAGCAGAAAATAGAGCAGAAGTGGAAGAGACACAGTCTGGACCAGTTTCAGGTGGAAATATTCCCTCCTCCTACACCACGAACAGAGGTGATGGTACCTCGCTTCCTCTGGAGGAGAACCGGTGGTACGGAAATAGAACCAGAACAGAAAGAAGGGTTTGGACGAAGGACGACGGAACCACGGGTTTGGAAGAAGAAGGAGGGAGCAGTCTTCTCTCAGGTCTTTCACATCCAATCAGGTGTTTCCTGGCTAAAGCTCCGCCCACCAGCTTGTATTTTAGTGCCTTGCTTAAATGAATTTGCAGTGTTCTGCAGTGGGCAGAACCTGCAGGGTTCCAAACCTCACTGTTCACCAGTTTTTAATATTCAACACAAAGCTGCGACAAGCGTTTACCTGGAGAACAGGACTGAAGGTGGAACCACATGTAGAACAGGACTAAAGGTGGAACCATATGTAGAACAGGACTGAAGGTGGAACCACATGTAGAACAGGACTAAAGGTGGAACCACATGTAGAACAGGACTAAAGGTGGAACCACATGTAGAACAGGACTAAAGGTGGAACCACATGTAGAACAGGACTAAAGGTGGAACCACATGTAGAACAGGACTAAAGGTGGAACCACATGTAGAACAGGACTAAAGGTGGAACCACATGTAGAACAGGACTAAAGGTGGAACCACATGTAGAACAGGACTGAAGGTGGAACCACATGTAGAACAGGACTAAAGGTGGAACCACATGTAGAACAGGACTAAAGGTGGAACCACATGTAGAACAGGACTAAAGGTGGAACCACATGTAGAACAGGACTAAAGGTGGAACCACATGTAGAACAGGACTAAAGGTGGAACCACATGTAGAACAGGACTGAAGGTGGAACCACATGTAGAACAGGACTAAAGGTGGAACCACATGTAGAACAGAACAGAGACACCTGTTCTACGTTCTTTTTCCTACTTTCATGTCATCTTTTCCGGCTTTTTGTTTTTGACATTAAATTATTAAACTTTTCGCACAAACATGAAGCCACCGCTTCAAAGACGTTTGTCTTTACTTTTGGACTAGGAATTTCAGACGCTTCTTCAGGAACGTGACTTCCTGCTGAGGCCCTTTCACAATAAGTGCATGTAGAACTACAGTAAGTGAGACGTGCTGGGGATTACTACAGGCCCTGAATGCATCATCTGTAAAATACACTGAAACCAAGATAGCAGCTGATGCTAACGCCGTTAGCGGGCATCAAGCGAATACAACCACACCTCCTGTAGCCACACCTCCACACCGTCACACCACAGATGTAGTGTTTTGTTATGTCATAGTTCAGTCCCGCCCACAATGAGTGTGTTTCATTGTTCTCTGCTCCACTGAGTGAAGAAACTGTGTGTATTTAAAGTGTGTGTGTGTGTGACTATTTTTTACTGTACTCAATGTTTTGACCTACCTACGACTGTGGCCTTTAAACACACACACACACACACAAACACACACACACACCAGCAGCTCCAGTAGCAAAGTGTGTCCTACCCACAGGAAGTGTGTGTGTTTGAAGGAAGCTTTATGTGGAAAAAAAATCCACTGATTCAAACTCCTATTGATGCAGACGATGGATCTGTGACAAAAGCCGTGTTCAGGTTAACCTTCACACCCATCTGTTCTGTTAAACATTCATCAGATCAGAAAACGAGTTTTTTTGTTGTCTTATTTTTGTTTTATTTTGAAAAATGACCCTAGCCCTCACCCCTTGGCCCTACCCCTAGTGAATGAGTTGTAACGGGTAAGGGTTGATTTATCCCTAATTCATACGTTTTCTTATTTATTTTATGAATATATTCTTTTGTACTGGAGCAGAAGCTCAGATATTGTTTCATAATGACATTAAAGTCCATCTACCTAGTTTTATAAAAACCAGAATCATCATCTTGTGTAAAAGTGTCACATGTTTGTTGCATTTAAACTAAGACTTGTCGTCAGAGTCAGTTTTTCTTCCTCTGGCTGTTTTTTTTTTTCTACTTTGTGTGTTTTTTTGCAGTGCAGCAGCATCACACGCTCTGCCGTCAGGTGTTTTTGCGGTCGGGGAACGTTAAACAGCGGAAACACGTGTCTGTGGCGCCGTTCATTGCAGTGAACAGCGGCGTCGGCTTTTGACTGTTGGTGTTTTAGTTGAATCAAACTCCAGAGGAAGGAAAGACGGACGCTTTGACTCCGCCCACACACATTATGACACGCACACGTCACTTCCACGCTTCTATTTATAAGCCTTTGTGTCTTTTTAGGAACAGCGTGGGTTTGCTTTGCATGGGTGACTCACTGAGTGGAGGGAGGGAAGAGGGGAGGGAGGGAGGAGGGAGAGGAGGGAGAGGAGGGAGAGGGGGAAGGTGGGAGGATGGAAAGGCAAGAACAGCACCGATGGAATCTAACCTGAAGAAAAGAAATGACTTTAGTGACATTTACAGGCACATGTCAGGCAGGTTCTGAGGTACCCGGTCCAGTCTGAGGTTCCCAAACCACAGCACCAATATGGTACCAGAGTAGGACAGGGTAGACGCTAGCACTGAGGAAGACGGTTGTTTGCTGCTGTTATGATATATCTTTGTGTTAATTGGGTTTTTTGTCCCTGTGCTTTGACTGCAGGAGTTCAGGAGGGGGAGCTGAACCACTGAAGGACGACCTGCCCACGGAAGGAAGGTTAGGATTTGTCTTTAATATCATAAGTAACTGTGGATAAGCCCCTCCCCCTGGGGTGTCACAGCCGCTGCCGCTGATTGGCGCTGACGAGAAATGTAGCAGCCATCTTGGACCGGTCACCCACTCCACTGTGACAGATGCAGTGACCAGTCAACACAATTAATCAATCATAACAGGCTTCACCAGTTTGTCATACATGTAGATATGGTACATGTGTTTTTGTAAAGCCCTTTGAGACGTTTTTGTTGTGATTTAGGGCTTTATAAATAAAATTGAATTGAATTGAATTGAATATGATACAGGTCATAGTTTGACGTATATTAATATTCAACATAGTGTTAAGAATTATATAATATTCTGATACAGTATACCACACTGTAAACCTGAATGTTCACAATAATTAAACATGTTAAGGTGTGAATGCTCAAAGTTTCAGAAACAGTTCTACTAACTCAAATGTATTCAGTTGTTGTAACATGTTCTTTTTAAGTACTTACAACTGATATTTTTATTAAGGGGAACTATTGTGCATATAAGTGAACATAACTTAAAAACGTATGAGGAAAAACTGAGTGGAATTAAGTCATTTAATAATTAGAATGATATTGTTCTGTTATTTCTATTGTTTCAAATAAGGATGAAAAAATGCTAAATGCTGAAATATAATGTCAGAACACTCCAAATAACCACCAATATCTATCACACCCAACATATTACAATCACTAAACAGTCATTTTCTTCATTTGGTTCAGTTGGTAGAGCGGGTCGTCCAATGACTGAAGGGTCAGAGGTTCATGTCCCAGCTCTGTCTGTCCCTGTGTCCAAGTGTCCTTGGACAAACACACTGAACCCTGACCTACACTCCCAGTAGGACTGACAGAACCTTAGAATACTAAGTTAATAAGTAATGTTTTTAATTTAAGTATACTTTAATAAGCATCAATATTTTAAGTTCTGGAAACTGGTATTTTCTTAAGTTTCATCAACTTAAAATAATTGAGGCAATGGATTGCCTTAAATTTTGTGAGTTCTGCTAACTTATTCGGGTTTACAGTGTATGAGATCAAGGCAGTGATGGGAGTAACAGTGTTTAAAGTAATGCCGTTACTAACGCCATTACCATTTTCGACACCCCGTTACTGAAATAACCCAATAAAAAAAGATGTCACCGCGTTCACACTGGACTTGAAGGAGGGGAATGCAAGAGTTACTTTTACTGGTAAGTAGTTCCCTTTATAGTGGAGTAACTCAGTTACCTTTGGGGAGAAGTAACTAGTACCTATAACTAATTACTTTTTTAATGTAACATACTCAACACTGGATGGAGGTATTTCACAAAACACAGAAGCAAATAGTGGAAGTAAAAGAGTACTATTTAACTTTTTTAATGACTTGAACAATTAAGAATCTAATTTTATATATATATATATATATATATATATATATATATATATATATATATATATATATATACTCCTAGGACCTGGTGTCCCTATGTGGACTGACTAGACCACAACACCACATTTTGTTTGTTCTCTCTCTCTCTCTCCATATATATATGACAGATACATGACCATTTCTAAACGGCATCTATCAGCTCTATCGGTGCAAATACAAAGAACCTGCTAAAATATACTAAAATACTCAAACAATCCATTAAAAGGTACTGAAATACACAAAATTATACTAAAATGCTTAAATACTCATTTTCTCCTCCTCCATTTTTTCATGTTTTTCTTGTGGAATGTTAGTTTTTCTTCTTGAACTGAGTTTTTTGTCATAAATGTGATGTTTTGTTCTGGTTCCATCCTGGTTCCGTGTCTAGAATGCGAGGCAGTTATTTTGTGCTAGAACTCCCTCTAGTGGCCATTGTAATAATCTGTGTTCATGTGAAAAAAACATCCACACAAACCAAACAAAACCACAGACGAACAGGAAATAAACTCTGGTGAATGTTGGGTGGGTGGGAACATGTTCTCCAACAGCTGAAGGTTCTACGTCTTCAGAACATGTTCTCCAACAGCTAAAAATTCTACATCTTCAGAACTTTAAATTCCACTCTGTCTTTTTCTTTTCAGATCGTGCAGGTTCTTCTGCCTTTAGATGAACTGGACACAAACTCAGCATGTTTACAGATGGACAGAAGCACAGACACTTTTCAGATGCTGTCAACTGAAACCTTGCTTGGTTCTCCTCGACCTGGTTAAACCTCTAGAACCATGAACCTGTTCTTGACTATTGTGTGAACTTGGCAGGCAGCCCTCAAAAGATTCAGCGATCATCATGCCTTGTTCCAGGACCTTGTAACCCTCAGGAACCTGCCCCCCTCCCTCCCCTTCCCTTCCCACCCCTCCCCCTTCCCTTTTCTAACCCCACGTAAGAGCGTACGAAAATAAAACGTAAAGAAATGGAAGCTCGAGAACCGGCTGCTGGTGGGCAGAAATGCCCCAGTAAGGAACCGATGAAGGAAAAGGCATCTCTGCAGAGAAAGTGGGCATCCGAACCCTCTGCCAGCACCAAACGAAGCACTTTTGCCGATCCGGAGGCAAAGCACCGCGAGAGTTTGCCATGCGGCGCTACCGGTGGATTGGCGCCCCAGCAGAAGTACGCGATCATCGGGAATTCCGGAAAGCTGCTACCTTCTGGACCATCTGCAGTCGGAGCCATTGGAGGTCCCGCATCTCAAGAGTCGCCGGGGCCCTACGGTCAGGGCTTCCCCCGCGGATACTCCTACCAGCTGGGACAACCCTACCCTCAGCACCCACAAACCGAACGTTTCCACTCAGGAGCCAAACCCCAGCCTGGCCTAGAGCCTCACGCCTGGCCCTTTGCTGGCCAGCTGCCCTCAGACGACCTGTACTCGGTGGGACACCCGGGACACACACAACCGCACGGGGCAGGAGCAGGAAGGTTTCCCCGGCAGAAGTCGCCCAGTTTACCCAGCTCCTTCGGACAGTATTCCCAGTCTTGCCCCGAACCTGGAGACGAGAGCTACGGCAAAAAAGAGCAGAAACCAAAAAAACCTGGGAAGTACATCTGTCACTACTGCGGACGAGCCTGCGCCAAACCCAGCGTTTTGAAGAAACACATCCGGTCACACACCGGAGAGAGGCCTTACCCCTGCGGACCCTGCGGCTTCTCCTTCAAAACCAAGAGCAACCTTTACAAGCATCGCAAGTCGCATGCCCACGCCATCAAAGCTGGACTCGTACCCTTCTCTGAGTTAGCCGCGGCTCGCAGTGGAGACCTGGACCAGGCGTCGCCGGTGGGCGAAGCCGAGGTTCACTCAGACGGAGAACAGAGTACGGACACAGATGAGGAAGGTGTAGAGGGGTCTACCATGTTGACTGACAAAGACAGCCCCATTCCACAGATCGCCTTTGACCCCGACAAGAACACAGGTGAGTTCAGCCACATTTCACATCTACACCCAAGTACCAAGGTCAAAGGTCACAGATTCAAAGATTCTTAATTATCAGTTCTTCACATTCACATGGACAGAAGATATGAAATGTTTCTCAACTGTGGTCCATCTTGATTTAAAAGTATAGAAAATATACACACATCCTGTACTGCAGTAGAAGAACAGTTATTTGTGTGAAAAAATACTCTGGTAAAGTTAGAAGTACTGATTCAACTCCTTTACTGAAGTAAAAGTATAAAAGTATAACTGTTCAACTGTAATAAAGTAAAACGGAAAACTAAATTTCTTTTGTTTTTTTTTCTGTGGATGAAATATTGAAGCAAAAAAAAAAAAACCCAGAAAAAAATCTAAAATTTAAAAAAACAAAACCTTTAAATGTGAGTTATATGAGCTGTTATACTAATGGTTCTGCAGGTGAAACAGGTCTGAAAGGTGTCTGTCAGTGTTTTGGGTAGGGGGAGGGGGGTCATCATACTCAGAATCTGGAACACCATTAACATAAGGTTATTCTTGTCCTTACACACACACATGCACGGCTGATACCAGGTCCTCAGTACACTGCACGTCCTGTAAATAATAGAATAACATTCTTTAACCCTTTGATGAATTATTAAAACCTTGGTCAAGATTTTTTTCATCAGTGTTTTTATCTGTCTTTTGGCCGAAAAATCAATGTGATGTAAATGTTATAAAAATGTCCACTGAGCTGGAAAACGTGTTTAAGATTTGAACCAAAGAAACGTGTTTTTAAAACACAATATCACAACAATATTTTAATACAGTTTGTGTTTAAGAAGAGACTGTTAATTACTATTAATTACAGTCTAATAACAACAGTAATATATTTCCAGGTAAACATGTTTGTGCAAATCAGGTATTAAAGGGATTATCTGGAGTAAAAATCAGGTTGGTCATTTTTAGATGATTGGGAGTACATAAACTAACCTGACTGACTGCAGATGTATGGATACTCCTCATGTCTGCTCACATCTTCCATCTGCTAAAGCACCATTAACTTCTATTTGTTAAGGCGGGTGGTCAATCAAAATCATTGGCCCTGATTGGAGAAACCAGGTGTTTGTCATTTTGAATGACATACTACTTCAACCAATCAGATTAAAGCAGCGTGTAACGTAGATGATAGAATTAGAAGCTCTTATCATACCTGGTTGGTAGAAGAGCCAGAACATCCTTACCACCAATAAATTCTTTCTAAACTGTTCTGTTCATCTTTGAAAGAATCAATATGCACTAGTTTCCACAACACTGTTAAAATTGCAGAATCAAAGCCGGGTTCAGTCTCCTCCATGCTAGCCGCCATGTTTTTCAAAGCTACTGTGTGGAGAGTCTTCCTTGAGTCATAACTGTTGAAATCTTGAAATCACCCCCAGTAATCCAGATTGGTCCGTCTACAAATTGGCCGTAGACAACAGAATGTCTACGGTGGTTTACCAGAGCCTTGTGTGAAGCTCACAGAGCTGAGCGGAAACACACGAGGGTCGCGAAAGCCAGGCTATACATACATATAGTTGAGATTAAAATCACACCGTATGGATGTACATTGAGAAATTTCCATTTTGTCATTTTGAGCCAAACCGTGTTAGCATGGAAGTGATTAGGGCATGTCTTTTTCACCGACACAAAACCCAATTTTTTGACCTCTTCTAAAGTCCTAAACCAGGGGTCTGCAACTGCAACTGTTTTAGATGTATCTTTCTTCCAAGACACCTGATTCAAATGATCCACCTATCATTAACCTCTACAGAAGCATCATGATGACCGTCAGGTGTGGTGGAGGAGGGAAACATCTAAAACATGCCGGACAGTGACTCTCTAGGACCGGAGATGCAGACCCCTGTTCTAAATAACATCACACTTACATGGTAGAAAGTAGAGGGACCCTTAAGACAAACGCAAGTGTCCTGAGGTCTTCATGTCCTCAGATAGTGTGTCCACCACTTAGGAGGAAGCCCGAAATACTTGATTGCAGAGTGCAGAGTTAGATGCTCTGTAAATTCGCAATTATGTTGAATTCAACAAAAATAAACATAGTCAAGTATTACATTCGAAATGTTAAAGTAGCTGTACGCAACAGCAAAGTTTAGCCTACTAACAGGTTTTTGTTTTCAAAAAAGAATGCAACAAAGTAGTGAATTTCAGCAATCAACTATTTCAGGCTTCCTCTTAAGAATCTAGCTTCGAAGTTCAGATTCAGGTTGATGTAGGTTAAACATGTCCAGCTACACCTGTACAGATAGTCAACCTTCAGGCATTATGTAGGATTCAAACTAACATCATCAACTTTCTCCAAACTGAGGTTAACTAGATTTCTGGACCTGGGAAATGGAGACAATCATAACACTGGTCTACAACCAGAAGCTTCTGGATTCAAACTAATGAAATGTTCCCACATGTGTGTTAGTGATGAAGAAAAAGAAAAGTCTGAAATGATGGTTGGATCAATTTTCCAAGATCAGGCTGGGCTCAAAATGTGACATTTTACTGAATATTTTGGTCATTTTTGTTAATTTTCTGGATTATTTTTGTTAATTTTCTGGATTATTTTTGTTAATTTTCTTTATTGTTTTGGTTATTTTTCTCAATTTTCTGGATCATTTTCTTCCTTTTTTGTCCATTTTCTTGATTATTTTTTTCATCTTCTTGAATATTTTCTTAATTTCTGATTATCTATTAACACTGTCCAATCTCACTGGTCTACAGTCAGAATCTTCTGGAACCAAACTAATGAAATGGTCCCACATAAAGAAAAGTCTGAAATGATGGTTGGATCAAGTTTCCAAGAACAAATGTAGGGTGTAAAATAAAGTAGTTGCCAGAAAATTAAATACTCAAGTAAAAGTACAGATACCCAAGAAATCTACTTAAGTACAGTCACAAAGTACTTCTACTTGGTTACTTCCCAACTCTACATGTAGGATTTGTCTGGATGTTTTGTAGACAGGTGTTCCTCTGGCAACAGTATGAGGACCTTGTGTCTTGTTCATCCTACATAATACATTTTCAGAATTTGCATAATTATCTCAGTTGAATGTGTGTGTGTGTGTGTGTGTGTGTGTGTGTGTGTCTTTATCATGTGTCCGTGGGTGCAGGTGGTGTGGAACCAGCCTATGCAGATGCAGCTGAAGAACTGTCCATGGGCTCCATGAAAGTGCCTATCCTTATTGTCCCTAAATCTGGAGGAGTCCCCGTCACCGGTATGGAATGTCCACCCTTTCAGGAGATGAAGGGGTCGCATATGTTGGCGTCACAGGCTGGAGGGAGGGGGCATTCACTGGACGACTCCCCCACCATCAAACAACGCCTGGCCCTGAGGCTGAACGAGAAAGTCAAAGTCCAGGACCCCGACTCCACTCTGTCCCAGTCCCTCAATCTCCTCAGTCCTCACAGCAAAGGCAGCACAGACTCGGGCTACTTCTCACGTTCTGAGAGTGCAGAACAGCAGATTAGCCCCCCCAATACGAACGTTAAGACTTATGAAGAGATTATGTTTGGTCGGACTTGGTACTACCGGCCCTCCAGACCCAGACAGTCCATTACAGTCGGTATGGCCGGGGCGGATCCGACCAGTCTCACTAGCTTAAAGGAAACTGGTGCTATTCTTGAAATGGGGAAGATAGCTGAGGATCCTCTATGCTTTAGGGGGGATGTAGGTATATCAGGAGATCCCAAGCAGTATCCAACGGGACCTTGTCAGAGCAGCACTGGGCTTCTAGAACCTCCAACAGATTCTGGTCCTCTTATCAGGAGTAATTCAATGCCAACCTCCTCCCCTCCAAACCTCAGCGTGCCACCAGGGATTCGAGGCAGCCACTCCTTCGACGAGATGATGACGTCAGATGATGTGTTTTATCCACCGGGACTACGGAGGCTCAGAAGACAAGGTGCTTTTGAGCATTCTGCCAATGAGGCCCACGTAGGAGAGGCTGAAGGCTATGGACATGTGCCCAAAAATTTAGCTTCAATAAGTATGAAGATCAGTGAGCGTGGCCTTCACGGTACTAAAGTCAGTATGTCAGAAATAGCAACGAGGAAGAGAAGGAAAGAGAAGAGTGTTGGTGATGAGGACGACAGTCCTGGGCACTGTGACAGCAGCTGCAGTGGTTCCGTAGAAATGATCAGCGAGTATGACTTTAAACAGAGTAGTCTAGATGGTTCCAGAGGGACTCCCACAGGGAAGGGGTCTCTGCACAGCAACCACAGCCAGTCAGACAGCTTTGACACTTGTGCCAGCATGTGTTCTGAGGACATTGCACTCTTCACCGACTCCGAAGGCCGTAAGGCAGCTGGGAACGTGATATCAGTCATTCAGCACACAAACTCCCTCAGCAGGCCAAATTCATTTGAGAAGTCAGAGTCCTTCGAACAGCCCGGGTACCAGCCCTCCGATAAACCACCATCCAGCCAGTACTCCGAACAGTCAGACACTGAGATCTTTGAGGACGCTTTGAGTCCAGAGTCCGTCCTGTTGAGGAATGAAAGTATGGATCAGCAGCTGCAGAGCGACAGCGACCTGGCCTCCCTATCATCTTCGTCAGCAGCAGCGTCACCCGGACAGCCTTATCACATCTCACATAAATTGGTTCGTCAGCCCAACATCCAGGTTCCGGAAATCAGAGTGACGGAGGAGCCCGACAAGCCCGATAAAGACTCTGAAGCTCCCAAAGAAGCAGAGAAGCAGCAGCCTCATGTGGAGGAGTTTCAACTTCCACAGAGGAGTGACACCCTCTCCCAGATGCCGTCAGAAAAACTCCCACCTAAGAAGAAGAGGCTGCGCCTGGCGGACATGGAACACTCGTCTGGAGAGTCCAGCTTTGAGTCAACTTGCACTAGCCTGTCTCGCAGCCCGAGTCAAGAGAGCAACCTGTCGCACTCATCGTCTTTTTCCATGTCCTTTGACCGAGATGAAGGCCTCAAGTCCATCTCACCCACCAAACAGGTACAAATCAAAACTGTTTTAGATCCACTGGCGGTAGGGGTGAACCACGTCACCAATGCTAAAAAAAGATTTTAAGAACTATAAAAGCTACTGCACATATTGTCAAAAGTGAAAATAAGTGTTAAATCAATTCCATTAAAGGTTTGATGTGTGAAATGACGTCGACCAAACCAAAACTCAGTCTGGAGTTGGTCTTCTCTGAACGTCTGTGTTCATGGAATGATGACTAATCAACCTTGAATTCTGCACCATCTGCCATAAAATGTAACAAAAAATGGGTTCATTCATGTCACAATATGAACCGATCCATCTGTAAATGGAAAAAATTCATTCTACTTTAAAACAAAGGTTCTTTTTTTAATGATGATTCCCAATTCTCGTATGTCGTTTTCTGGAATTATGGAACAAATTTAATTTCTTCCTGAAGAATCAAACTTTAAAAAAAAAAAAAGTACCATGGGTGTGTAGAACAATTCAAGTGACATCATTAAGGCCCCAATTGTAAAAAAAACCAAACCCTGATGTTGTCCTTTAATGTAAATTCAGCTTTATGAATATAGCATTAATCACAATTATCTCAACAGAAAAATGCTGTGAAACGTAGGGTGAAAAACTTCATGAAAAACTTCAACAGAAGAATTTGTCTCAGAATCAGGATTGTTGTGGGCAACTGGAGTTAAAAATAGGAAACGAATACAAAATAGAACGTTTGTTGATCAAATTGAAGCCATTGATTTCAAGTGTTAAGGTCTTAAGGTCAAGTTTAAGTCAAGACCGGCCGTGTCCATTTACTGTTCAACCACATCCAGGTTTTAAATGTTCTGCCCTGCAGAACCTTTTCATCTTTTGTTCAACTGAAGACGAGTCTGATTCAAACACTAAAATGTTCTGTATCATATTCAGGATGAATCGGTGGCTGTTGTGGGTGGATCTAAACCATCAGAGTTCCTGACAGTTCCCGGCAGTGGCCATTCCAGCCACCAGCAGAGGGAAATGAGAAGGTCTTCATCAGAACAAGCCCCCTGTACTTTACCCACCGAACTGCCGGAAATGAGAAGCAAGTCCTTCGACTATGGAAGCTTGTCCACATCCAGACAGGGAGAACTATACTCCAGCGCTTCAGCAATGAAGGAACGCCGACGAGGATATCTAGTTCGGCAGGTGTGAGATAAAGAATCAGAATTTAGAGAAAAAGTTGACTCAAAAAAGTAAAAAAAAAAAACAAAAAGAAAAAACATCTAGGCTAGAAGGCTACGTGATATATTGGTGTCAAATTGGCAATATATTATTATCAGTACACGACATGTTGAAAATAGCAAATCTCTGCTGTGACCTTGATGTGAAAATTCAATATGGTGTCAGACCAGAAGTAATGAGTCAATTTGGCTCAAGTTTGGTCTGTTACATCCTTGTGTCCGTCTCCTTGTAAATGCCAAATTTCAGAATGATCCGTAAAGAATTGGTGACGCTAGAGTGCAAAAAGTCACAAAAATTCAATATGGTGTCAGATCGGCAGTAGTAAGTCGATTTGGCTGAAATTCGGTTTGTTACATCCTTGTATCTGCCTCCTTCTACATGCCAAATTTCAGAATGATCTGTCAAGAATTAGCAATGCTGGAGTGTACGCACACATAGACAAACCATTAAAACAACATAACTTCGCAAATCAGAGATTTGCGAAGTTAATGATGTTATTATTATAACGATGTTATTGGTTCTCAATTGTGTAAGTGTGTGTGTGTGTGGGGGGGGGGTGACATCATCATTCAGAGGTGTTTGCAACTACTGTTATACATCACAACAGTTTAAATTAGGGGTCTCAAACATGCAGTCTGGGGGCCCATCAAGGGTTCTAATGTGGCCCGTCCATGAATCCATCACCTTTCCTCTCTTCCATTCTAAAGTTTTTGGGGTTCCAGTGGGATCCATAAGTCATTAGTGGGGCTTGGTTCAAACCAGGTTTCAGCTGAAACTACTGAGCTCTGTGGAACACAACAGATGTACAAACTGTTTCTCTCTCCTTCTCGGCAGGTGTCGCTGAGCGTTTATCCAGAAGGTGTCACTCAGGAACCAGTGAGTGAACTGTCAATCAAACAGGAGAGTCTGGAACATGTGATGTGGCCCGGCTCGATGGGCGGCGGCCAAGGCAGCGATGGCACGGGCAGAACCAAGAGAGTTGGTAACGGAGGTAAGAGGTTTTATAAACATAACGAGGCTGAAGATGAAGGAACTCCAGTTGGATAACAACCTGTCTGGACCGTGCTCCACCTCAGGCTCATTTTTGCTTCTATTTTGATAAAGGCGTGGGATCGCATCAACACCAGCAGCATCTCCTCCAACAGAGCATCAGCGAGGACAGTCTTCAAGATGAACCGATTCATGTCAGGTGAGAACCGAAGAAGCTCAGACCGTTACAGTTCCCTTCATGTGTCCTATTGTAAATGATCTAGAACCTTTAAAAAGAAACGTTCAATAAATGATGGCAATTAAATCCAAACTCGGAGGATAATGAAGCCACAGGGAGTAGAAAAACAAGCGTAACTTGACAGCAATGGACCTCTAGACAGACACTTTATTGATCCCTTACAGCAGGTGTGTTGAAACCATTCCACAGAGGGCCGGTGTGGCTCCAGGTTTTTGTTCCAACCAACCAGCTTCTGTTTGTTTCTTTATCATTTGTATGTTTGGATGTACCATTGTCTAGTGCTGTTGTATTGTATTGTATTGTATGTACCGTTTGTATAGTTCTGTTAAAGGACCCCCTCGAAAATGAGATGTGACATCACAAGGGGTTTATCCTTTCAATAAAAGATGATGATCAGCAGCAGCAGACTGGACTCAATTACCGTATTTTACAGACGATAAGGCACACTTAAAATACTTTCACTTTCTCCAAAAATGACAGAGCGCCTTATATAGGGATTAATTCTGGTTGTGCTTCGTGACTTGGAGTTTTGACCCACGATTTTGACTCTTTATCTCACGATTTTGACTTCACTTAATGCGTCTTATATTTCAGTGTGCCTTGTATATGAACAAAACCTCTAAAATAAACCATTGGTTGATTGTGTGCCGAACAGTGTGCCTTATTGTGTGGAAAATCCGGTATTAGCTTCTATATCAAAGCTTTCATCCAACCAGAGAAGCTCTAACTAACACAAACATGTAACTTCAAACTAACCCAACCTCTATTTCAGTGGTTCTTAACCTTGTTGGAGGCACCGAACCCCACCAGTTTCATATGCTCATTCACCAAACCCTTCTTTAGTAAAAAATAAAATATTTTTTTTACTGGTGCACAAAATAGGTAAAAGTACCAGTTCCCCGCCACCACGTCGTGTGTCCTTACGGCGATCGGCCTTTAGATCTCCGGACGCAGGAGCTTATTTTCCTCGATCAGTGCCCGGGAGATAACGGGTTCATTCCGGTGTGTGGTCTCGACTGAGGTGGTCTCACTCTGCTGCTTATCCAGTGCTCTCAAAGCGGACCGGTAGGGAGTCTCACATAGACACATATACAGCCCTTTCTAAGTGGTCTGATAGGGAGGTCTCACTCTGCTGCATAAACCAGCGACCTCAAAGCGGACCGGTAGGAAATCCCAGAGCAGGACGCTTGGAATGACTGTCCACTAACTGCAGACTAGACTGAGGGGTGGACCTCTGCAGCGGAGGCTCCACCGAACCCCTGGGACTGACTCACCGAACCCCTAGGGTTCGATCAAACCCAGGTTAAGTACCACTGCTCTAATTGTTGCTGTTTTTCATGGGTTCTGACTGTGTCCTTTATTGATGGTAGGTCCCAGCTGTACCGCCTTCAGACCCAGGGCTCATCTTCTGAAGGAGAACATCCAGGCCAAGAGGTCATGAACAAGGATGTCATCCAGCAGTACCAGGGCGGACACCCCTTCCTCTCCTTCCAGCAGCCCAGCCTGTTCTGGAGCCAGGAGTCTGGTCCACTTCCCAGGCAGCAGCTAACCCTCCAGGCCCAGCAGCAACTTCAGAAACTCCACATTCGATCTTCACCTGGACACCCACTCCACAAGCAACAACAGCCGCATTCCCTGCAGCCCATCCATGACCAGCAACCTGAGGGCAAATGTGACAAACTGAACGCTCAGTTCTACCCTTTTGGATCTCGTACATCTCCTTTGTCCCTGCAACAGCAGCACTTTGGACCGCTGTCCTCCAAATTGTCCACATCCAGCTCCACCTCTGCCTCTATGCTTCTCCAGCAGATTCAGCCTGTTTTTGCCACCCAGAACCCAGGTCCTCAAGCCTCTCTGACCGGTATGCTAGTTCCTGTTCGCATCCAAACTCATGTGCCATCATTCGGTAGTGTTATGTACACCAGTGTTAGCCAAGTGGTACATGGCAACGGAGCACCCGGGGTGGGATCGACCGGACTTGGAGCTGATGGTAACGTCATGTCTCCTCCAGTTGGCATTCTGAGTTCCAACAAACCACCTGGTGGGATTAGCGGAGGAATCGGTGGGTCAGGATTCAACCTGTCACACTTTTTAGGACAAACCGGAGGCTCTGTTCTTAGGTACCCACTCTGGAAAGTACCCAATTCCCCATCAGAACCTCAAATGAACACGGGTATCCCATTATCGCTAACATCAGGAACCATATCGACCACAGATGCCTCTGGTTCTGGTGCTGGAGGAGGGAAGCGCATGCTCTCACCTGCCAGTTCTTTAGAACTTTTTATTGAGACCAAGCAACAGAAGAGGGTAAAAGAAGAGCGAATGTACGGACAGATCGTTAAGGAGATGAGTGCGGTAGAGTTGAGTGGAACTGAAACAAGCACCAAGATAGACAAAGGTATGGACAGGTCTCACCAGTCATCCCTGAAGACTGAAGGCTCCGTGGACGAATTGGAAAGGATGTCCTCGTCTCCTCCGATGTCTGATTTCCCCGTCGCCACCAAAATCACCATTCCCGTTCGGTCGTCTGCCCCCCACCCCCCCGATGTGCCCCGTGCAGAGAGCTTCACCCCACCTCTCCAAATCATCACTGATCACTCTCCAATGTCGAGTGGGCGGGATTCTCCGGAGGACCTCGATGTGGACGATTCGGCTGCCGAACCAAACTCTAGTCCTCAGTCCATGGTGTCGTCCAATGACGCCGAGGACGTCGATGCCACCAAACCAACTGCCCACAGTAAAGTCCCCGTTAGCATGTTGGTCCAACTTGCCACCAACCCGAGCGCCAGACCGTCCGGGGCAGGAGGCCAGATGTTGGTGACAGACGTAGCAGAGGTCCAGCAGTTGTTCCAGTTCCCCAGCCTTCGCACCATCAGCAGAGTGAGCTGGTGTTTCCTCAACTACACAAAACCCAACAGCTGCCCGGCCGCCGAACACAGCTCCGCCTACAGCTCCTGGTGCGTGAGCTCGTACAACCCCAACCCTCTGAACCTTAGCACCAAGGCAGCGCTGGCCCTGCTCCGCTCCAAACAGAGGCGGACCACCGACATCATGTACACCGCTGCTGCCATGTCTCCACCCACTTCGGGGAAACTGGTGTCATCAGTAGCATGGAAACTGAGGTTTGACCAGGTACGTGACAGGTTTGTGAGGAAGTGTAAGATGAGACAATCCTGCAATAGTCGCAACTTATACAACTGTCATTCCACAATGACCTAATATATGATTATTATAGGACACAGAACACACTGGGCATTCAATTGCACTAAAAACCTATCTGCGAAATAGTAAAATCGCTAATAGTGAACCAAATTATAGTGAAGGACGACTGTTCCAGAGGTGGTTAAAGTACTCAATGTTTTGTATTTAAGTAGAAGTACAGCTACCTTTGTGAAAAAAAATACTCTGGTGAAAGTAGAAGTACTGATTCAAGTCCTTTACTGAAGTGAAAGTACAAATTTTAAATTTTAATAAAGTTAAAAATAAAATAGTTTTTTTGTCTATGGATGAAGTAATACTTATTTAAGCAGGAAATACCAGAACATTTTCAAAAATAGCCCAAAAAAATAAAGCCTTTAAAAGTGAGTTAATGTAGATGTGTTTTATTGGGTCATAGTACTGAGTTTAGTGAGTACAGACAGTATATATAAAGGAAGTACCTTTACTTAGTTACTTCCACCTCTGGACTGTAGTACATTCAGACCTACTGTGGGCGGAGCAGTCGACCTTTGTGAATCGCTCTGATTGGTTGATGGTCGGTTTGTTTGGCAGCTGAAGCCGGAGCTGATGCCAGTTGACGTCGGTCACTTTGGGAGGAAGATGAAGGGTGTGGTGTCATGGGAGCATTCAAAGGAGGAGCAGGTGGAGAAGGAGGTGTCGGCCAAAGCTCCGCCCACCCCCTCAGAGCCCACCCGCATCAAGATCTTCGAAGGCGGGTATGTCCATTCAGAGGTGGCTAAAGTACTGACAGTCTGTACTGCAATAGAAGTACAGCTACTGGTGTGGAAAAAATAATCTGGTAAAAGTACAAGTACTCATTCAACTGCTTTACTTAAGTAAAAGTAAAAAAAAAAAATCTGAAAAGTTTCAAAAGTAAATAAAGCCTTTAAAAGTGAGTTAGTGTGTAGACAGTGTGGTTTTGATGGAGTTAGTTACTCAGTTATGTGGATACGGGGAAAAAAAGTCACAATTATGAAATAAAATATTAGATTGATTCAATAAAAAGTCTAATATTCATATAATTATAATTTATGAAGTCACAGTTTTTCTCCTCCTCTGAAGTGAATATTTTCTTGTATTACTGTCACATCTGTTTAGTTTGAAAAAGTAATTAGTCTATTCTGAGAATGTAAAGAGTATAAAGTACATATATTTATATAAATGTAAAGAGTATAAAGTACATATAGTTATATAAATGTAAAGAGTATAAAGTACATATATTTATATAAATGTAAAGAGTATAAAGTACAGATATTTATATAAATGTAAAGAGTATAAAGTACATATATTTATATAAATGTAAAGAGTATAAAGTACATATATTTATATAAATGTAAAGAGTATAAAGTACAGATATTTATATAAATGTAAAGAGTATAAAGTACAGATATTTATATAAATGTAAAGAGTATAAAGTACATATATTTATATAAATGTAAAGAGTATAAAGTACATATATTTATATAAATGTAAAGATTATAAAGTACATATATTTATATAAATGTAAAGAGTATAAAGTACATATATTTATATAAATGTAAAGAGTATAAAGTACAGATATTTATATAAATGTAAAGAGTATAAAGTACATATATTTATATAAATGTAAAGAGTATAAAGTACATATATTTATATAAATGTAAATAGTATAAAGTACATATATTTATTTAAATGTAAAGAGTATCAAAGGTACTTCTGATCAAATATGTTGTCATTTTCACTCGAGTAAATGGTGCCTAAAGGTCAAACTCTTTTTTTTTTTTTCCAGGTATAAATCTAACGAGGACTACGTGTACGTCCGCGGTCGTGGTCGAGGTAAATACATCTGTGAGGAATGCGGAATCCGCTGTAAGAAACCTAGCATGTTGAAGAAACACATCCGAACACACACCGACGTCCGCCCTTACGTCTGCAAGTTCTGCAACTTTGCCTTCAAGACCAAAGGTAGGGCACACTTTACCCACTGCGTTTACCTGCAGGAACCTAATGCACAGAATTTACCCACAATCCACTGCATGACCCCAACGTTCTCATCAGCAGTTTCATCAAACATCTTATTTGACTAAATATACAGTAGATCCCAACAAATTTGGGCAAACATAGGTCAAAGGTCACCAAAAATTATCAGTGATTGATCATACATTTCCTAATACTCAGTTTAGCATGTCGCTAGCTCTTTTTTGCTCTCGCTGTCAATGTGTATTGACATTAGAAGCTTGAAAGACAAATTTGAAGACTCCAGGTCAAAGACTGATAGTTAAACCTATCAGACATGGACTGTGACCTTTGACCCCACGTGACCTTGAAAGGTCAAAGGTCACTGATGTCTGCAGCTTAACCGTCTTTTTCTTTGTAGGAAACCTGACGAAACACATGAAATCTAAGGCTCATATGAAGAAATGTCTGGAACTGGGCGTGTCCATGTCCTCTGTGGACGAGACCGATGACGCAGGTACATTATACACACTAAGTACACACTAAAGTACAGGCAATACATACAAAAATACCCACTAAAGTACAGACAAAATACACACATTAAAGTAAAGGTAAAATACACACTAAGTACACACTAAAGTACAGACAAAATAAACAATACACACTAAATATACACTAAAGTACAGACAAAATACATACTAAACACATACATAATAAACACTAAATACACACTAAAGTACAGGCAAAATGCACATTAAATATACATAAAAATATATAAAAAATACATGTAAAATACACACAAAATAGACAACAAATACACACTAAAATACTAGCCCAATCCACACTAAGTACATAAAAAGTTTTCTAAATTTTTTTTCCGTCCCTCATCTTTCGTTCTTGTCCAGACGTCACAGATGAAGGTCAAAGGTCGTCGGAGAAGGCCCTCCGAGGTCCCATGATGGAACATCAGTTCTCCGACGCCGACGACACTGATGGTGGTGAAGAAGATGGCGACGAAGTGGAGGACGACGACGATGACGAAGATGACTATGACGGAGACTCCACCCCTAAAACACGCTCTCGCTCCACCAGCCCCCAGCCCTACACCCTGCCCTCGCTGTCCGTCACCGCTGTGGCTGCCTCCCACTCAGCTCCGCCCCTCTCGTATCAGTCAGCATCCGACGTCCTGGGACACGCCCACAGGCCACCGCTGTTCGGCTACTTCACCACCGTGCCGAGCATCCGGATCACGCCTCAGGCCCCACCAACCGACCGGGGCACCAGGGAGCACACTCAGGTCGAGTACCAGCGAGGGTCTCAGGGGGTCCGTCTCCTAGCCCCGCCCCCCTCCTCCTCCTCTTCCTCCATGGACGAGGATGTCCCTGTCCCCTCACCCGAACTGTCCTCACTGTCCCGCCTGTCCTCGCCAGGTGTGGACCTTCCAGGATGTCCCTCCCCCATTTCCCCCTCATCCTCACCATCGTCCTGTCGGTACCTATCCCCGCATCGTGACCTGTCCCCAAGGGCGGGGCATTTGTCTCCGCACAGAGACGTCTCGCCTCTGCGTCACCTCACCCCCAAGAGAGACGTGGGTGGGTACCGGCGGGACCTGTCCCCCCGGAGGGGACACCTGTCTGTACTGTCCCCCCTGTCCAGACCCACGTCTCCAGGTAGGCGGGACTATAAGCGTGACCTGTCCCCACGAGGACGCCACAGGGGGCTGATCAGACCATTGTCGCCCCGACGCGGACTCCACCCACACCTCATCCACCACAGGTAAACCCACTAAGGCCAGGGTTGTCACCAGTGCATTTCAGCATAACAATGTTACACTGCGATTAGCACATTTGTTTGCGTAATATTTCCATATTTATGTGGGAAAACGTCTTTATTGGGGCAGTTGCCACTGTGAAAGTGAGTTATTTTGACAGATAACACCATATGTATGTGTTTTTATCCACCGGGTCCTCACCTCAGCCATCCTCTCCTGTCCATTGACCCGTTCCCATCTAAAATCAAGAGTCTCTTCCAATCTCGGGGTTACAATTAGCATGTCTCAGTTGTTTCTATGATGCCATGTATCGTGAATAGTAGGGGTGTAACGATAAACAGATTTGAATCAGTTATCTGTGCTGTATGAGATCCGAGTGAATCGGTCCATGGAGCCTGAATCAGTAAAAGTACAATTAACTACAAACTCTGATGGCCCGGATTTACGACTGAATCATGAATCTCAGATGCTCACGAGATTAAACAAGGCTATTGCACATGCGCATAATGTCGGGTTGTCCCAGTTAACGTTACACTGAACAAAATTCCTGGTGAAAACCCTGAAGATATCATGAGACGTCCACCTGTGGGAGGGGGACTATGTGGATTGCTGTGTTCTACCCGTATTGAAGGTCTAACATGGACTCTGTTGTGGTTCTGGTCTTACAGCCAACAGGGCGGGACCCGCAGGACGAGTCACCAGAGCGGACTGATGGGTGCCACGGATCTCAGCATTCTGGGACACCGCAGGACCAGTGCAGAAATGGACACGGTGAGAAATGAGCAACTGAGGACCTGGGTTTGTCTGTCACACAGGTTTGGTACCACCCATTTATGGGTTGGAGCTAAGGTCGTATCAGGGATGCGATTGGTCGAACAAATGATTTTTTGTAACTGAACGTGTATCAACAGAATCCAACCCTAGTCTGTGATCTGAGGTCAAGTTCTTTCTATTGGTCTACAACAGTGGTTCTCAACTGGGAGTACGTGTACCCATGGGGGTATGTGGAGGTGCTGCAGGAAGCTTTTCAAAATTATTTAAAACAATAACTACAGTATTTTCCGTACTATGGCATATTAAGTGAAGTCAAAATCATGAGATAAAAAGTAAAAATCATGAAATAAGTAAAACTTACGTAATAAAAAGTCAAAATCATGAGATAAAAAGTAAAAATCATGAAATAAGTAAAACTTACGTAATAAAAAGTCAAAATCGTGAGATAAATTGGCTAAGGGGGAGGGGTTCATCGGTGTGTCTTCATTTCTTGAACTGAACCATAATGTTGTGTTTGTTCACTCCTGACCTTCTGGAACTCAGACCTGGGTCTCAGATCCAGACCCGGTCCACTGTGTGACCTCTTATCTCACTCCATCTTTGGTTGCTTTCAGGATCATCGCCCAGGTTCGTCGTCGCCAGGGGAACGGGACCAGGGCGGTAACCAGTCCAGTCCTCCTCGGCAGGTCCTGTTCAGTCACCTCCCTCTTCACTCTCAGCTCCAGGTATCCACCTCCAGCCATTCATGATTGATTGATTGATTGATACTTTGTTGATCCCTTAAGCCTAATTTATACCTCCGGAACGTCAGTTTCCGTAATTAAATAAATAATGAAATAATAATAGTAATAAATAAAATAAATTAGTGTTAGAGCTGCAGTAACAGTTTTCCCACAGTGATAGAACTGCAGTTTTCAGTTTTCCTTGGACATGTCGCAGTCCTGTCACATGTCCAAGCACATCCACATAAACTCTGATCCGTCCTGACGCTAACCCCCCTCTGTTTTGAACCTCCTTCAGGTTCGCTCGCCATTTCCCATGATCCCCATTGGGGGGATCCAGATGGTCCACTCCATCCCGTCCACGGCCACCGCTCCTCTGGTCCAGCAGGAGGCGCCACCATCACGCATGCTCCAGCAGAAGAGCACGTCAGAGGATTCCAATGCCGGCGACGCCTCCTTCCAGCACTTCAGCACCTTTATGGAAGGAGGAGCACAAGGAGGAGAAGGAGGTGGAGGCCAGGAGTCTTCGTCGCCATCTGAGAGGGAAGGAGGAGGAGCCAGGGGAGGAGCCAAGCCAGAGCAGGAGGAAAGCGTCCACACCTGCACCAAAGCCATCGCTTCGCTCTGCATTGACTCCGAGGAGCCTCCAGGAAGAGGAGGTGGAGCAGGAGGGGGAGGCGCCCACAGTCCTTCATCCTCCTCTCCATCTCCTTCCTCCTCCGACTCCCAGCATCCTCAGCGGTCGCCATCCATCTCCACGCCGCCACCATCTCATCACCCTTTGCCTTCGCCAGGCGTTCAGCACTTTAGGCCCTCACACTCAGTGGCCTCCTCCCCTCACTCCTCCTCCTCTTCTCCCCACGCCCCGCCTCCGCTCAGCCCGGGGTCAGAAGCCGTCCCACCGCCAGCCTCCAAACGGGACTGGGAACCGGAAAGCATACGGAGGAGCGCTGACGCATCGTAGTGTCGGACATTTGGGAAATAAGAAACAAAGTGCAACAGACGTGGAAACACTTGAACAATAAGAACCAATCAGACGCCTCCGCCACACGACTCGGCACCATTTAATGGTGGATTAATCACATCGATCATGTGACCAGTTCATGAAAATAGATGCCGATTTGACCCAAACAATTAAAAACAACCTCCGGAGTTTGATTCCAACATGAAACCGAAAATAATCACGATCGATTTATACGATCGATATATTTGTACGATTTATTTATTTATATGATCGATTTATTTACACAATAAATGCATTGATGAGTCAAACTGATTCAATGTATGATCCATTAACCGAGTCTATCTAACCAGTTGCTAACCCCGGTGGCGTCCCCTAACTATCCCCAGTTGCATCGCTAATACCCAGTTGCATCACTAATCCCGGTTGCGTTACTAACCCCGGTTGAGTCACTAACCCCGGTTGCATCGCTAACCCCTGGTTGCGTCGCTAACCTCAGTTGCTTCACTAACCCCCGGTTGCATCGCTAACCTCAGTTGCTTCACTAACCCCCGGTTGCATCGCTAACCTCAGTTGCTTCACTAACCCCCGGTTGCATCGCTAACCTCAGTTGCTTCACTAACCCCCGGTTGCATTGCTAACCCTGACTGCATTACTACCCCCCCCATGGTCAGTGCTCCTCAGGTTGGTTCTTATTCTAAAGTGTGGTCCTCGTCCTTTCTGTGGGTCCATCCGTCCCATTGGCGGTGGACGGTGTTCAGGTGGAAACTGCGTCTGCGTGGGCTTTTATTTCAAACTGAAGCAGACCCGCCCACGCTGCGCTCCTATTGGTGGAAACCGTAGGTACGTCTCTGAACAGCTACAGGTGTGCCTTGGATTTCATCTGTTCGCTCGGTTTTTCGGTTTCTTTTCTATCAGCGTTGGAGCCGAGACCATAAATGTACATACAGCTACAGCTCTGTAAGGAATGCAACCCCACCCACACTCCATAACCCCACCCCTAACCTCCTCCCTTTCCTCATCCTCTTCCTGTGATTTGGTTTTTCTTTCATCTGTTTTTCTTCCTTTTCTTTTATTTTTCGGACACCTTATCGTCTGGACAAATCGATGTGAAGTTCTGGATATGACTATAACGTACGGTTGCACTAAAACATATTTTTATATGAGTGAATTTCAACGGGCTTTTTGTGTACAGCAGCAGTTCTATATAAAACTATTTATTATTATTGTTACCATGTTTCATAAATTGTAAATTTTTTCTTAAATGTCGTGGATGCCTTTTCTATGTAAAGCATGGGTTTTTGCTATCGCTGACCTTAGGGCGAGGATAATGTACACTGTACTCTGGCTTTATATGTTAGAACTCTTTCTATACTTCCACTTGGGGGTATAGACACATAGAAGTAAGATTTATAGAATATTTACCCACAGCATATGATCCGTATCTAGACTATCTGTTCTGTATCTGCACTCGTTCACCGTAGGTTCTGCTCTTTGCTTGTACATTATCTGCTTCTGCCTCACCTCTGACCCTGGTCCTGACCCCAGTCCTGATTTCTGACCCTGGTCCTGATCCTTAACCCCAGTCCTGAACTCTGACCCTGGTCCTCAACCCAGTCCTGATTTCTGACCCTGGTCCTGATCCTTAACCCCAGTCCTGACCTCTGACCCTGGTCCTGACTCATAACCTGATCCTGACCTCAATCCTCTCCCCTAACCCTGATCCTAACCCTTGACCTTTATTCCTCTGGGGTTTTTTTTAGCTTATTTTGTGGATTTTTAACAGACTCAGCATTCAGCAAAAGTTCATGCCTTCGGGTTTAATCCCATTTTAACGATAATAATAATAATAATGATAATAATAATAAAAATCGTTAAAGCCTCAGAAGGCGAACGGCTAAAACATTCCAGTCCATGTGTCAAATATCCACTCACTTTTCACATGGACGTGTTTGTGATTTTAGGACGATGTCATCATTCAAATGGATAAAAGCACCTTATGTGAACCAGTCCAGTCCCATAATACACCTGGGTTTGTACCAAACCAGTCCAGACCACAATGCACCTGGGTTTATAAACAAACCAGTTTATATGAAGCGTTCTACTCCTATAATGCATCAGGTTTGACTGGTTCAAATGGACGTGATGGAGGAAAAACTGCTTCTTCACTCCAGAACAAGAATAATAATAATACTAATAATAATAATGGGTAGATGCTAGATTGGAACGGATGGATTGGGGGGGCAGTGCTCAGGACGTTCGGTACCATTTCAATACTCAAATAATTCAAAGAGGATGGTAACTTACAATGGTAAGTTGTTAAATTTCACAGTTTTGAAAAATGACAGCACTGTTAAAAGAAGAAGATCTGGCAAAATATACCCAGACCTAGGTAAATCAAATTCAAATGTAGTCAAATTTATGAGATAAAAAGTAAAAACTATGAGATAAAAAGTAAAAAAAAAATAAAATAAAAAAATAAAAAGTCAAATCATGAGATTAAAAAGTTTAAATGATCAGATAAAAGGTCAAAAACATGATATAAAAGTCCAAATTCTGCGTCACTAAGCACAACCAGAATGAATCCATATATAAGGTGCACTGTGGTTTTTTGGAAAAAATTTAAATCTTTAAGTGTCACCTTATACTCCAGAAAATACGATAAATTTCATCCTCGTGCTTAGATTTGCCAGAACACTCCACATGAAAGAAAGAAATAAAATAAAAACACACCCCAAAGAAATGTCCAATGAAATGCACCTGTTTCAGCTTTTTGACGGCGTTGCATCTGAGTGTCATATTTCAGGCCATAGCAACACAATCTGCAGCTGCACAGAATGACTGGACCTTAAACCCACCCTTTAGTAAATGATAAATGTTCTGCACTTATATCGCACTTTTCCACCTTCATGGTTCAAAGCTCTTTACATTAGCCTCACATTCACCCATTCACACACACTCATACACCAGTAGGTTTATAACGTTCTGTCAGTCCTACTGGGAGACTAAGGGTTCAGTGTCTTTGTCCAAGGACACTTGGACATGTGGACAGCCAGAGCTGGGACGTGAACCTCCAACCCTTCAGTCATTGGACGACCCACTCTACCAAGTGAACCATAGCTGCCCCCAACTCCCACCCCCTGTCCGTCCAGCCGTTCCAATCTAGCATCCATCATAATGTTTTCCTCTCCTCCATCGTTTCTTTCCTCTCCTCCATCGTTTCTTTCCTTTCCTCCATCGTTTCTTTCCTTTCCTCCATCGTTTCTTTCCTTTCCTCCATCGTTTCTTTCCTCTCCTCCATCGTTTCTTTCCTTTCCTCCATCGTTTCTTTCCTCCATCGTTTCTTTCCTCTCCATAGTTTTACTTTTCTCCCCTCCTCTTCCTCCTCTTTTTTGTAGCTAAGCAATATTTCGCCAAACTCTGCTCACCAGCAGGGACTGTACTTGTTGCAAGGCAACAATCGTGTTCTTTAAAATCCTCAGATCAGGCGCTCGGCGGTGCTGTCGGGCTGAACTCAACACTTTCCTGTGTTGTGGGCGGAGCCAGGCCACCGCCCGTAATCAGTGTGTATATGTATCGTGTATCGGTGTGTATTCGACCAGTATATCCTCTTCTTCTTATGACTTTTTCTATTTGGCTCCTCCCTCTGTCATGTACACGGACGACAGCGACGACGGCCATGACCATGATGATGATGATGATGATGTCTTTAAAATCTCTTTCTCTCTTTCAGAAATATCAAAAGCACAAGTCATTGTATAGAAATGACAACAATACAAAAAAAGGACAAAAAAAAGGTAACTGTGCATATAAAGGGTATTAACTCTGTGATGGTGTTCAGTGGAATTTAAACCAATAATATCATGTACGACCGCAGGCGTCGAGTAGAAGTGGAACATGGATTGTGTTTTCAAATAAATCTGAATAGAATCATTGTGTCGCTTTCTTTCTTTCTTTTTTTTTTTTTGGGGGGGGGGGGGGGGGGGGGGGTTAAAGGGACAGTTCAGTATTTTTCAGAAGAATGTGTTTGTCATCAGTGTCTTTACTCTGGTGCACCCACACTGACTTACCCCCCACAGTGTCCTGTGAGCCCAGTTCTGGTCCGGTTTTAGTCAAAGTCAAAGTAGTCCCGGCAGGTTTCCTGGGGTCAACAAAATAAAACCTGTTTCTTCTGAAAACAGTATGTGTTGGAATGAGTGATTTATTTACATAACAAAACTGTCATGGAGCAAAAACTCACATCTCATAATTGATTGGAACTACTTTCTCTCGATATTGATCAATGTGCTAGCGTTGTCACTGCTAACAGCTGTGCACCTGCATGTAGCAGCCGCTAACACTGACCAACAACTGATGAAAGTAGTTTGATAATGATGCTGATGACATACACATTAATCTGAAAAATACTGAACTATCCCTTTAATAAAGACATTTATTGAGTTTTAACAGTTTAGATATAGGTGTTAAACATAAGGACTGACGTAAACACTTCAAACTAACCCCCAGTAATCTCTAATCAATTTCAGATTACATCCACAGGGAGCCACATCCCACATACATCAGTCACTAGCCACTTTGCGCATAAACTGTGAACCCGAATAAGTTAGCAGAACTCAAAGAATTTAAGGCAATCGATTGCCTCAATTATTTTAAGTTGATGAAACTTAAAAAAAATACAAGTTTTTAGATGCTTATTAAAGTATACTTAAATTAAAAACATTACTTCTTAACTTAGTATTCTAAGGTTTTGTCAGTCCTACTGGGAGACTAAGTCAGAGTTCAGTGTCTTTGTACAAGGACATGAACCTCTGACCATTCGGTCATTGGACGACCCGCTCTACCAACTGAACCACAGCGCCCCTGAATATAATTACTGTTTTGTGATTGTATTTTTTTTTTGGTGTGATAGATATTGGTGGTTATTTGGAATGTTCTGAAATTATATTTCATCAACTACTACATCAGTTTATTTTTTTCAATCATCCTTATTTGAAATAACAGAACAATATCATTCTCAGCATTTAGTAACATAATTCCATTCATTTGAACCTCATCTTAAGTTCACTTATATCCACAAAAGTTCCCCTTAACCCTTAACCTATGTTGAAAATTCATTACATTGATTATGTTGTGGGTCATTTTGACCCGTACCCTATAAATCCACTAAATACAGTAATAAAAAAATAAATAAATAGGTTAAACCAATAACTTTATTTTAGATGACAAATATTTTTTATTTCAACACGGTATTTAAGAACTATTTTGTTCAAGTCTTTCCATCTTCATAAACACATTTTACTACATTTTTCATTCTCTTTTCTTTTTTTTCACACCTGTGTCCACTGGATCCTCCTCCAGGTAACTTTCTAATTTACACATACTTATTCAGAAAAACAATCAAAATACTAATAACTGGGTGAACAAAATAAAGTAGATCATAAAAATCTGGATCTGAACAGATAATAGCCCACATTAAAGTGTCCAGGTCAAAATGACCCACAACATTATCTTTGTATATAAACTCTGCACAGACGTTCCATTACACACCAGTTTTTAGATTTTACTCAACAGTTCATGAACCTCGATGAGGAAAAGTCACAACATTTCATGAAGAAAAAGAAATAACCATTACTTTGATCAACACAAAAACTGAAATGGGTCAACTTGACCCTTAACATAATACGAGGGTTAATAAAAAAAAAAAACTAGAAAAGCAATCAGAGCACAAACCTCCGCCAAGGCAGACCTCCCCCCTCTTTCATCAAGGAGGTTATGTTTTTGCCAGTTTATTCTACGGCCCTCTAGAACATTCCGACAGCTCCCATTCACTGTGAATGGGCGTTCCCAGCCTTCTGTCGGTGGATTTTTTCAATAACCGCCCGCTGCGCCGTTAACGCCCGCTGCGCCGTTAACGCCCGCTGCGCCGTTAACGCCCGCTGCGCCGTTAACGCCCGCTGCGCCGTTAACGCCCGCTGCGCCGTTAACGCCCGCTGCGCCGTTAACGCCCGCTGCGCCGTTAACGCCCGCTGCCAATGGCAACGAGTTTTGTCACTTCAGATTCACAGTACCATATCACCCCGCAGGTAGTTCGGCCACTTTAAAAGTAAATATTCGCTACGTTGTAACATATTTTATCCAGTCTGTTATAGTAGTAGCAGTAATAAGCTGTACTAACCTGTAGAATAAGCGGGATAATTCCCATACACAAGTATCGAAAAATATTTCCCTTTGGGGCAGAACAACACCCGATGCCAAAGGCGGAGGGGTGTTGGCCCCCATTGCGGTAAATGGAGAATCCAGGATCTCTTCCGGATCATTACCACAATCTAATAATTTGTTCCTTGTGACACCCCCAACACGCCATAACATTTTCATGAAGATTTGTCCATAACTTTTTGACTTATCTTGCTAACAGACAGACAAACTCCGGCAAAAACATATCCTCCTTGGTAGGGTGGAGGTAAATATTAGTTGGAAGTACTTAAAAAGAAGGACATGTTACAGCAACTTCACACATTTGAGTTAGAACTATTTCTGAAAGTGTGAGTATTCACCACTGAATATATTTAATTATTCTGAACATTGGGGTTTACATTGTATATCTACCTGTTATTAGCCACGTCCCACATACGTCTAGCTGTCATTAGCCACGTCTCGCTTGTTTCTTCGACACATTTGGGTCACTGTTGGTGAGCCCCGCCTCCTTTGATTGGAAGTGATCAAAGGAGTTATTTTGGTTGTGATCAGGGTGTCCCCTGAGACGCCCAATGTGGCTTCACATCTCATCATCTGTGAGGAGTTTGTCGACTGCTTTGTTTTGCCCAAGGTAGTAAGATGAGAACAGGAAACACATGAGCCTCAAAAGATCCTCACAGCTGTCAATCAATTAATCAATCTGAATCAGATTTTCCTTCTTCTTTGAACCGGGGGTGGGGGGGTGGGGGGGGGTTCTGCTTTGGTGTGGTCCTGGTTAAGTACCTGTGTTCCTCCATTAGGGGGCAGTAACTACACATTCACTTCATCTTTAACCATTTAAACCCTCATGAGTCTGAGGAGGTTTATTTTAAGGCTGTTGCCATGACAACCAACAACATTTGGCATCAGCTGACGACAGAGACCTCCAGGTTGAATTCCAGCTTTTTTAATCGGACCCACCCTGATTATTGCCATCGCTGTGTTTGTATGTGTGTGTCCGCAGAGACATATCATGCTATAACTCAATGATATGATAATAAGTCAATATCACCATGTTCATATACATATAGCTAATGTGCATCAGATGCAATGATCCATTTGAGTAAAGGTCAAAGGTCAAGGTCACAATTAACTACTTTATGGGTTATAATTCAAGAACAGAGGGTCACAGAACTTTCAAATTGGTACCAGATGATGCGGAATGAAGATTTCTATAATTGTCAAATCTGTGTTATCACCTATAACCCATAGTTTTTGAGATCTCTGGAGGTCAAAGGTCATATGTGGCCAAATTAATTTGTTTAACACAGTTTGCATTTATTGCATTTTTTTAGACTTTTTAGCACATTATTTTAACTTTTTTATTGCATCATTATTTTGACTTATCACATGATTTTGACTTTTTATCACGTGCTTATTTTATTGCATTATTTTGACATTTTATTGCATTATTTTGATTTTGTTATGTTATGATTTTGACTTTTTAATGGAGGTCAAAGTTGACATGTGGCCAAATTAACTTGTGTAACACTGTTTGTGTCAAACAGACATATTACACTCTAACTTAATCAATATTGGATATATTATATTACACGCACTGAAGCATATATACATAACAAAATTATCAATATTGCAAAATGTCAAAGTTTAAAGGTCAAGGTCGCATTTTGCAGAAAGGTCAAAATCACATTATTGGTTCTTGTTCAAGAACAGGTGAGATTAGGCATTCTCTGAATACTTGTAAACATATGTTTGTGTTCCTTCACCAAAAAAAATATCTTTCTAGTGTGGTAGTAGCCCTGTGTATTTCTGCTCTTTTACTCAGTATCTACTACAGAAATACTTTCAAAATTAAGATACTGTTAAAATGGCTACATTCACTGTATGCGTTTTGTTTGTGTTTGATAATTTCTCCCAAAATACGAAAATGTTGAGGTTTTGGTACAAAAGCTGCACATTTCCAGTCTGAGAACACTGAACAGAATGGCCTGCTGAACCAGAGGCGGAGCCAGACATTGTGAAGGTCCGGGGCTCAGCCCAGAGGGGGGTCTGGCAGAGTTCCCCCAGAAAAAAAATCTTAGATGCAATTTCCCATATTCTAGTGCATTTTAGGGTAATCTGTTGGACAAATCCTAACCACATGACATAGATATAGAACACTATCCAGTATATCAGCCGATTAGTATCGCCAGCCTCAGGTGCCACAGCCGCCGTTTTATATATATTGGATATATTAGAAACATATTTTCTAAATTTTTTGTATAAATCTGTTAATTAACCTCAGTCCTGTGTGTATGGCATATACACAGCGCATACACAGTATGTGACATATACTTTGCTCCTTTTTTCCCTCTCTGTCTCTGTCATTCTGCCCAGATACAGCCACACCCTCTAATACTGACAGCTGATTGGCTAAATGGCTCCCAATCCTGTACACCTTTACATGTGACATATACTTTGCTTCTTTTTCTCTCTCTGACTTTCTGCCTAAATACATTAGATCAGAAAAAGCAGTGGTTTCAAACCTAGGCCTTTTTATAAATCCCTCTGTAACACTAAATAATTTCACCACTGTAGACCAAACTGATGTCATATCTATTTTCATGTCTTCCAAATCAGCCACCTGCCTCTTAGATCCAATCCCAACAAAACTCTTTAAAGAGATTCTGCCCCTAATTATTAGCACTGTCCTAAATATAATTAACACTTCATTAACTAGCCAATTCTAGGCCTATATCTAATCTGCCCTTCCTGTCAAAGGTTTTAGAACGAGTAATAGTTAAACAGCTGTGCCAATTCCTGCAGGATAATAGTTTATTTGAACAGTTTCAGTCTGGCTTTCGTGCCCATCATAGCACTGAAACAGCGTTAGTTAAAGTTACTAATGACTTATTATTAGCCGCTGACATCGGATTAATATCGGTCCTGGTGTTATTAGACCTTAGTGCAGCCTTTGACACCATTGACCACAGTATCTTAGTGCACAGATTAGAATGTGATATAGGTAGAAGGTTCCGCAGCATCCGCTGCAGAACGGCCAGATTCAGGAACAGTTATTTCCCCCTGGCCACCAGACTGCTGAATGACAAATAACAACCACCCACACACTCATTCGTCTACCTCAAGGACAATGTACTCTCAGTGCACTTATCCATAAAATGGACAAAAAAAATCTAACTCCTGGTTGTAAAACGACCCCCCCCCCCCTATATTTGCACTACTTACTGTTTTTTGCACTATTCTTTCTGTTTATTGCACTACTCATTCTGTTTACTCTGTTCCGTAGATGCTTTTTACTTATTTATTTAGTAGGTGTACTCCGGAAGCCAAGCAACGACGTCTCGTTGCCAAAAATCCCACTGTTGTGTGTATTCTTGTGCAATGACAATAAAGGAAGTCTAAGTCTAAGTCTAAGTCTATTAGAGGAGCAGCCCTCTGCTGCTTTAAATCATATTTATCTAATCGCTACCAATTTGTTAACGTTAATCAACAATCATCGCAGTCCTCCAGAGTTAATTATGGCGTGCCCCAAGGGTCAGTCCTTGGGCCTATTTTGTTTACACTATATATGCTCCCTTTAGGTAACATCATTAGAAATCATGGTATTAATTTTCATTGTTATGCAGATGACACACAGCTATATTTATCGATTAAACCTGATCAGACCAGATAAATAGATGAACTAAGTACATGTGTCCAAGACATAAAAACTTGGATGAGTGCCAATTATCTTTTATTGAACCCTGAAAAAACTGAAGTCGTTATAATTGGTCCTAAAAATGCGAGAGACTCCCTAACTGACCAGATAGTTACTGTAGACAACTTAAGTGTAACACCCAGTGACACAGTTAAACATTTAGGAGTTTTATTTGATCTATATTCAATTCAATTCAATTAAATTTTATTTATAAAGCCCTAAATCACAACAAAGTCATCTCAAAGGGCTTTACAAAAACACAATCAACTACAGAGATACATGAAAAAAGTCCCAAGCATCCCCTGTCCTTAGACCCTCCCCCTGTCCTTAGACCCTCCCCCTGTCCTTAGACCCTCCTTCTCGGCAAGACAAAACTTCCAAACCCAGTGGGAAAAAGAAGAAATCTTGAGGAGAACCACATTGAAGGAGAGATCCACTCCCATGGACGGACAGACTATAGATGAACTTCCATGTATAGATGCAGGAAGGGGGGCTGGTCCAGACAGGCAGGGGCGGTGGTCGGCACAGGCGAGAAACTGCAGATCCTGTCGTCCATGGCTCCCGTGCAGACACTGTCAGGAAAACCACCACAGACTTGAACAGACTTGGTATGAAAGATAGGTTGTAAAAGTTACAGAAACAGGTGTGAGGGAGAGAAAGAGAAGAAAGAAGGAACTCAGTGTCTGTACTTCCCCCAGCATTCTAACTCCTAGGGCAGCCTAGACTGAACTGTGACTCATACACCACATAATTTTTTAACTAACCTGACCATAGGCTTTCTCGAACAGGAATGTTTTAAGCCTAGTTTTAAATGTAGAGACTGTGTCGGCATCTTTAATATTAAAGGGAAGCTGATTCAATAAGACAGGGGCCTGATAACTAAAGGCTCTAGCTCCTACTGTACTTTTAGAAACCCTAGGAACTTTCAATAAACCTGCATTCTGAGAACGAAGGGTTCTATTGGGTTGGTACGGAACCAGATCATCTTTAAGATAAGAGGGGCCCATACCATTAATGGCTTTATATGTAAGGAGGAGGATTTTAAATTCAATTCTAGACTCAACTGGTAGCCAATGAAGGGTTTGGAGCACAGGGGTGATAGGGTTAGGGGTCAGGGGTCAGGGTTTGGAGCACAGGGGTGATGTGTTCTCTTCTATTTGATCCTGTTAATAATCTTGCTGCTGCATTTTGAACCAGTTGAAGCTTTTTAGGGAATATTTAGGACACGCTACAAGTAAGGAGTTACAATAATCTAATCGTGATGTAACAAATGCATGAATTAATTTTTCTGCAGTCGTTTTAGACAGAATATTCCTAATTTTCGCTATGTTGCGCAGGTGAAAGAAGGCTGTTCTGCAAGTTTGGTTAATATGCATTTTGAATGAAAGACGTGGATCAAATAAAACTCCTAAATTTTTAACTGTGGCACTGGGTGTTACACTTAAGCTGTCCAGAGTAACTATCTGGTCAGTTAGGGAGTCTCTCACATTTTTAGGACCAATTATAACGACTTCAGTTTTTTCAGGGTTCAATAAAAGATAATTGGCACTCATCCAAGTCTTTATGTCTTGGACACATGTACTTAGTTTATCTATTTGCCTGGTCTGATCAGGTTTAATCGATAAATATAGCTGTGTGTCATCTGCATAACAATGAAAATTAATGCCATGATTTCTAATGATGTTACCTAAAGGGAGCATATATAGTGTAAACAAAATAGGCCCAAGGACTGACCCTTGGGGCACACCATATCTTTCATTCAAAGGGTCAGAGGTCAGTGGTCAGGGCACATTAACCAAACTTGCAGAACAGCCTTCTTTCACCTGCGCAACATTAGCCAAAATTAGGAATATTCTGTCTAAAACGACTGCAGAAAAATTAATTCATGCATTTGTTACATCACGATTAGATTATTGTAACTCCTTACTTGTAGCATGTCCTAAATATTCCCTAAAAAGCTTCAACTGGTTCAAAATGCAGCAGCAAGATTATTAACAGGATCAAATAGAAGAGAACACATCACCCCTGTGCTCCAAACCCTGACCCCTGACCCCTAACCCTATCACCCCTGTGCTCCAAACCCTGACCCCTGACCCCTAACCCTATCACCCCTGTGCTCCAAACCCTTCACTGGCTACCAGTTGAGCTCAGAATTAAATTGAAAATCCTCCTCCTTACATATAAAACCATTAATGGTATGGGTTAGGGTTAGGGGTCAGGGGTCAGGGGTTAATGGTATGGGCCCCTCTTATCTTAAAGATGATCTGGTTCTGTACCAGCCCAATAGAACCCTTCGTTCTCAGAATGCAGGTTTATTGAAAGTTCCTAGGGTTTCTAAAAGTACAGTAGGAGCTAGAGCCTTTAGTTACCATGGTTACTGTCTGATGGAGCTAGAGCCTTTAGTTACCATGGTTACTGTCTTATGGAATCATCTTCCCTTTAATATTAAAGACTCAGAAACAGTCTCTACATTTAAAATTAGGCTGAAAACATTCCTGTTTGAGAAAGACTATGGTCAGGTTAGTTAAAAATGATGTGACTCATATATCATGTATACATGATGTATGAGTCACAGTTCAGTCTAGGCTGCCCTAGGAGTTAGAATGCTGGGGGAAGTACAGACACTGAGTTCTTTCTTCTCTTTCTCTCTCTCACACCTGTTTCTGTCATTTTTATAACATATCTTTCATACCAAGTCTGTTCATGACTAGTCACCTGGTGTCCCCTTTCCCCCCTCCCCCCCTGGGGGGAGTGGTGGCTCTCCTGACAGTGTCTGCGTGGGAGCCATGGACTACAGGATCTGGAGTATCTCGCCTGTGCCAACCTGTGACCCTGGACCCCCGCCCCTGCCTGTCTGGACCAGCCCCCCCTCCTTCATTTATAAATGGACGTTCATCTATAGTCTGTCCGTCCATGGGAGTGGATCTGTCCTTCAATGTGGTTCTCCTCAAGATTTCTTCTTTTTCCCACTGGGTTTGGAAGTTTTTTCTTGCCGAGAAGGAGGGTCTAAGGACAGGGGGAGGGTCGAATGACAAGGGGATGCTTGGGACTTTTCATATATCTCTGTAGTTGATTGTGTTTTTGTAAAGCCCTGTGAGACGACTTTGTTGTGATTTAGGGCTTTATAAATAAAATTGAATTGAATTGAATACAGCCACACCCTCTAATCCTGACAGCTGATTGGCTAAAAGTCTTGCACTGCTCTACACATACATGCAGCTCCGGCCACGCTCCCTTACCCTCCATATAGGGCACAACCGCTGTGTCTTCCTGCAGCAGAGGAGCTGCTTTGACTGAAACTTTAATGAAAATGCCATATTAAGAGTATAATTTGTCTATTTTTACAAATAGGAAGGGTAGCGTGTGGTGGCATGGGACGAAATCCACGTGTAAAGCCGAGGTCCCGATCCAATGCTGCTTGCAGCTTTAATTATTATTATTATTATTATTATTATTATTAATAATAATAATAATAATAATAATAATAATAATAATAATAATAATAATAATAATAATAATAATAATAATAATAATAAATGAACCTTTTACAAGTCAATTCAGAAAATAAAGGCACTGATATGGGAAAAATACACATAAAATGACCCATTTTCAATATCAAATGTGTTCACATCGGAATTTTATTTTTATTTCTTTATTTTTTTTTACATATTATCACAGTCTTGGATATGTCGTCTGAGTTAATGTCCCAATTAAATCCAGCTGGACGGTTTGATTTCACCACTTCACTGCTAAATGTTATGAGTGCACGTCCACGAAAACAACGCAATAATAAACATCAAAATGTGTAACTTTGTCACATTAATTTTGTGCGAAGGATAACATGATAAGGAGATAGCCCAAATGTCATATCTGACCAGAACATAACAAATGATGACTCACACCTAACAACATAGTTCAAATTGAGCTATGAAAAAAGAGAATTATATTTATATATAAGAGCCGATAACCAAGCTCTGCATTTCTCAACCATTCTTGCTAAGCTCTTAAGAACTTAGTAGACTGCTGTCGTGGGTTCTTTTTACACCATTCCCAAAAAAGGGGAATAACACAGGCAAAAAAATGGCAAAATAGGTGTGATTTTTTGCTGTCGGCCTCCCAAGTGCAATGCAATATTTACAAGTGTAAGAGGGAAAAGAAATACTATTTACAGAATTATAAGTTAGAAGGAAAAAAAACAAACAAGGTTAAATCTGAGTTCTTCATTAGCTCATGCAAATTACAAACAAAAAATACACGCAACAAGATTCAAGACAGTTACCAGCTCCATAACCATCACCATTCAAACCTCCACTCCCTCCTCAGGGCTTCAACAGCTTTAAATTCTAAGCCCTTTGTATAGCCCTTGTGTGTGTGTGTGTGTGTGTGTGTGTGTGTGTGTGTATAAACAGCATTAAGAAATCAAACAGTCCTACCAGGAACACTAACTTTACAGATCACATTTCCAATACAATAACAGTCTACATATCCCATTATTATGCAAAACAGATCAAACACACAAACAATAATTAAATGATGCATAACATGATAACATCACATGATGCCACATCTCGAGAGATTGTTGAATAAATGTGCTCAGGAAGTGATGCTGTGTTTTCACTCAGTCAGCTGGACAATACGTAGCACATGTTCAGAATGATGCAGGGACATTCTGTAAATTTTATAACTGTGTGAGAAATGATGGTAAAGTGTGTGCTGCTGTCAGAGACGGCAGAAGTTCATTGACTCAGTCGCACCACCACAGTTACCAATGGGAAATTGTATTGCAAAATAACTAAAATGCTAAAATGCTTTTATCTCCATGATAAAAACGAGCAGACTGCACAGGAGATGTTACCATTCAGAATTCAAACACACAGACTGGCGCTACTTGTTTTTCTAATTCAGGGTTGTGACACTGTCAAAGAACAATTTAAGAATGAGGGAAATGTGGGTTTTGATGTAGGATAGCTGCCCATATATGTGACCCACCACCAGTAAACCAGGCATAAGTGTGTGTAAATCCAAACAGAGTTATGTGTGTATCTTGGTAGAGTGGAAACTAAGGTTTAAGATGGTGAAAAAATGATTCAAGGTTCAAGGTTCAAGGTTCAAGGTTCAAGGTTCAAGGTTCAAGGTTTATTTAGTGTCCCCGAGGGGCAAATTGGGATGCAGCATCGTAGGCATTCATTCATACAAAAAACAGGATATACACACAGTAAAAAAGGTAGCAAAAAAAAAAAAAAAAAAAAAAAACAGAGGTAAAAATACTAAAGTGCACGTTACTTAAGGTGCAAACCAAAGTGAATTAACCATTCCATCCGGGAGCACGTTTTGTCTAGTTAAAAGTTAAAAGCGTGTTAGACACGCTAGCCATCTGAAATAGTAGGCTAAGGCTACCTACCAGACCTCCCTTCAATATCATTCAGTAGTCTGATGGAGGTAGGGACAAAAGAAAATTTAAAACGGTTTTTAACAACACGTGGGACTTGCAGGCGTCGTCCAGATGGTAAAAGTGAGTACTCTGCATTTAGAGGGTGAGCTCCATCGGCTAGAATAGACTTTGCTTTACTAAGCACCTGTTTATGGAAGATGTGTTCTAAGCTATTCATCTGAGTGCCTATTACTTTAGAGGCCAGTTTGACAATTTTTCCTATGTGGTTCTTATCCTTGACACAGATATTACCAAACCAGCATATAATCGAGAAGGTAATAATAAATGATGTTTCTATCACAAGTAGAACCAAAGTTATGGTCATTTTAATATCCACATTTGGACATATTTTACAATTTGCATATTTTTAGATATTGTCTGTTAAAGTTTTGGACTGTTTTGGGGTAGGAAGTCCTTAGCAACGCATAATAATTTGTATCCGATTGACACAAATTGTTGACAGATGTTAAAGGACACTCTGATGGACATGTCACAGAAGTTTTATATATTATAATAATAGGACAGAAGTGTGACGTATTATAATCATTTGGCTTACACCATTGGACAGAACATTCAATATAAGCTTTTACCTCGTACCAAACACTTGGGTGTTTACCCACGGAACGGAGATCGTTTTGTTCGGCGAAAAGAGGTGGAAGTCGTCTTTGTCTTTGCTCAGCAATACCTGAACTTTTGTCACCGCTTAAATAATTGACTCAATAAACACCTTTATTGATTGGATTTCAATGTAATGACCACAGGAAGTGAACATAGAGGTGTTACGGTACCGTTTTTTGATAAGGTGTAAACACTAATAACAAATCACCTTCCAGCCTAAATTTGGCTGTAGCTCTGAACGGCTCAGCGCGACTTATGCCTGGTTTGGTGGTGGTGGGTTACATATACATTTTAATATGTGTTGTATGGAACGTAGTACATGGTTGCTTTTTTTTTTTTACACTATCGAAAAAGATCCAGGGCTTTTGGTGTGAGATCCGGGGCTTAAGCCCCCAAAGCTTCGCTAATGTGCTGAACTACGTACACTTAGTAAGTATGGAATGTGTACTCATTACAGTATGGACACTGGAACACAGCACAGGTCATGAATCCGTGTATCATTCGTTTATCCGTTTTTCAAAATAAAACAACAAAGACAACTCCTTTTTCATTACTTGTTTTCAAAAACAAAATGAAAAAACAGATAGTGATGTGTTTTTTTCAGTTTTCCTTTTTGTGTTTAAATGAATAACAGAAAAAAAGGATAACTGCTGGTTTCTGTTTTATCCAATTTTGACCTGAAGCAAGTTGAATACACCGGAAACGACCTTTGACCCACAGTGACAAAGATGGAAATGGACCTTTTTCACAATAAGTGTAAATAAGTCAGAGGAGCGTTACCAAACTTCCTGTTAAATGTCCAGACGGTAGAAAGCCGGTAATATTGAAAGAGTCTTTTCAAGTTCCTGAAGAAATTTGCCACTTTTAACATTTGCAGATATTGGAAGAGCCATAGAGGAAAATTCACTAATGAAAAACAAACGTGATAAAGGCTACGATTTTTTCCCATGAGGAAAAAGTAACAAAGTAAATAGAGATGAGTGCTGCTGAAGTGATAAGTCCGTCCACCAGTCATTAGTCTGTCCACTTCTACCTAGGACTAGGGTTCTAGGGTTCTGTATGGATAGTATAGAGGACATGGACTATTTTATATTTGTTCTGTCTATGGTTCAAGTCAACGTCTCGTTAGCATAATGCTAATGTTAGCCCAATGCTATTATAATCCGTTCACATTTTTCTCTGGCAGTGTGTGTTTATGTTGGTGTTTGTTTGTCATAATATCTAATGTAGTAGACGGGCAGGTTTTTGTGAGGGTTAGATGTTACCCATGGGAAATAAAAAAAGAGGATGGTCCCAAACTCCAGGTTTGATCAGTGTTCATACATTTACTGTGACTTACTGCTGTTGCACTAACTACTGTTCACTGTTCTATCACTATTTACACTCTTTCCTTCCAATGCTACTGTTGTTTACTGCTGACACTGATGTACTGGCATGGAAAGGTTAAAGGTCACAACTACAGTTGAAGGACAACATTACTTATTTGTGTTCACCATAACTTTAAAACCATGGACATTTGTTTTATCTCAACTCATAGCGACGTTAACAGCTGCCGTTTTTGACACCGTTCATATACTGGCTCCTTTTTCCTGTAGGAATAGAATCATTCCAAGGAAAAATGCTAGGGACAGACTGTGGTTTCAAACCGTCATCCCCAGATGTAGTGTTCTGATGTGAAGTGTCTGCTTCAGACAGAAGTGCTCCTGTTTTAATGATAAAACTGGGCCCTTCATAACACTGAATAGCCTGGACCCATTTTCCTCTAGCTTCACCGTTAACAGGGAAGGAGTGGAAGGAAATATAAGATGCTTCTGGACATGACAACAACATCCTGGTATGTTACAATAACTGTTGGTCCATGCTGTCATCTGTGGCATTTAACTTTTGCTGGTGCAGACGTAGGGGTACGCTCCGTTTACGTATTTCAGGTGCAAAATGCGGAAGTTGTGAAAAGGGTCCAGTTAAAAAAATTAATTACATTCAGTCTATCATGTATCATATCATGTTCTCCGTGGTCATATTTTCAGGTGTTCGGATGACCCTCTCGGTTTCCCCAAATAGGACGTAGGTTTCCAGGGCCCTAGCAGCAAATTCTGGGCCCGTATACAAGAAGTCCTACCCCCCTATAAATACTTAAACTACTGTATATGATAACATAAACTCACAAGACTGTATTTAAATGTTTTATTTTTAAACTGAGCAAAAATCGGGGCATAATTCATATATATATATATATATATATATATATATATATATATATATATATATATACATATATATATATATATATATACATACATACATATAGTATATAGTACCTCTACTTACAAAAGACCAAGCTAACAAATAATCCAAGAAACACAAAACCTTTAACTCAATTTTTCATCTCTTAATAACAAAGAAAATTCTATTTACGAAAGGAAACTGAAACCTCTGAGAAATAAATGCAGTACTGTATGCAACTACGTAATGTACGTAAATACGTCACATACGTACTGTACAATGTATATATCATCCCATTGACTATGAGGGAGCTACCCATGATGCTTTTTGTTACCCTTTGACCATCATTCATCACAGAGTTACTGTTGTTTGGTGAGTTTTTCCAACCACCGTGGGGTCTCTGAGAGACCCTCTGACTGTGTGTGCATTAGACTCCTGTGTTTTCAAGATGGCTTGGGTGGGTTGCCGACATCGCAGGCACCCATGGCATCTGTTATACATGAGCTGAGTGTCTTGAATAACTGTCCACTGTAGTGACCAATAGAGTAACTGTCCACTATAGTGACCAATAGAGTAACTGTCCACTGTAGTGACCAATAGAGTAACTGTCCACTGTAGTGACCAATAGAGTAACTGTCCACTATAGTGACCAATAGAGTAACTGTCCACTGTAGTGACCAATAGAGTAACTGTCCACTGTAGTGACCAATAGAGTAACTGTCCACTGTAGTGACCAATAGAGTAACTGTCCACTGTAGTGTCCAATAGAGTAACTGTCCACTGTAGTGACCAATAGAGTAACTGTCCACTGTAGTGACCAATAGAGTAACTGTCCACTGTAGTGACCAATAGAGTAACTGTCCACTGTAGTGACCAATAGAGTAACTGTCCACTATAGTGACCAATAGAGTAACTGTCCATTGTAGTGACCAATAGAATAATTGTCCACTGTAGTGACCAATAGAGTAACTGTCCACTGTAGTGACCAATAGAGTAACTGTCCACTGTAGTGTCCAATAGAATAACTGTCCACTGTAGTGACCAATAGAGTAACTGTCCACTGTAGTGACCAATAGAGTAACTGTCCACTGTAGTGTCCAATAGAGTAACTGTCCACTGTAGTGTCCAATAGAATAACTGTCCACTGTAGTGACCAATAGAGTAACTGTCCACTGTAGTGACCAATAGAGTAACTGTCCACTGTAGTGACCAATAGAGTAACTGTCCACTGTAGTGACCAATAGAGTAACTGTCCACTGTAGTGTCCAATAGAATAACTGTCCACTGCAGTGACCAATAGAGTAACTGTCCACTGTAGTGACCAATAGAGTAACTGTCCACTGTAGTGACCAATAGAGTAACTGTCCACTGTAGTGTCCAATAGAATAACTGTCCACTGTAGTGACCAATAGAGTAACTGTCCACTGTAGTGTCCAATAGAATAACTGTCCACTGTAGTGACCAATAGAGTAACTGTCCACTGTAGTGACCAATAGAATAACTGTCCACTGTAGTGACCAGTCTGCATCAAAGGGTTAAACATTTAGCTTTATGTTCAGCTAATCTTACCTTGTCTTTATGTATCATGGGGGGGGGGTGATGATGCTTGATGCTGTGGTTCAAACCTTGGACACTTTCTGGAATGTGTATTGCAAATGAGGCTTTAGTTTCACACAGGATGACACAGCCTACAGAACCATTGTTCAATGTCAACGTCTGAGCTAACTGTTAGCATTTATCATGTAGCCTATCAGCTAACAATGTAGGCTAATATTAGCTTGCTTCAGTTGTCTGCTGTTGCATTATATTAACCTAAAATAGACTTTAGACCCTTTAGTTTAATAACATGACCATTTGTAAGTGTATATTTTCTGCTCTTAGGGATTGTTTGTTTCTGTTTAGCGGAAGTTAAGAATGGAATTTCATCGTGTGTGTCGAACTTTTGTTAAAATTTTGCTCACCTTTCTTTGGAAAGTCAGAGACTCCATTCACTTTTACTTTCTCTCCTTACTTTTCTGAGAGCCACATTTTACTTTTTAAAAAGTTGTCACATCACTGCACGCGCATCTAAGTAGTTATCGTCAGTGCTTTGGTTTCGGTGCAGGTGAAAAACGGCAGTGTGTGGACTGAACCATTTTAGGATTTATCAGAGGTGTGTTCACAGAGTAGTCAGTCAAAGAAGATTTAATGTTTCAATAATATGTCAATGGGTATTACACCAGACTGGTATTTAGATGGATATTTATCATGACATTTTTTGTTATTAACATAAATTTACATTTATTTATTTATTTATTTATTTATATTTCCTTAACCTTTCGTGGGCCCCCCTCTGCCTTGCAGAGGCCCCCCCTCCAAGGCTGTCAATTTTTTATTTTTTTACCCGCAATCTGATGGCCCAGGTTTCCATTTTTGTCACAGCAGGTTACAGTCATTTCCGGTTTACTAAATTCGCTTCAGGTCAAAATTCGATAAAACTGAAAACGGCCGTTATCCATTTTTTCTATTCAGTTAAACACAAACAGGAAAACTGCAAAAACGTATAGTTATTTGGTTTTGGTTACGAACAATGCACAGTTTCGTTATCTTATTTTTGTTTTTATTTTGAAAAATGAACAAACGAATGATACAAGCAGGGTGCTGTTTATCAAAAAAACAGAGGGGGGAGGTTCCACATGTTCTGACCCTCATTCCCACATGAATAACATAAATGAGACTCAAATCACTAAATGAACATTTAAAATCTATGGTTTTTTCCCAATGGTGCAGTTCATGTGACCTTTTCTATTTCCCTGTTGGGGGGTCATTTGTGTCCATGTACCTGGTTTTCATCCACTCATGAATGGCCAGCGAGTGCAGTGCCCAGTACAGGGTTCGGTTCTTTCTGTGGACAAAAACTGATTGTATGAGACCTGTCCCCGGATGGGCCACATTCAGGGGAGAAGGTGGCTCGTGGCCCCCCCCCCCCCCCCCACCCAAACTTTGCTGCATTTGAAGTTTCTCTTTCAAGCATTTTGTATCAGAAAGACTGAAAGGCCACAAGATCCAATGGTGATGTCCAAAACCGGGGGTGGGGTGGGGGGGGGGGGGGTAACTCGCACCCAGGATGCACGGGTCGTCATGAAATCAGTGTTACTTTAGTCAGTCAGTAGTTGTTTAGCTGTAGGGCTTTTAAATGTCCAGCAGGGGTCAGTCATCAGTCACATTAGAAAACACACTTTGGTCAAAACCCTGTTCAAAAATCATTTCCACACCTGAGGCTTGAGCACATCTACCCAGAAACAGACCACACTGCACCCATAAACCATTTACCAGAGAACACAGCCCCCCCTCAGATGTCCAAATGTCCATACACAGAAACAGGAACAGTGAGCACAGGTTCTATTCATGTCCCCACGCACAAAGACCCCACAGTTTGGTGCAGTGATGGTTCCACAGAAGAACCCGCAGTTTGGTGCAGTGATGGTTCCACAGAAGAACCCGCAGTTTGGTGCAGTGATGGTTCCACAGAAGAACCCGCAGTTTGGTGCAGTGATGGTTCCACAGAAGACCCCGCAGTTTGGTGCAGTGATGGTTCCACAGAAGAACCCGCAGTTTGGTGCAGTGATGGTTCCACAGAAGACCCCGCAGTTTGGTGCAGTGATGGTTCCACAGAAGACCCCGCAGTTTGGTGCAGTGATGGTTCCACAGAAGACCCCGCAGTTTGGTGCAGTGATGGCTCCACAGAAGACCCCACAGTTTGGTCCAGTAATGTTTCCACAGAAGACCTCACAGTTTGGTGCAGTGATGGTTCCACAGAAGACCCCACAGTTTGGTGCAGTGATGGTTCCACAGAAGACCCCACAGTTTGGTGCAGTGATGGTTCCACAGAAGACCCCACAGTTTGGTGCAGTGATGGTTCCACAGAAGACCCCACAGTTTGGTGCAGTGATGGTTCCACAGAAGACCTCACAGTTTGGTGCAGTGATGGGTCCACAGAAGACCCCGCAGTTTGGTGCAGTGATGGGTCCACAGAAGACCCCGCAGTTTGGTGCAGTGATGGCTCCACAGAAGACCCCGCAGTTTGGTGCAGTGATGGTTCCACAGAAGACCCCGCAGTTTGGTGCAGTGATGGTTCCATAGAAGAACCCGCAGTTTGGTGCAGTCATGGTTCCACAGAAGACCCCACAGTTTGGTGCCGTGATGGTTCCACAGAAGACCCCGCAGTTTGATGCAGTGATGGTTCCACAGAAGACCCCACAGTTTGGTGCCGTGATGGTTCCACAGAAAACCCCACAGTTTGGTGCAGTGATGGTTCCACAGAAGACCCCGCAGTTTGGTGCAGTGATGGTTCCACAGAAGACCCCGCAGTTTGGTGCAGTGATGGTTCCACAGAAGACCCCGCAGTTTGGTGCAGTGATGGTTCCACAGAAGACCCCGCAGTTTGGTGCAGTGATGGTTCCACATAAGACCCCGCAGTTTGGTGCAGTGATGGTTCCACAGAAGACCCCGCAGTTTGGTGCAGTGATGGGTCCACAGAAGACCCCCCAGGTTGGTGCAGTGATGGTTCCACAGAAGACACCACAGTTTGGTGCAGTGATGGGTCCACAGAAGACCCCACAGTTTGGTGCAGTAATGGGTCCACAGGAGTCCCCAGAGTTTGGTGCAGTGATGGTTCCACAGAAGAACCCACAGTTTGGTGAAGTGATGGTTCCACAGAAGAACCCACAGTTTGGTGCAGTGATAGTTCCACAGAAGAACCCACAGTTTGGTGCAGTGATGGTTCCACAGAAGACCCCACAGTTTGGTTCCACATTCCCAGTGGAACATTAGGCATTTGGTGAAACTCCTCCATTGTCTTCCATCTTTTGCCCTCCATACCAGTTGTTGCCATGGCAGCCTTCTTTCTCCACCTTCATCCTTACCATAGTCATTAGCATAGCAGTGAGTCACCATTAGCTTCATCAGTTTGTAGCCTGTATGTTTGGAGAACTGAGATGTTCATATTCATCTGATCAAATGGACCAGAAAATAAACCAAATAAACCAGATTAAATAAACCAGATAAAATGTATGTTTTAATGGGTTTAAAGCATCAACATATTCAACAAAATAAATAAACTGTAATAAAATAATCTACATATAAATGCAGCAGCAACAGTTACAAAGACAGTTAACTCAGGTTTAACTGGAGTTTAGCTTGGGTTTAACTCAGGTTCAACTGGAGTTTAACTTGGGTTTAACTCAGGATTAATTCAGGCTTAACTCAAGTTTTTTCCTGGGTTTAACGTGACTTTAACCCAGGTTTAACTCAGGTTTAACTCAAATGTAGTTTGGTTTAACTCAGGTTTAATGTGAGTCTACCTTATGTTTAACTCACGTTTACTTTTGCTTTACCGAGAGTTTTACTCAGGTTTAACTCAAGTTTACCTCAGTTTTAACTCAAGTTTAAATCGAGTTGACCTTTTGTTTAACTCAGATTTACCTCCAGTTAAACAGACTCTGCCCTTGAGCCACACAGTGAAGAAAACTGAACAAATATTTCCATAAACTAATAGTGTAAAGTATTAAATGTATCAGTGTTAAACTCTTACACTGATTCATATTATCTTTATTTTTGGTTTTAGTTTAAGTGTTAAATGTATCAGTGTGTATTTTTACACTCACTTGGTTGGAGGGTGTTGGTGTTAATTTAACCCTGTTTATTGTGGGATGAATTTAGTGGAAGAATGAGAATTTCAAGCCAGACACAAATGAACAGGTGTTGAAATCAGAGGCTGTAGAGTGTTGAATATGTTCACCTGGACAAACCCACACAGTTCAAACTAGCATCGAATGCAGCTTCACATGAATGAACTTCTCCCACAACCGCTTCTGTTTCCTGAAGATTCTTTGACATTTGTGACAGATTTAGAAAAACACTGATTTTATGGTGATTATTTTTCCTATCGAGGGTTTTTATGCTTCAGCCTCACGTCGAACAGGTGAAAGGTCATAGGTTTTTCATGCGCAGCTGGACTGGAGTTAAAACCCAAGTCAGACCAACAGTTGGTTTGAAGCGTTTGTGAAGGTTTTAGTAAATAAACGCGTAAATGTGTAAAAAAGGCGACTGAACGTCTGTTAATGTGTGAAGCATCGGAGAGTCAGTGAACGCACCGCAAGGGCTGAGTTTTACATGTGTTTTTGTAGTTTATTTACTGGATTAAACCTTGGTACCTGAACGCACCGTGGTCCAGTCCCAGGTCGGACTTCTCGCCCTTTAGCGTCGCTAACGTTAACACTTCGCTGAGTAAATGTTTGAACCTGGATCCGAAACCTCAGCGTCACTTAAATGGACATAAACACAGACTGAACATGGACACGACGGCTGAAGGACTGAAGGATCGGACTCTGGTTCTGGTTCTGGTTCTGCTGGTCTGCCTCAGGTCTGGGCTTTGACTGTGTGCCGGCTTAGTTTTTCCCAGAATGCCATTCTGCGCCTCCTCTGTTTGATTGTCTTCATCTTCCTTGTAGCCTTGTTCCTCCTGAAATAGAACAAGGAAAAACACTTGTCAATCAACCAAATAACCAATGGACCACCCACCCGCCCATCCAAGCAACCAACTAATCGACCGCCCACTTGATGAACCAGCCAACCAACCAATCGATCAATCGACCATCCACACGCCCACCCACCCGCCTGATGAACCGGCCCATCCAACCAACCAACCAACCGACCAACCACCCAACCGCCCGATGAACCAGCCAACCAACCAACTGACCAATCGAGCATCCACACGCCCATTCAACCACCCACCCAAACAACCAACCAACTCACTGGCCGCCCACCCAATGAACCAGCAAACCAACCAACCAATTGACCATCTACCCGGCCACCCGGCCATCCAACCACCCAACCAACCAACCAACCAACTGACTTCCCACCCGTCCGATGAACCAGCCAACCCACCAACCAATTGACCATCCACCCGCCTATCTAACCAACCAACCGCCCAGTCACCTGATCATCTGTCCATCACTGTTGTTGAACGGTGTGGATGTGGTTCTTACCGCATTTGCGGTTCCGTGCAGCAGAACCTGTTGCATTCACTGTCCCAGGCATCGGTGCAGAGGCACCGGTCCAGGTCCCGTTTCAGCCGGACTGACCCGAACCCATACGGAACCAAGTGACTGAAACAAAAACAGAGAAAAGCCAACATGAGTATCGAACCTCCAACTAGAATGTCTTCAGTTCAATCTCTGTCCGTCTCACTCGTCCATCGGGGACACATCTGGTTTCCATTTCCAGTTGGTTCCTGGTCATCAAGCTCCACTGGTCCGTTTCCTCCCATCAGCTGTTTCTGTCTCATTTATTCCATTTCCTGTGCGACTCTACGTTCTCTGTCTGATTTAAGGAACTTTTCCAACCTTCATTATGTCCAGAAGTCCACAGATGTCGTATTTGATCAGAATATGAAGGAAGAAGTTTTGGAATCACAAACATCTGTACAACTGAGACCAGATCAGATCCAGACCTGATTTGGACCTTTAAAGTTAAGGGTGGACATTTGGGTCTTTCATAGGGTCTTCAGTGTTCACTGAGGCTCTTAGTTTTTACTGTACTTTTGTCATGCACCATTGTTGTCAGTGATTCGTGGGTAGATGTATAAACGACCCGCAACCGACCACTTTTTTAACTAACACGTCCGCAACTCAGACCACAAGAAATATGTTTGAAAAGGATAGACCTGACCCGCTTCTGGACCCGCATTTTTAAAAAGTAGTCAATGGTCTTTATGAACATTACATGACCTTTGACCTTACTCACATACCTGTATTTATTTCTGTGTTTAAATTCCATGTCATTGTTTGTAAGTTAATATGTTTATAAATATGTTTGTTCTGCTTCATCATTCAAAAGTTATCAACGCTAACGCAGCATCTAAACCAGGGCTCGACAACATGTAACACCCAAAGACACATTTGAACCTCGTTTCCATGGAAACGAAATCACTGGGAGCCGCTCATCATCTTTAAAAATCTCAAACCTTACTGTTTTTGTTTGGATGTTTCTGGAGCTTCAACTCTAACAACTTTATTTTCTCTCTTGCTCCGTCCATACCGTAGGATACTGACCACGATGGACGACACCTTCACGGAAATTCAGTTAATAAAGTGTATTTACCAGGTTATTTTAATGTTTATCTCAAACGACCTGACCGACCGTAACTCCAATATCATTAAAAATATTTTTCAATTATCCGCAACTGCAGGTGACTGTGGGCGACCACGGGCACCCGCTCACTTCGGGTCAACCTGCACATCACTGTTTATTGTGTACCTCTGTTGTGTATCTTTGTTGTGTATGTTTATTGTGTACCTTTGTTGTGTACTATTTTTGTGTACCATTGTTGTGTACATTTGTTTTGTGTATGTTTATTTTGTACCTTTATTGTGCACCATTGTTGTGTACATTTGTTGCATATATTTATTGTGTATCTTTGTTGTGTATGTTTATTGTGTACCTTTGTTGTGTACCATTGTTGTGTATATTTGTTGTGTACCTTTGTTGCGTCTGTTTATTTTTGTACCTTTATTGTGTACCTTTGTTGCATATGTTTATTGTGTACCATTGTTGTGTACCATTGTTGTGTACCTTTGTTGCGTATGTTTCCAGGACGTCGCCTCCGGTGGTCGTGACTCACCACTCTTTAAGTGTCCTCTTAATGATAGTAGCAGCGTTAGCCTGGACTATATTTAGCCTGGACTATATTTAGTCTGGACTAACCATCAACCACTGGAAAAGCTGTTTTGGGCTCATTTCTGGAAACTATTTTAGTGACAGCAGGTGATTTTATGACTTTGATAATGGGATGTGATGAAAGGATGACAAAACAAAAGTTACAGCGGACGTTCGATGATCTGACGAGACGACGGATGAGGATGAGAAGGACCTGGTGGAAGCCCATGTCCCAGACCCATCTTTAGTTCTCATCCACTAACCCTGTATCTGAGGCTGGTACGTTTGAGGGTTGGGGCTAGCGTTGGCGTTAATTATAGCGTCTTAGTGTTCAGAGCTATAAAGAGTTAAGTGTCTGCCAGCCAATCAGGGCCCAGCTCAGGGATTCCAGACTGTTTGTGGTCTCCTCTGTGGCTTCCCCTTAATGGATTTAGAAACAGCCAGAGGAAACGGCAGAAATTACCCTTCGTTAGGACCAGGATACTCTTATTACTGCCACCACATCTGAGTGCACACTCATTGCTTGTGCATACTGAACTAAAATGAAGTTAATTGATGCCAATGGTGAAAAAAGGCCAAAAACAGCATGTTCTACAAAGACCAGCGGAGAACATCTGGGGATCAGCTTCTCCAACACTGGTTTATCCAGGAACCATCTACTGAGCAAACTATTCACTAACCCACTCATCTGTCAGTACACTGAAACAAGGTTCTTTAGATTTTACAGGAAAACATAAACATATACTGTCTCAAACAGTCAGAATCCCAGATGAACCCCCAGATTATTATTTTTTCCACATTCCAGTTCCAAGAAACAAATAATACTATCAATTCATGTCAATAATTGGTGCAAATACAGTTCTTCATCTTTTCATGGTCATCAGATATGACCATATTTAGACATTCAGAGGCTGTGTAGTTACCGTGGAAACACCGTCATCTACAGGGTGTCCAATCCTGGTCCTGGAGGGCTGGTATCCTACATGTTTTAGATGTATCCTTTCTCTAACACACCTGATTCAAATGATCAGCCTGTCATCATAAAGCTCTCTCTGTCTCTCTCTCTCTCCTCACTCATCATCTGAACCTGCTTTGTCCTCACTAGGGTCACAGGGGTCACTGGGGCCTAATCCAGCTACAATGGGTGAAGGTGGGGTCAGAGGTCACCCTGTATGAGTCTCCAGTTCATCTCAGGGCTGAACATATATAGACAAACAATCACTGTCACATTCACACCTATGGACAATTTAGATTAACCAGTTAACCAGTTAACCTGTTAACCAGTAAACCTATCAGTGCATGTGTTTGGATGGTGGGAGGAAACTGGATTACCTGGAGAAAACCCAATGGACACGGGGAGAACATGCAAACTCCACACAAAAAGGTCTGGTGTGGGATTCGAACCAGGGTCCTTGTTCGAGTGCTAACCACTGCACCGCTGTGCCCCCCTCCTCTCTCTCTCTCTCTCTCTCTCGCTCTCTCTCTCTCTCTCTATACATATATGTATGAAAATCCCTTTAAATAGACAGAAACCCATAAAGTTAGGCTTAAATAGACAGAAGTGCCTGTGAAGTGTCTGTGGGGCATTTAAAGATTAAACATGCTTCTGTAAATAACCTGTCATTGGGTGTGATTGAGCGGTCGCC
>CM035805.1:3413563-3426063 GCA_020466265.1 Siphamia tubifer
ATTTAAACCACCAATCTGTTTGACTGGATACAGAGTAAAAAGGAATTATGTCTGACCCAACAACGTATCTGAATACTGCAAAGAAAATATGTGAATACTGCTAAAAAAGTGTCAGACTAACATGATAGAACCGGGAGGCTGGAGGTATTTTTTTTCGGACAAAGTGAAGGACTGCTGTAACATTCAGAGCTTCAGATTGGTCATCACCCTGTTAGCATTAGCATGAATAAGTCCGTTAATTCTCTGGTCAGTAAAAGTCCCTGGTGAACTCTTTGAAGGCATTGACATGTCAAACAAATGAGCTGACATTATAAGCGTCCGTACATGAGGTCCCTACATTGTCAGGTGTTTTTTGTTTTATGCTCTTGCAATGCGCAGAGCTGTTCAGGATAAAAGTCCGAGCTGTCTCCAATGCTACCTCCACTGCCTCAGCTAAGGCAACTCCACGTTGTTGTAGATCATCCTCCACAATGTTGAGCCATCTGGTGCATGGCTTTCCTCTAGGTCTTCTCCAGCCGGCTGCTTTTGGATCGAAATTCAGAATGGTTCTTGTGGGGTGGTCTAGGGGACGCCGGAGAACATGACCGAACCAGCTGATGCGGCCAGGAAAGAGGCTCCAGGCTGGTTTGTGTGGGCTCTGAGCTCTTTGTTAGAAATTTGCTGGGGCCACCTGATGTTCTCTATGGTTCTGAGAGGCCTACTATCGAAACTTTCAATCCTTGTGGCCAGGGTCTTATTCAAAGGCCATGTTTCAGAGCCATACAGAAGAATGGAGAGTATGCTCATGTTATACACTCTCAACTTTGTCCTTTGAGAGATGGTGTTGTGTCGCCAGAGTGGCCTCCACAAATATTTTGAGGCAGACGCTGCCGGGGTTCTCCTGTGAGGATCTCTGGCTTGAGGTCTCCGTTGTCGGTCAACTGGGACCCCAGATAAATAAAGTTCTTAACCAGCTCCATGGTACCATTGCCAACTAGGATGGGGGGTGGATCTGGGCCCTCACTGGCATGCATGTACTTAGTCTTTGTCCAGTTCACTTGGAGACCAAGCTTTTTTTTCCTACTCACTGTACACTTTCAGAGCATCCCTCAGGTGACTGAAGGAAGTGCTGAAAAGTGTGGTATCATCAGCATACTCCAGGTCAGTTAGATGGTAGTTGCCAAGGGACACTCCGGGCACTCGCTCACAGACCCTGCACATCAGATGGTCGCTTATGTAGTTGAAGAGGTCTGGAGCAGCTACGCAGAGTCTCGTCCATTAACACAGGCACAGCTTTGTGCATTGCTGAAGAGCAACCGGAAGAGGGTGGTGATCTTTGGGGGTGTGCCTAGGGCTTGTACAATGCTCCTCAATGAAGAGTGGTGGACTTGTCGAATGCAGCCTTGAGATCTAAGAATCTAACGTAGAGATGTTGGTCTGTATAGAATTCATGGACTCTCTCAATGAGCAGGCATATGGCAGAAATATGGTGAGCTGTGGAGCGGTTGGACATGAAACCAGCCTGCTGGGAATGGCAGCCACCTATGAAGGCTGGAAGAGAACTGTTCAGCAAGATCTTTGTGAAGAGCTTGCCAGGGATGGAGAGCAGAGTGATGCCTCTGTAGTTCCACATGTAAGCCAGTAGCCTTTGCGCTCCTAAAAGAGTTGGATAATCCCTCTGGTCCAGTCACTGGCTTTGTATATTTTATTTAATGTTTCTGAGAGAATCTAAGTTTTTCATTTTAAAATGAACATTTCACTAATATCAGTTATCTACAGGTATATTATCATTAACATCTGTTATCTGGCACATTAGATGTGCTGCTGGTAGGTGAGTGTATCGTGGCTACGCTAGCGTGAAGGAGCATTTTGAGGGAAAACATGAAAGAACATATGAAGACTATCAACAGAGCTGAATCGATCAAATGTGTCATGGCCAGTCATGGGAAACAATCTAGCTCTCTTAAAGTATTTGCAAACACTTAAGGCCTCATCACAGAAGCTAGTTATAATTTGGCTAATTGCATTGCTAGACACGGAAAGCCATTCACTGATGAGGAATATTAGCCTGGCCCTGCACATCCTAGTTTGACGTAAAACTGAAATGTGTTGTTGTTGCAACTAGTCTGGCCAGACAGGCTATCTACAGAATTTTAAATTCCAGAGTAATTGGGAAGTCCATTCTCTCCAATCAACATTGAGCACCTCCAGCAGCTCTGGGTAGAGACAGCAGTGACGAACTGTGACCGGACACCAGGATTGTAAAGAGAAGTGCTTCATTCATTGCAAGAATGGAGCAGTGGCAAGACTTTGACAGCCGTAGATGATGTATTGAAAGATTTCAACCGCAAATTCTCATTGAAAATGGAGGAGAGAGCTAAAGCTAATGCTAACCCTAACCCTGGAGGGATTTATTAAAAGGAAAGAAGTTTCCAGCTTCAGTAAGAAGTTAATCTACCAGTTAGTCTCACTGGATACATCAGAGAAAAGAGTGGTGTGATTGGTTTAAGTTTTAACACCGCCTTTTCTGGCTTTGACCAATAGCGAACTGATGCATTTGAAGGAAGCGGGTCAACCATGCACTATGGGAAATGGTTCACCTTAACATGTTGGCCAGACCCGATAAGTTGGCATAGCTTTGGAAATTCGTGACAATCAACCAAGGTGAATATATATAAAGAAGTCTTTTCTTGGTTGTGCATTGTTTTTGACAACATACCTGTGTGAGCAGGTATTTTAGCACATGAAGTTTGCTCAACCCCACCCACAGCTCAGACCATTCTGAGGCATGTTTACAATTAAAAGTGACAAACTACGAACCTCACAAAAAAAAGCTCAATCAACAAACCCAAGGACAGGTAGGCACACTGACTGGAAGGACACATATACAGTATATGAACTGAGCCACCGTCGATGATGTTAGCCTCAACTCACACTGATTAGTAAAATACACTGCTGTTTGCTTATAAAATGTTGTGGCTCTTTTGTTTGTGATGCATTTTGTATACCTCACTGGCCTTTGTTAAAATAATTTATAACAGTTTTCTTTAATTATTGATTCATAAGATGTTTATAAAAAGAAGTATTTTAGCCTAGCAGTGCTATCTCTATTCATTCCATGTATGGGTCTAGTGGTGCTTCATAGTCAGAGGAGGCGGGGCTAAAAGGTTGTCTTTCAAATCCTCTGTATGCAATAGGACGGTACTACAACCAATCAGTGTAATCTTTAGGATGACGTAGTTAGAGCGCCGGAAAGTTGACGGAGGAGTCTGGGGAAAGTTAGGAATGACGAAACAAAATGGTGGATTATGGAGCTGAACGACTGTTGTCGCTTCTGTAAAAAGAATTTAAAGATTGTTGACGTTTTCTCACATTCTTCACTCATCTGTGATAAAAGGAAATCTACACCTGTTGTTGTTCTTCTTCTATGGTTGTTTACACTTGTTTCTCTACCAATCGTCACAGCGTCACATTGTTAGTCCCGCCCTCTGACTCTATACTTCACTGCGATTGGTCGACCAATTCCAGGGAAATCTAGACAAAAGTTACATTGAGTGAAACTAGACTACTACGATAGAACATTATATTTACTGATGCTAGGAGGAGCTAGTGTGGCTAGGCTACTACGATAGAACATTAGATTTACTGATGCTAGGAGGAGCTAGTGTCGCTAGGCTATTACGATAGAACATTAGATTTACTGATGCTAGGAGGAGCTAGTGTGGCTAGGCTACTACGATAGAACATTAGATTTACTGATGCTAGGAGGAGCTAGTGTGGCTAGGCTACTACGATAGAACATTATATTTACTGATGCTAGGAGGAGCTAGTGTGGCTAGGCTACTACGATAGAACATTAGATTTACTGATGCTAGGAGGAGCTAGTGTGGCTAGGCTACTACGATAGAACATTAGATTTACTGATGCTAGGAGGAGCTAGTGTGGCTAGGCTACTACGATAGAACATTAGATTTACTGATGCTAGGAGGAGCTAGTGTCGCTAGGCTATTACGATAGAACATTAGATTTACTGATGCTAGGAGGAGCTAGTGTGGCTAGGCTACTACGATAGAACATTAGATTTACTGATGCTAGGAGGAGCTAGTGTGGCTAGGCTACTACGATAGAACATTAGATTTACTGATGCTAGGAGGAGCTAGTGTGGCTAGGCTACTACGATAGAACATTAGATTTACTGATGCTCGGAGGAGCTAGTGTGGCTAGGCTACTACGATAGAACATTAGATTTACTGATGCTAGGAGAAGCTAGTGTGGCTAGGCTACTACGATAGAACATTAGATTTACTGGTGCTAGGAGAAGCTAGTGTGGCTAGGCTACTACGATAGAACATTAGCTTTACTGATGCTAGGAGAAGCTAGTGTGGCTAGGCTACTATGATAGAACATTAGATTTACTGATGCTAGGAGAAGCTAGTGTGGCTAGGGTACTACGATAGAACATTAGATTTACTGATGCTAGGAGAAGCTAGTGTGGCTAGGCTACTATGATAGAACATTAGATTTACTGATGCTAGGAGAAGCTAGTGTGGCTAGGCTACTATGATAGAACATTAGATTTACTGATGCTAGGAGAAGCTAGTGTGGCTAGGCTACTACGATAGAACATTATATTTACTGATGCTAGGAGAAGCTAGTGTGGCTAGACTAAAATAATTTTATAAGATTAAAGTAAGCAGATGTAAAAACAGAGACAGAAATTTAAATATTCAGAGAAAAAAATGCACAACGCAAATCTATCTATCAGTTGTATTTTAGGTAAGAAAAAAAACAACTGTCTGTTGGATGACAGGCTCGAGACCAGATGTGTTTATGAGTTAATAATGGTTTATTCATTTTTTAAAATTTTATTGCACACTTGTACTCGTACTTGTCGTACTCGTCATCTACCACTTCATCCGGGTCCGGGTCGCGGGGACAGCAGCCTCAGCAAAGTAGCCCAGACTTCCCTCTTACTTCCATTTTATTGCACAGACAGTAAATAAAATTAAAAAGTATTTTAGTTTTGTGAGAGATGACACAGTTATATTTTAATTGTTCGACGATGATGACGTCATTACAGCGACACGTGTCTGAAAAGTTCTCAACTGAGTTCATTATGTCGTAGGTTTTAATCTTATACTGGTGACATTTTATTGCATTTCTGACTTTTTTTCACCATTTTTCCAAAATTTTCTGTCCATATTCACTAAACCGAGTAACTGTGACCTGATCAAACACATTTCTACACATTAACGCACTTTTAAAGGATTGCTTTTTCACTGGGTTCACTGGGTTCACTGGGTTTAGTGGGTTCACTGGTTTTGGATGTGGTCTTGGATGTGGTTCTGGGTGTGGGTTTGGATGTGGACTTGGATGTGGTTCTGGGTGTGGTTTGGGATGTGGTTTTGGATGTGGTTCTGGTGGGTCCTGGTCTTATCAGACCCTTCCTCTGGTCTAAACTCTGGGTCTAATTGGAGTAAATCCAGTATTTCCTGGACCTGCTGGACTTGATTGATCCACAACAGACCCTAGGTGATGGTTTTACAGTCATCCTCAGACAGGTTGACCTCCACATCCCATAATAACAACGTCCACCTGGGGGTTGAACCGTAGCCCCCCGCCCTCATCCCTCCTTTACAGAAATTCATGGTTTAAGGTTTTGCCAAGTTTGAGGGAAGAAATGCTTCAGGATAAAACCAGTAATCCATCCCAGTCTGGGATCTGCCGTTGCCATGGTTACAGTAATAAAATATGAGCAGTAGAGGATCAAGGAAACAGTTAGTATGTTGTTGTTCTGATCTGACCCGGTACAGTACTGAAAAAGTCCAAACTCCTGTGGATCAGGGCAGTTTGTGTCCACAGTTTGACATGTGACCGTTATTGATCCTAAACCTGTTGATTCTATTGATAATGGTGTCCCACAGGGCTCTGTCTGAGACCCATTCATGTATCTGTTTATGTTCATGTGTGTTCAGATGCAGGTCTACAGGTGGACTCAGGTCACACTGACCCCCTTTAAACTGACCATCTTTACACTGACACAGAGTATGTTTTATATATGTTCTTCTAACATCTGCAGCAGGTCTGTCATTTCATGTCTGTCTGTTACAGCCTCTTCTGTCGACACAACCCACATTTCTTTATTTGCATATATATACATTTGTAAATAAGTTTATATTCCAACTGTGGCCTCAGTGTTGCAGCTCAGTGATCTACATGTAGTCTTACAGGTGTACATGTGGCCTCACAGGTCTACATGTGGTCTCACAGGTGTACATGTGGTCTTACAGGTCTACATGTGGTCTCAGAGGTGTACATGTGGTCTCACAGGTGTACATGTAGTCTTACAGGTCTACATGTGGTCTTAGAGGTGTACATGTGGTCTCACAGGTGTACATGTGGTCTCACAGGTCTACATGTAGTCTTACAGGTCTACATGTGGTCTCAGAGGTGTGCATGTGGTCTCACAGGTCTAAATGTGGTCTCACAGGTCTAATGTAGTCTCACAGATCTACATGTGGTCTTACAGGTCTACATGTGGTCTCAGAGGTGTACATGTGGTCTCACAGGTGTACATGTGGTCTCACAGGTCTACATGTGGTCTTACAGGTCTACATGTAGTCTTACAGATCTATATGTGGTCTCAGAGGTCTACATGTGGTCTCAGAGGTGTACATGTGGTCTCACAGGTCTACATGTGGTCTCACAGGTCTACATGTGGTCTCACAGGTCTACATGTAGTCTCAGAGGTCTACATGTGGTCTCACAGGTCTACATGTAGTCTCACAGGTCTACATGTGGTCTCACAGGTCTACATGTGGTCTCACAGGTCTACATGTAGTCTCACAGGTCTATATGTAGTCTCACAGGTCTACATATAGTCTTACAGGTCTACATGTGGTCTCACAGGTGTACATGTGGTCTCACAGGTGTACATGTGGTCTCACAGGTCTACATGTGGTCTCACAGGTCTACATGTGGTCTCAGAGGTGTACATGTGGTCTTACAAGTCTACATGTGGTCTAACAGGTCTACATGTGGTCTCACAGGTCAACATGTAGTCTCATAGGTCTACATGTGGTGTCACAGGTCTACACGTGGTCTCACAGGTCTACACGTGGTCTCACAGGTCTACATGTGGTCTCACAGGTCTACATGTAGTCTCACAGGTCTACATGTGGTCTTACAGGTCTACATGTGGTCTCACAGGTCTACATGTGGTCTCACAGGTCTACATGTGGTCTCACAGGTCTACATGTAGTCTCACAGGTCTACATGTGGTCTCACAGGTCTACATGTGGTCTCACAGGTCTACATGTGGTCTCACAGGTCTACATGTGGTCTCACAGGTCTACATGTGGTCTCACAGGTCTACATGTAGTCTTACAGGTCTACATGGAGTCTCATAGGTCTACATGTGGTGTCACAGGTCTACATGTGGTCTCACAAGTCTACATGTGGTCTGAGAGGTCTATGTGTGGTCCTAGAGGTCGACATGTGGTCTCACAGGTCTACATGTGGTCTCACAGGTCTACATGTGGTCTTACAGGTCTTCGTGTGGTCTCACAGGTCTACGTGTGGTCTCACAGGTCTACGTGTGGTCTTACAGGTCTACATGTGGTCTCACAGGTCTACATGTGGTGTCACAGGTCTACATGTGGTGTCACAGGTCTACATGTGGTCTACAGGTCTACATGTGGTGTCACAGGTCTACATGTGGTCTTACAGGTCTACATGTGGTCTCACAGGTCTACATGTGGTCTTACAGGTCTACATGTGGCCTCAGGATTCTACATGTCATCTCACAGGTCTACATGTGGTCTGAGAGGTCTACGTGTGGTCCTAGAGGTCGACATGTGGTCTTACAGGTCTACGTGTAGTCTATGAGGTCTACACTTGGTCTCACAGGTCTACATGTAGTCTCATAGGTCTACATGTGGTCTCACAGGTCTACATGTAGTCTCACAGGTCTACATGTGGTCTCACAGGTCTACCTGTGATCTTACAGGTCTACATGTGGTTTATAGGTCTCCATGTGGTCTCACAGGTCTACATGTGATCTCACGGGTCTACATGTGGTCTCAGGGGTCTACATGTGGTCTTAGAGGTCTACATGTGGTCTCACATGTCTACATGTGGTCTCACAGGTCTACATGTGGTCTTACAGGTCTACACTTGGTCTCGCAGGTCTATATGTAGTCTTAGAGGTCTACATGTGGTCTCACAGGTCTACATGTGGTCTCAGAGGTGTACATGTGGTCTCACAGGTCTACATGTGGTCTCACAGGTCTACATGTAGTGTCACAGGTCTACATGTGGTCTCACAGGTCTAAATGTGGTCTCACTGGTCTACATGTGGTCTTACAGGTCTACATGTGGTCTTACAGGTCTAAATGTGGTCTCACTGGTCTACATGTGGTCTTACAGGTCTAAATGTGGTCTCACTGGTCTACATGTGGTCTTACAGGTCTACGTGTGGGGGGTCAGTGTTATGTGAGACCGGTCTTTCAACTGTATCTCCTCATCTGTGACCTTCCTCATCATATCCTAGTGTTTGTGTTTCTGTGCTCTGAAAACAAATGTTCATATGAATGAACTCACCTGGGTGTGTTGACCCAGACGATGCCGATGTGGCAGAAAAAAATGCACTCTTTGTCCTTCTGGTTCTCACACGAGCAGCGCTTTTCTCTGCGGTGGGCCAGCTGCACCAGGGGGCCCTTCTCCACCAGGGGGCCCTTCTCCACTGTGAGGCCCTTCTGCACCAGGGGGCCCTTCTGCACTGTGAGGCCCTTCTGTACCAGGGGGCCCTTCTCCACTGTGAGGCCCTTCTGCACCAGGGGGCCCTTCTCCACTGTGAGGCCCTTCTGCACCAGGGGGCCCTTCTCCACTGTGAGGCCCTTCTCCACCAGGGGGCCCTTCTCCACTGTGAGGCCCTTCTGTACCAGGGGGCCCTTCTCCACTGTGAGGCCCTTCTGCACCAGGGGGCCCTTCTCCACTGTGAGGCCCTTCTGCACCAGGGGGCCCTTCTCCACTGTGAGGCCCTTCTGCACCAGGGGGCCCTTCTCCACTGTGAGGCCCTTCTGCACCAGGGGGCCCTTCTCCACTGTGAGGCCCTTCTGCACCAGGGGGCCCTTCTCCACTGTGAGGCCCTTCTGCACCAGGGGGCCCTTCTCCACTGTGAGGCCCTTCTGTACCAGGGGGCCCTTCTCCACTGTGAGGCCCTTCTCCACCAGGGGGCCCTTCTCCACCGCGGGATCTCTGACAGAGCTGGTCCAAGCTGGAATCAAACAGGTTGATGTTTCAGTTTCAGATGCTTCATGGTACTTTTCACAGAAGGGTGAATAAATAATGACAGTTGAATGTTTGGACATGCCTCCATCTGAACCACAGCCACTGGACTCAGTCCAGCTCACAAACCACACCTGATAATGGGCCGGCTTTAGATTCCATTTGAAAAGTCAGGAATGCTTGTATCTAGTAGGGTCTCAGTCCTGGTCTTGGTCTCGGTCCTGTTCTTAGTCCTAGTGTTGTTTTCAGTCCATATCAGTATCCCAGGCCTTCTATGTAAACCTGTGGTGTGGTCCTCGTCTTGGTCCTGGTCTAGTTCCTGGTCTTGGTCCTGGTCTCTGTCCTGATCTAGTTCAGAGTCTTGGTCCTGGTCTCAGTCCTGGTCTAGTTCCTGGTCTCAGTCATAGTCTTGGTCCTCATCTCGGCCCTGGTCTTGTTCCTAGTCTGGACCAGTCCTTCTATATAAACCTGTGGTGTGGCCCTGGTCTCAGTCCTGGTCTAGTTCCTTGTCTCAGTCTTGGTCTAGCTTCTAGTCTCAGTCCTGGTCTAGGTTCTAGTCTGGATCAGTATCCCAGTCCTTCTATATAAACCCACATGTTCTCAGATTCATCATCACATGCAGATGTTCAGGATCTCCCTTGGCTCCGCCCCCTAGCCCACTAACCCCTCCCCCTCCACACATGTCTGTACTTAGACTCTAACAGAGTCCACAGCGGCGCCTGTAAACCTCCGCCTGTCAGACACTCTTTGATCCACATGGGACTCTTTGAGTCTACAAGTAGACCGGGTCTTGACTGGCCCTGAAATGACCGGATCTGGGTCTGGCTCCAGCAGAACTCAGGTCCATGTTTAGAAGAAACAGAATTAAAGTCTAGTTTATCCTGTAAATGTGACAGTGGATCTGAACCTAGAGACACATGGATCATCCTCATCATCCTCATCATCCTCATCATCATCATTATCATCATCATCATCATCATCACTGTCACCATCACCAGTCAGTTCAACAGTCCCAGTCCTTCAGAATATGGGTCTGTGTTCTGACTTTCACAGGTTTCTTTTGTCACTGAGGGTCTACACACTGAGGGTCTACACACTGAGGGTCTACACATGAGGGTCTACATACTAAGGGTCTACACACTGAGGGTCTACACATGAGGGTCTACATACTAAGGGTCTACACACTGAGGGTCTACACACTAAGGGTCTACATAATAAGGGTCTACACACTGAGGGTCTACACATTAAGGGTCTACATAATAAGGGTCTACGCACTGAGGGTCTACATAATAAGGGTCTACACACTGAGGGTCTACACATTAAGGGTCTACATAATAAGGGTCTACACATGAGGGTCTACATACTAAGGGTCTACACACTGAGGGTCTACACATGAGGGTCTACATACTAAGGGTCTACACACTGAGGGTCTACACATGAGGGTCTACATACTAAGGGTCTACACACTAAGGGTCTACATAATAAGGGTCTACGCACTGAGGGTCTACATAATAAGGGTCTACACACTAAGGGTCTACATAATAAGGGTCTACATAATAAGGGTCTATGCACTGAGGGTCTACATAATAAGGGTCTACGCACTGAGGGTCTACGCACTGAGGGTCTACACACTGAGGGTCTACATAATAAGGGTCTACACACTGAGGGTCTAAGCACTGAGGGTCTACACATTAAGGGTCTACATAATAAGGGTCTACACACTGAGGGTCTACATAATAATGGTCTACACACTGAGGGTCTACATAATAAGGGTCTACACACTGAGGGTCTACACATTAAGGGTCTACATAATAAGGGTCTACACACTGAGGGTCTACACATTAAGGGTCTACATAATAAGGGTCTACATAATAAGGGTCTACACACTAAGGGTCTACACACTAAGGGTCTACATAATAAGGGTCTACACACTAAGGGTCTACATAATAAGGGTCTACACACTGAGGGTCTACACACTAAGGGTCTACATAATAAGGGTCTACATAATAAGGGTCTACACACTAAGGGTCTACATAATAAGGGTCTACATAATAAGGGTCTACACACTAAGGGTCTACACACTAAGGGTCTACATAATAAGGGTCTACATAATAAGGGTCTACGTAATAAGGGTCTACACACTAAGGGTCTACACACTAAGGGTCTACATAATAAGGGTCTACACACTAAGGGTCTACATAATAAGGGTCTACACACTGAGGGTCTACACACTAAGGGTCTACATAATAAGGGTCTACACACTGAGGGTCTACACATTAAGGGTCTACATAATAAGGGTCTACATAATAAGGGTCAACACACTGAGGGTCTACACACTAAGGGTCTACATAATAAGGGTCTACATAATAAGGGTCTACACACTAAGGGTCTACATAATAAGGGTCTACATAATAAGGGTCTACATAATAAGGGTCTACACACTAAGGGTCTACATAATAAGGGTCTACACACTGAGGGTCTACACACTAAGGGTCTACATAATAAGGGTCTACATAATAAGGGTCTACACACTAAGGGTCTACATAATAAGGGTCTACATAATAAGGGTCTACACACTAAGGGTCTACATAATAAGGGTCTACACACTGAGGGTCTACACATTAAGGGTCTACATAATAAGGGTCTACACACTAAGGGTCTACATAATAAGGGTCTACATAATAAGGGTCTACACACTAAGGGTCTACATAATAAGGGTCTACATAATAAGGGTCTACATAATAAGGGTCTACACATTAAGGGTCTACATAATAAGGGTCTACATAATAAGGGTCTACACATTAAGGGTCTACATAATAAGGGTCTACACACTGAGGGTCTACACACACAGAGTTTGGATGGTGCTAACACCAGAGCATTGATGCTAAAGTCAACACCAGTGACCTTTGACCCCACTCTCATGGTCAGACCATAGATTCCAAAAAGGAGAGAAACCACAGAACATAATAGTGTTGTCCCAGTTCTCCCAAAACCACATCACACTTAACTAAATAATGAAGCTATTTCATGGAGCGAAGGAGCCAAAAGGAAAGATGAAAAGGTTTTTGGAATCAGACTGTAACGCTGACAGTCATGTTCAGACTTTGACTTCACACCCACTGCTGTTGTTTTTATGTGTTAGAGTGTTAGTGTTAGAGCGCAGCTGAATGTGGGCCAGACTGAGGTGGGTACGGTGACATCAGGTTTAGTTAGACTTTATGGTTTCCTGGCTG
>CM035805.1:3431063-3523563 GCA_020466265.1 Siphamia tubifer
GGTCCAGGTCCAGGTCCAGGTCCAGGTCCAGGTCCAGGTCCAGGTCCAGGTCCAGGTCCAGGTAGGTGGGCTGTAGTGAAAGGGGAAGCTCAGCAGCGTTCAGACAGAAGTTCAGCAGCGTTCAGACGGAGGATGATGTGAGTGTTTGGAGACCAGGCTGAACTGGGATGAATCACAACAGATGGGAGGAGAAACCTTAGGGGGGGCGGGGTTTCAGAGGGGGGAGGAGCCTCCTTCTCCTCTCTCTGCTCCAGTCAGATCAGATCTGGTTTAGAAAATCCCACATTCATAAACAGACCCTGAAAGCATCATCAACAGCCAAGACTAATTTACACTAAACAGAAAAGATATATTCAGTCCACCTTAAACACATTCAGTCCACCTTTAACACATTCAGTCCACCTTTAACACATTCAGTCCACCTTAAACACCTTCAGTCCACCTTTAACACATTCAGTCCACCTTTAACACATTCAGTCCACCTTAAACACCTTCAGTCCACCTTAAACACATTCAGTCCACCTTAAACACATCCAGTCCACCTTAAACACATCCAGTCCACCTTAAACACATCCAGTCTACCTTAAACACATCCAGTCCACCTTAAACACCTTCAGTCCACCTTAAACACATTCAGTCCACTTTAAACACCTTCAGTCCACCTTAAACACATTCAGTCCACCTTTAACACATTCAGTCTACCTTTAACACATTCAGTCCACCTTTAACACATTCAGTCCACCTTTAACACATTCAGTCCACCTTTAACACATTCAGTCCACCTTAAACACATTCAGTCTACCTTAAACACATTCAGTCCACCTTAAACACATTCAGTCCACCTTAAACACATTCAGTCCACCTTTAACACATTCAGTCCACCTTAAACACATTCAGTCCACCTTAAACACATTCAGTCCACCTTTAACACATTCAGTCCACCTTTAACACCTTCAGTCCACCTTTAACACATTCAGTCCACCTTAAACACCTTCAGTCCACCTTTAACACATTCAGTCCACCTTAAACACCTTCAGTCCACCTTTAACACATTCAGTCCACCTTTAACACATTCAGTCCACCTTAAACACCTTCAGTCCACCTTAAACACCTTCAGTCCACCTTAAACACATTCAGTCCACCTTAAACACATCCAGTCCACCTTAAACACATCCAGTCCACCTTAAACACATCCAGTCTACCTTAAACACATTCAGTCCACCTTAAACACCTTCAGTCCACCTTAAACACATTCAGTCCACTTTAAACACCTTCAGTCCACCTTAAACACATTCAGTCCACCTTTAACACATTCAGTCTACCTTTAACACATTCAGTCCACCTTTAACACATTCAGTCCACCTTAAACACATTCAGTCTACCTTAAACACATTCAGTCCACCTTAAACACATTCAGTCCACCTTAAACACATTCAGTCCACCTTTAACACATTCAGTCCACCTTAAACACATTCAGTCCACCTTAAACACATTCAGTCCACCTTAAACACATCCAGTCCACCTTAAACACATCCAGTCTACCTTAAACACATTCAGTCCACCTTAAACACCTTCAGTCCACCTTAAACACCTTCAGTCCACCTTAAACACATTCAGTCCACTTTAAACACCTTCAGTCCACCTTAAACACATTCAGTCCACCTTAAACACATTCAGTCCACCTTTAACACATTCAGTCCACCTTAAACACATTCAGTCCACCTTTAACACATTCAGTCTACCTTTAACACATTCAGTCCACCTTAAACACATTCAGTCTACCTTTAACACATTCAGTCCACCTTAAACACATTCAGTCTAGCTTAAACACATTCAGTCCACCTTTAACACATTCAGTCCACCTTAAACACCTTCAGTCCACCTTTAACACATTCAGTCCACCTTAAACACCTTCAGTCCACCTTAAACACCTTCAGTCCACCTTAAACACATCCAGTACACCTTAAACACATCCAGTCCACCTTAAACACCTTCAGTCCACCTTAAACACATCCAGTACACCTTAAACACATTCAGTCCACCTTAAACACATCCAGTCCACCTTAAACACATCCAGTACACCTTAAACACATTCAGTCCACCTTAAACACATCCAGTCCACCTTAAACACATCCAGTCCACTTTAAACACCTTCAGTCCACCTTAAACACATTCAGTCCACCTTTAACACATTCAGTCTACCTTTAACACATTCAGTCCACCTTTAACACATTCAGTCCACCTTAAACACATTCAGTCTACCTTAAACACATTCAGTCCACCTTAAACACATTCAGTCCACCTTAAACACATTCAGTCCACCTTTAACACATTCAGTCCACCTTAAACACATCCAGTCCACCTTAAACACATCCAGTCCACCTTAAACACATCCAGTCCACCTTAAACACCTTCAGTCCACCTTAAACACCTTCAGTCCACCTTAAACACATTCAGTCCACTTTAAACACCTTCAGTCCACCTTAAACACATTCAGTCCACCTTAAACACATTCAGTCCACCTTTAACACATTCAGTCCACCTTTAACACATTCAGTCTACCTTTAACACATTCAGTCCACCTTAAACACATTCAGTCTACCTTTAACACATTCAGTCCACCTTAAACACATTCAGTCTAGCTTAAACACATTCAGTCCACCTTTAACACATTCAGTCCACCTTAAACACCTTCAGTCCACCTTTAACACATTCAGTCCACCTTAAACACCTTCAGTCCACCTTAAACACCTTCAGTCCACCTTAAACACATCCAGTACACCTTAAACACATCCAGTCCACCTTAAACACCTTCAGTCCACCTTAAACACATCCAGTACACCTTAAACACATTCAGTCCACCTTAAACACATCCAGTCCACCTTAAACACATCCAGTACACCTTAAACACATTCAGTCCACCTTAAACACATCCAGTCCACCTTAAACACATCCAGTCCACCTTAAACACATCCAGTACACCTTTAACACCTTCAGTACACCTTAAACACATCCAGTACACCTTAAACACATTCAGTCCACCTTAAACACATCCAGTCCACCTTAAACACATCCAGTCCACCTTAAACACATCCAGTACACCTTAAACACATCCAGTACACCTTTAACACATTCAGTCCACCTTAAACACATTCAGTCTACCTTTAACACATTCAGTCCACCTTAAACACATTCAGTCCACCTTTAACACATTCAGTCCACCTTAAACACCTTCAGTCCACCTTTAACACATTCAGTCCACCTTAAACACCTTCAGTCCACCTTAAACACCTTCAGTCCACCTTAAACACCTTCAGTCCACCTTAAACACCTTCAGTCCACCTTAAACACATCCAGTCCACCTTAAACACATCCAGTCCACCTTAAACACATCCAGTACACCTTTAACACATTCAGTCCACCTTAAACACATTCAGTCCACCTTTAACACATTCAGTCCACCTTAAACACATTCAGTCCACCTTTAACACATTCAGTCCACCTTTAACACATTCAGTCCACCTTAAACACATTCAGTCCACCTTAAACACCTTCAGTCCACCTTAAACACATCCAGTACACCTTAAACACATTCAGTCCACCTTAAACACATCCAGTCCACCTTAAACACATCCAGTCCACCTTAAACACATCCAGTACACCTTTAACACATTCAGTCCACCTTAAACACATTCAGTCTACCTTTAACACATTCAGTCCACCTTAAACACATTCAGTCCACCTTTAACACATTCAGTCCACCTTAAACACATTCAGTCCACCTTAAACACATTCAGTCCACCTTAAACACATTCAGTCCACCTTAAACACATTCAGTCCACCTTTAACACATTCAGTCCACCGTAAACACATTCAGTCCACCTTAAACACATTCAGTCCACCTTTAACACATTCAGTCCACCTTAAACACATTCAGTCCACCTTTAACATATTCAGTCCACCTTAAACACATTCAGTCCACCTTAAACACATTCAGTCCACCTTAAACACATTCAGTCCACCTTTAACACATTCAGTCCACCTGACGCTCCCTCCTTTGATCATGTTAAACATTGATAACATTCCAACCACAGTCGTCTGAAGCTGGGACACTTTTATTTTGAAAGTCAACAGCCTCATTTTTGGGTCGTGGTGACTTTATTATCCTAACGTTTATTAAAATAAATCATGTTTGCTGTTTTTACAGTTCTAGCAGGTAAATATCTAAACTTAATGTACATTTATAGATAAAATGTCATTCAAATACCACTTTACTTTATTCTGACATCAGTCATATTCACACTTGTTTTATTTTTAAAAGTTAAATAATGAAAGACACGTCAGAGTTTAGTCAACATAGTCGGTCAGTGGTTTTTAAATAATGAGGTGGGGTCTCCTGAGGCCAATTTAACCACTTTGTTGCTAGATTTAGTGACATATGTCCATGGAGAATAAAACAATCATATAGTGACTTAGTGACTTTTGGGCTGAATGTGACAAATATTAAACATATCTTGTGACACATTTTCCTCGTGTCGCCATAGAAACTATTTCACTAGTGAGAGAAGAGCTGCATATGAGCTGTGATCTGTACACACTATGTTTTAGTGTTAGCTTCAGGATTAGCTTCAATGCTAGCTTCAGTGTTGGCTTCAGCATTAGCCTCAGTATTAGCTTCAATGCTAGCTTCAGCATTGGCTTCAGTGTTAGCCTCAGTGTTAGCTTCAGAGTTAGCGAAGCTGAGAGGTGAGACAGTGGACGTTAAAACTTTAAATCTGTGCTCCCTTCATTATAATAGCGCCTAGTTTAAAATTTGCTCCCACGTTTTCGGAGGTGTGTCATCCTGCTCACAGGACCACAGCACGCCTCGTTATATTTTGGAGAAAATAACCGGAAGTAGGTCAGTCAAGACGAGCTGAGTTGGTGACGTAATCAAGTACGTTGCCAGTGTTCTGTCAAAATGTTCATCCTCGTCCAAATGAGTTCCCATCAGCCAAAATTAACAATATTCTACAAATCCACATTATTCTGTCAAAATATGTTACTTTGCATTTGGAAACGTTACTATTGATATCATATAATGCTCCCACTATAGGTAGACTTTTAATATTTTATTTTTCTAATATTGTATTTAGATGTAGTTACTCAAAAGGTAGGTTATTGTTTGCGACCATTGAACTAACATGAACAATAACACCCAGACAATAACGTTCATATCATACAAAACTTACGTAAAACTCGGTGGCATGGTAGCGGAGCGGTTAGCGCTTTTGCCTCAGCGAGAACACATTCCCGGACTGTGTGGGCCTTTCTGTGTGGAGTTTACATGTTTCTCTCCCTGTGTCGGAATGGGTGTCATTTGGGTGCTCTGGTTTCCTATCTTTCATACCAAGTCTGTTCATGACTAGTCACCTGGTGTCCCCTTTCACATTTTCTCTCCTGACAGTGTCTGCACGGGAGCCATGGACGACAGGATCTGTAGTATCTCGCCTGTGCCGACCTGTGACCCCGGACCCCCGCCCCTGCCTGTCTGGACCAGCCCCCCTTCCTGCATTTATACATGGACGTTCATCTATAGCCTGTCCGTCCATGGGAGTGGATCTGTCCTTCAATGTGGTTCTCCTCAACATTTCTTCTTTTTCCCACTGGGTTTGGAAGTTTTTTCTTGCCGAGAAGGAGGGTCTAAGGACAGGGGGAGGGTCTACGGACAGGGGATGCTTGGGACTTTTCATGTATTTCTGTAGTTGATTGTGTTTTTGTAAAGCCCTCTGAGACGACTTTGTTGTCATTTAGGGCTTTATAAATAAAATTGAATTGAATTGAATTGGTTTCCCCCATCACCCAAAAATATGTTTGTTAGGGTATAATCCTCCAGCAGGTGATTCTGACCATTAGCCTGGTTCTACAGCAGGAGATGGGTCCCTGGGTGCTAACCATGAGTGCCCACTGCTCCTTACAGGTGCCCCAATGGCATGCAGGATGGGTTAAATGCACAGGACACATATCGTTGTACAGTGTAAAATGACAAAGAACTTTACCTTACCGTTAAAACTTACTAACGTCTATGTCCAATCTGTCGTACACATGTGACTTCTTATATGTTTATTGGTCAAAGGCATGATAAAAGAAATATATTTTCAAAGTATTACTGACGTCCAGTGTCCAAGTCAATTACACATCTGGCTGAGGGTGAATGAACTGATGGGATTTTTTTTTCTCTGTGAAAACACTTGGTGGTCATGAGCATGCTCAGAAGCACTTGGGAGCCCGTTTTGACAGAACACCGTCCCAACTCCACTGTCCTCTCGTCCTCCAGAGACTATACTCCCAGGTCCAATTTGCCAAGTCTGAACTGCCAAGTGCGTAAGTATGAACCTTGTGGACTTGGTATTGAGGAACAGCGCCAGAAATTTGGTGAACTTTCACATAAACAGATGCACTTCCTGTCAGCAGCAGGAAGTCATGTGACCAGAGCTGGAATAAATGTGTGGAAACAGTGGGTTGTATGTTCAATTCCCTTTTATTGTTGAGACATGAGATTCCATATGACACCGACACAGAAGGAAACAAAGGCTCGGTGATCGTGTTTACACAACAACAACAACAATAATAATAATAATAATAATAATCCTCAAACTAATGGTACGGCCACACCGAACGCTAATTTATGTGTGCACGTCTGTCGTCTGTGGCGTGCTGCGTAAACACCCAAGTCTTGATGCTGGACATTTTTTTGCGCAGCCACACCAAATGTGCAACGCCTGAGTCTGGACCCTGGATAAAGATAGAAACATACATAAACCAAACCTGTTCCTCCGGTTCAGTCTGTCCTCAACTATGGCCCAGTTGGATTGCTGCTATATACCTGCTCTGGACGTCCCAGGTACATGGAAGCACCAGACACTTTAGGGTTCACCTGATCCTGCAGAAGCGCCTGCAGCACAAGGAATTCCACCACCTCCTCCAGGAACTCTAGTCTGGATGACGTCCGCTTTCAACACTATTTCAGGTTCAGGTTTCCTTTCTGCTGCCTTCCGGGTTGGTCCCAAATTTTGCTCTGGCAAAAGATTCTGGGTATGTGGCTTGAAGTGGCGCAGCGACAGTAACTGTTGCGGAACGTCCAAAAAGTTGAGTAGAGCTCAACTTTATGCAAATGAATCCATCAACTACGAGCACATTGTGAGGTGAGTGTCCAACAGTAACAATGGACATGACAATCTTCTAGCGTCTTCAGTCCATGATTCAAGATGGAGGTTGTGACCTCCCGCACCAAGCATCTAGGGAACACCCACCAAGCAACTTCATTTGTTTAAATTAGATGACCCTTGTAAAAACAAATGCTGTGTACAGGAAAAGGGCAATTGCAGTGCTGCGGTTGTTTTGTGTCTAAATACTGCATTTCCAGAACAAATACCGTAGTTGTTACCGCCCACACCAACCATCTAGGGAACACCCACCAAACCCACCAAGTGTCTGATGGGAGGGTAGCGTTGCAATTGAGTGCTGTGGTGCAGAGTTCGCATTGCTGTCTAGTGGATCAACAGTGTCACCTAGCGTCACTGCAGATGCTAGCTGAGTGTTCCGAAGATGCTTGGTGTGGGTGGTAACAATCTCCATCTTCAATCACGGATGGCGGAGGATTGTCACACCCCCTGCGTACTATTGGATACTTGCTTCGCCATGTGCTCACGGTTGATGGATTCATTTGCATACGTTTTGGCTCTGCTCATCATTTTGGATGTGGCGCAACTGCAGCTCTCACGGTGCTGCTCTAAACCACGTACCCACAGTGCTTTGCAGTTTGTATCACTGTCTTGTAGATCACAGGGGTCATAGGTCATTCTATCATGACGTTGGCAGCATCTCAACGCTGATTGGCTTTCATGACACGAATTCACCTGAAAAGTTAAATATTTCAAACTCGAGCCTTTACGCGTATTTGCGGGAAAACATGACGCTCCAACGTGCCGGGTGCTCCAATGCGTCGCAGCAATGCATCCAATGTGCCGCCCGTGTTGAACCTGTGTCCAAATGCGCCTCTTCATTGATGTTACATGTAATCTGGACGGGTGAATGTGTAAATTGCCATTGAGTTTGGCCGTAGCATCACATAACAGATGGATCTGCAGTCGGTCCTCAACGACTCGACAGCAGTTACTAAACATTTATTAAATTATTATGACTGTACAGAAAATACACCATGAAAAGAAAAAAAACACAAACTGAAAAAAAAAACGCAAATGGAACTGATGCGATTGGGTTAAAAAACCCGAAAATAAAACCGATGAGAACAAAGTCATGTGACAAAAACAAGTGTTAAAACCAAAGCTTTGACCAACGTACGACTGCGGTGATGTCGCTCTGACACCAAACAGAACCAACTGGAAACACAACAACTGGTTCTGTTATCTGTGGTCCGGTTGTGTTATCTGTGGACCAGTACTGGCTGGAATGGGACCAGTACCAGGAACAGTATTGGTAATAGTAACAGGAATGACACCATAAAGTGATAATTCATTTAAATGTTCCAGATGTCATCAGAACTGTTTGTTCCAGGACAGTCACTGTTTGGAACTATTCAAGCTAACGTCAACTACTCTGTCACCATGGTAACCATATTATAGTGTGTCATAACTCATTCAGGGGCGTTTCTAGAGATTTTTCCCTGGGGTGGCAGAGGTGGAGCAATAAGTCCAGAGAAGGGGTGGTGGTGTGTGCGGGGGTGGGGGTGAGGGGGCAGTTTATGGATGAAAGGGCAGGATGTTAAAAAAAAGTCATAGAACAGGAATGAGAGTAAGTGAATTTCGGTCAATAAATCACTAAATTATATTATTTATCATGGGAGTAAAATTGCGTATGGACGCTATGGACGTGTCCATACCAATATTTTTATATTTTATAATTTATTTTTTACCAATAAATTATTATTTAAATAATTTTCCGGACTATAAGTTGCCCTTAAAAGACTTTAATTTTCTCAAAGAACCACAGTGCACCATATATATATATATATATATATATATATATATATATATATATATATATATATTATATTCTGGTTGTGTTTAGTGACTTTTTTCTCCTAATTTTGATTTTATCTAATAATGTTGACTTCGCTTAATACACTTTATAATCCAGTTCACCTTAAAAACTAAAAACTAAACCATTCATTGACAGTGTGTCTTATAGTGACTAAATATTGTCATCAACAAACTTTTATCACGTGACAAAAACAAGACCAAACTAGACGTAAATGTGGGTCTAGTAACTATAATTAAATATATAATGCAGCTATAGATGACCAATAAAAACCAGACAAAATGTGGCTTAAGAAATAAAAAAAACATTCCTAAAATATCTTAGTTTTTGTTGACAAAAACAAAATGAGACCTTTAGCCATGTTAGGCCATGGTGGGCGCAAAGAGAGTCAGCTCTTTGAGCTCTAATTTGACCCTCTGAACATGCAGGAGAACTCACCAAATTTTGCACACACTTCAGAAGTCTGAAATATTGTGAGTATTTATAGGTGTCGTAAAGAAATGTGTCTAAGCGCCCCCCTAGAAAAGTGACAATAGTTTGTATTAGGCCAGATCACGCCTTAGTGAAGTTAGAGCTATGAAAATTGGTACACATGTTCATCATATGATGATGAACGAAAAACCTGACGATGACCACGCCCATAAAGCAACAGGAAGTCCGCCATCTTGGATTGAATTTTGAAAATTTTGAATTGTTGTTTTTGCTCTCACTGGACTTTAACGAAGTCCTCCTCGGCTGTTGGGCCAAATGAGCGCTGAGCTCAAAATCGGTGAACACCATCTAGACAAGTGGGACATAAAGTTATCAAATTTATTTGGAAAAGTTGTATCGTTTTTGTGCTACGTTGTCACAAAGTTTGCGATTAGATCAGAAGAAATTACAGCTACATAAATTGCTTCAGCTCAGGCATAGGAACATCGATTTGGCTGAAATTTGACTCAGACGTCACCATGGGAGGCGGTGGTGAGGGACAGCGAAGGCCTTTGAGACTGCTTGCAGTTTTAATTTGCACAGGAGTTCGTTGCTCATGGGGGGGTTTGTTTGTGGACAGTTAAGGCAGTGACAACTACATGTGTTTGAGTGAACACTGCCGTTGATGCTCTATTATTATTATGGTCTATTTTTGTCATAATTTCTTAAATATTTTCTGTTGTATTGTTTGTTTATTATGTTTCTTTTGTTTAAATGCTCAAAATAAAGTTTATAGATCAATAGACGGAGGAACAGATATATTTTTCCTCTTTTCTTTACTTATCAATCCTTGTGAATCATTATTGATGTTTTTGATGTATGTTGCTTGATTTGTATTTATTTATTTATTTGTATTCCCTACATGTTCCCTACATACAGTATATATATATATATATATATATATATATATATATATATATATATATATATATATATATATATATATGTGTGTGTGTGTGTGTATATATACAGAGCCAGGTCTGAACCATCCAAGATGCACTTCTTCCCTATAATTGAAAATAAAATGTGGTGGCAGAATAAGGTGTTCACCGGGGCAAATGCCCCTTGGTGCCACCCTGTAGAACCGCCTCTGTGCTCATTACACATCACATCCTGACAGTCCCATCCAATCAGGTCTAAGACCATGGGAGGGTCTAACCCACCACAGCTGGACCAGGTTCAGGTCTCAGTCTGATCCAATCAGGGTTAAGACCATGGGAGGGTCTAACCCACCACAGCTGGACCTGGTTCAGGCCTAATTTCAGCATCTGGATCCAACAACCTTGGCTGCTTTAATGTGAAACACCACGACAGGGTGTTTTTTTTTCCAAAGTCAACACTAATTAGAACGAGCAGGACAATTACAGACCAAGTCCTGGACCAAGTCCAGACACAGGTCTGAACCGGGTCCAGAGGAAGGTCTGAACCATCCAAGATGCACTTCTTCCCTGCCCTGTTCAGACACATTCTGGAACTGTTGTTGTGTCCAGGATTGTCCTGACTCTGGGTTCGATTTTTGTCTCATTTATGTTTGACTTGTTCATATTTATGTTCAACTTCGTTACATGTCTGGAATAAATCACTAAGTCCAGTCCAGTCCAGCTCAGTTCAGTTCAGCAAATGATTAGCATTCAACCCATCAACTGGGTCAATCTGATTAATTGGTTGTGTTCCATTTTACCGTTAACGTCCAGATGTAACTGATCCGGGGCCAGGCTAGCATCGGTTGTTCCTACCAGACTTTCCTTTGGATTTATTTAGTTTATTTGGGGGCGTTTGCAGAAGGTTCGGTTTGTATGAACAGTCCCAGGGACCCTTTAACGACCCCGCAGTGTCCACAGTTGCCGCCGCCCACACAGGGCGGAGACATGGTCAGTATTTACAGAGGCTATGGCTCCACACACATGCACAAACATCACAGTATTAAAAACACCAACACACTAAGGCACACTTTGGCCCTTCGTTTGTTGTTTTTTTTTCTCTCTTTTGAGTTGCCGTTGGCGACCTCCCCATGGTGTTGATCTTCCAGCTCTCTTTTTCTTCTCCTTCCTTTCTCCTCTTCCTCTCTTTGCTTCCTGCTCTTTGATCCCATACAGTAGAAGTGCAGCAGTTGTCTCTGACCACCTGAAAAAGGGACCCAACTGGGCATGTGCAGCTCCGCTCCCATCGTCCATGGTTATGGGTAAACTTCATTATTGGCTGGATTTTGTAGGCGTTCTGTCATTGGTCCGTTTTATCCTCCGGTTAAAGTCACATGTTTAAAGAGTGGGTGGAGGTTTAGGAGGAGCTTTTGGTGGTGGTTTAGTTGGTGGTATTGGAGCTGGTTTTGGAGGTGGTATTGGATCTGGTTTTGGTGGTGGTTTTGGAGGTGGTTTTGGTGGTGGTATTGGAGCTGGTTTTGGAGGTGGTATTGGATCTGGTTTTGGTGGTGGTTTTGGAGGTGGTTTTGGTGGTGGATGGTCACAGCAGGTCCATATGTTACATATTCAGTGGATCTAAAGCTACAAAATTCCAGAAACCAGAACCAGAAGAACCTACTGGAACTGAAGCAACAAAATGTTCTAGAACAACCAAGACAGAACCAGTCCAAAACCAGAAGGCGGAGCTGCAGAAGCCAGGGCTTCAGAGGGCGGGGCTTCAGAACCTGGTGCTGTTGCTGAAGCTGTCGGACATGATGATGTTCTTATAGAAGTTATCTGAGCGTGTGGAGCAGTAACCTTTGACCTTGTCGATCATCTGGCTGACGGGGAGGATGGAGGAGGAAGAGGAGGAGGAACTGGGCTCCACATCGGAGGCGGAGCATGATGACGACACACACTTGGGCCCCGTTAGGTTGGAAAAACATTTATCTGCATCCAGAAGGAAATACAAATGGTTAGAATCTGAACAAAAGGCAAAAAGAGTTAATCCTGTAGTGTCCCCATGAGTATATTAAACAGACTTTCGCCCTTTTGTGTCCCCGTGAGTATATTATACACACTTGAACCCTTTAGTGTCCCCATGAGTATATTATACACACTTGAACCCTTTAGTGTCCCCATGAGTATATTATACACACTTGAACCCTTTAGTGTCCCCATGAGTATATTATACACACTTGAACCCTTTAGTGTCCCCATGAGTATATTATACACACTTGAACCCTTTAGTGTCCCCATGAGTATATTAAACACACTTGAACCCTTTAGTGTCCCCATGAGTATATTAAACACACTTGAACCCTTTAGTGTCCCCATGAGTATATTAAACACACTTGAACCCTTTTGTGTCCCCATGAGTATATTAAACACACTTGAACCCTTTAGTGTCCCCATGAGTATATTAAACACACTTGAACCCTTTAGTATCCCTGTGAGTTGAACACTTGCAGTATCACCATGAAATTACATGTTCATATACATATAGTTAATGTACATCAGATGCAATGATCCATTAGAGTAAAGGTCAAAGGTCAAGGTCACAATTAACTAAAGGGTCAAAATCACATTATGGGTTATAACTCAAGAACAGCGGGTCACAGAACTTTCAGATTGGTTCCAAAAGATGTGGAATGAAGTGGAATGAATTTTCTTGTGTGTGTGTCAAGCATAGACATAGCTTTTCCTTTTTTATAACATGATTTTGACTTTTTATTGTGTGATTTCGATGTTTTATCACATTATTTCGATGTTTTATCACATTATTTTGAGTTTTTATTGCATTATTTTGACATTTTAACACATTTTCAACTTTGTATCAGATTATTTAGAGTTTTTTTTATCACATAATTTTGACTTTTTATTGCATTATTTGGACTTTTTAATCGTGTGATTTTGTCTTTATTGTGTGATTTTTACTTTTTATCTCATGATTTTGACATTTTCTGGAGGTCAAAGGTGACATGTGGCCAAATTAACTTGTGTAGCATAGACATATAATGCTATAACTTCATCAATACTGGATATATTATCATAATATTACACGTACTGAAGCATATATACATATAATGAAATAATCAGTATTGCAAAAGGTCAAAGGTCAAGGTCACATTTAGCAGAAAGGTCAAAATCACATTATTGGCTCTAATTAAAGAACAGGTTTTTTAGATTTTTAACAGTTTATCTTTAACATTTTAAAGGAAACAGAAAAGATGATGGCTCAAAATTTATATATATATATATATATATATATATATATATATATATATATATATATATATATATATATATATATATATATATATATATATATATATATATATATATATAATATGGTTTTAAGGTTTTTATATTTTATTTAGCAGCACCCAGGCAAAAAAAAAAGTCAATATTTCTAGTTTCCACTTCAAACTCACCACATGCTCTCAACAACTCTGTCTCTGTTAATTCTCTCCCCAAGGAGAAAAAAACCTCCTTATATCTGCCTAACCCTCCCCTGGGCAGATCAAATCAATTAACTGAGGGTTTGTACAAATAATTTAAAACACAAATAATAATAATTCACCAAATCACAGTCAATGTCCACTGGAACATACAGAGTTAATAGAACATATGTCCACTGGAACATACAGGGTTAATAGAACATATGTCCACTGGAACATACAGGGTTAAAGGTCATACAGAACAACAGTTTAAATTCCACTATAACATTAAATGGACACAAAGAATGTCAGACATGTCAAACATGAACATGAGCTGGGATCAACTCTGGAATTTAAACCAAACAAGCCCCGGTCCAACACCCATGTCCACAACCACCACAAAACCACCTACAGAACCTCCCTTCAACCACAGACCGGCTTCTCCACGAACATCTACTGTCCGTCAGTGTCTGTCACAGAACCTCACCTCTGTGGACGTGTCTGTTGTAGTGAGTCGTAAAAGACGACCACATGTTCCACTCATATCATCCCTATATAACACTGTTAGCTTAGCGCTGCAGCATTTGTCTCCAAAACCATCAGGACTTCCCCTCCATACTTCCCTTCCATACTTCCCCCTCCACACTTCCCCTCCACACTTCCCCCTCCACATTTCCCCTCCACACTTCCCCCTCCACACTTCCCCCTCCACACTTCCCCCTCCACACTTCCCCCTCCACACTTCCCTTCCATACTTCACCCTCCACACTTCCCCTCCACACTTCCCCCTCCACACTTCCCCCTCCACACTTCCCCTCCACACTTCCCCCTCCACACTTCCCCTCCACACTTCCCCCTCCACACTTCCCCCTCCACACTTCCCCCTCCACACTTCCCCCTCCACACTTCCCTTCCATACTTCCCCCTCCACACTTCCCCCTCCACACTTCCCCCTCCACACTTCCCCCTCCACACTTCCCCCTCCACACTTCCCCCTCCACACTTCCCTTCCATACTTCACCCTCCACACTTCCCCTCCACACTTCCCCTCCACACTTCCCCTCCACACTTCCCTTCCACACTTCCCTTCCACACTTCCCCTCCATACTTCCCCCTCCATACTTCCCCCTCCATACTTCCCCTCCACACTTCCCCTCCACACTTCCCCCTCCACACTTCCCCCTCCACACTTCCCCTCCACACTTCCCTTCCACACTTCACCCTCCACACTTCCCCTCCACACTTCCCCCTCCATACTTCCCCCTCCATACTTCCCTTCCACACTTCCCTTCCACACTTCCCTTCCACACTTCCCTTCCATACTTCCCCTCCACACTTCCCCTCCACACTTCCCCCTCCATACTTCCCCCTCCACACTTCCCTTCCACACTTCCCTTCCACACTTCCCTTCCACACTTCCCTTCCACACTTCCCCTCCATACTTCCCTTCCACACTTCCCTTCCACACTTCCCCTCCATACTTCCCCCTCCATACTTCCCTTCCATACTTCACTCTCCACACTTCCCTTCCACACTCCCCCTCCATACTTCCCTTCCATACTTCCCCCTCCATACTTCCCTTCCATACTTCACCCTCCACACTTCCCTTCCACACTCCCCCTCCATACTTCCCTTCCATACTTCACCCTCCACACTTCCCCTCCACACTTCCCTTCCACACTTCCCCCTTCATACTTCCCTTCCATACTTCACCCTCCACACTTCCCCTCCACACTTCCCTTCCACACTTCCCCCTCCACACTTCCCCCTCCACACTTCCCCTCCACACTTCCCCTCCACACTTCCCCTCCACACTTCCCCTCCACACTTCCCCTCCACACTTCCCCCTCCACACTTCCCCCTCCACACTTCCCCCTCCACACTTCCCCCTCCACACTTCCCCCTCCACACTTCCCCCTCCACACTTCCCCTCCATACTTCCCCCTCCATACTTCCCTTCCATACTTCCCCCTCCACACTTCCCCTCCACACTTCCCCTCCACACTTCCCCTCCACACTTCCCTTCCACACTTCCCTTCCACACTTCCCCTCCACACTTCCCCTCCACACTTCCCCCTCCACACTTCCCTTCCACACTTCCCCTCCACACTTCCCCTCCACACTTCCCCTCCACACGTCCCCTCCACACTTCCCCTCCACACTTCCCCTCCACACTTCCCCTCCACACTTCCCCTCCACACTTCCCCCTCCACACTTCCCCCTCCACACTTCCCCTCCACACTTCCCCCTCCACACTTCCCCCTCCATACTTCCCCTCCACACTTCCCCTCCACACTTCCCCCTCCACACTTCCCCTCCATACTTCCCCTCCACACTTCCCCATACTTCTCCTCCACAGCCAAATAAGTCCTCAGTGGACGTGTGAGAGACACCCAGGTCCAGTCCAAACCGGCCCCGGCCTTAAAAAACAGATCCATCTTCGTCCCTGTACTGATGCTGCGGTATCTGATTCATCTCAGTGCCCCAAACGCCTCAGCGGTGCGTTCAGGGTCAGTGGTCGGCCACTTGGCGTGGACCACAGTCACGGCTCGTCTAATTCCCAGGGTCGGTTCATCTGTTGTGGAACCTGACAGCACTGATTACGCCCCTGGCTCCGCTCAAGAACACCGTCCAATAAGTCAAAGCGGGTCGTCACAGAACCGCCTTCCACTAAATACACTCTGGAGTCCAGTCATTTAGGCCCAGATGAAAGAGGTCCAGCAGAACCCACATCTGGAAACCATAGACCCACAACCTGAAACAACCACTGCCCATCGACACAACGTGGACCCCAGCCCGTACAACATCGGTGTCAAATACAAGGCCCGGGGGCCAAATCTGACCCAACATAAGGTCCAATCTGGCCCTTGGGATGAATTTGTGAAATTCATGAAAAGACATTAAGATATTAATGATTTTTGTTTAAGTTCCACATTTAGATCAATTCAATCTGAACAGTTCCATGTACAATGTGTTTGCTGTAAAATTAAACACAATTACCAGATTTTTGGGACGATAAGTTGCTGTTTTTTTCATAAAAATTGGCTGCGGGTGAGACTCAAATTCTGGAACAACTTATACCATATTTTCCAGACTATAAGGGACGCTTAACAGACTTTACTTTTCTCCAAACATGACCATGTGCCTTATATATGGATTAACTGTGGTTGTGCTTAGTGTCAGGGAATTTAAACTTTTTATCTCAGAAATTTAAATAAAACTCATGAGAAAAAGTCAAATTTATGAGATAAAAACATATATAAGTTTGGATTTAAACAATCAGACATGGCTGTGGTTCAGTTGGTAGAGTCAGTCGCCTAATGACCACATGTCCACATGTCCAATGTCCTTGGACAAAGACACTGAACCCTTAGTCTCCCAGTAGGACTGACCTTTGACCTTAGAACCTACTGGTGTATGAGTGTGTGTGAATGTGAGGTGAATGTAAAGAGCTTTGAACCATGAAGGTGGAACAACTATACAAGTGAAGAACATTTACACTGTTCCTCTTTTTTCTTCCAAAAATGTTGTCAGGGGGTACTGGAATAAAACTATGTTTCTAAGGCGGAACATCACTGAAAAAAGTTTGACACCAACTGACCTAGTGTGACTTATATATGATCTTTCCTTCTGTATTATACATTTTTGGCTGGTGCGACTTATACTGCAGAGTTATTTATAGTCTGGAAAAAAAGAGTAATATCGATTAAAAATGAATATTTCATAATGATTAATCCAAAACTACCCTGTGATGAATCTGAGTTAAATGTTAAATCAATCGACAGCCCTAACATCTAAACTAAAATAATAAAGTAATACAAGTAAATAAAAATAACCATCTAAAGGCAGAGTATGTTTGTGCTGCAGAACTCATGAACTGATCCAAAGGTAGAAGATCCAGAACATGTGTCTTTGTAAAAACAGCAGATGTTAGCGGCGGACTGGACTGATCCAAGCCTTGGATATGGAGCCCAGGTCCGTTTGAGTAGAACTGCTGCACACTTTACTGTTAGAACATTTACACTTTACTGTTAGAACATTTACACTTTACTGTTAGAACATTTACACTTTACTGTTAGAACATTTACACTTTACTGTTAGAACATTTACACTTTACTGTTAGAACATTTACACTTTACTGTTAGAACATTTACACTTTACTGTTAGAACATTTACACTTTACTGTTAGAACATTTCGGGGCAGACCAACACCCCTCTGCCTTCCGTGTCCAGGTGTTCGGCCCCGTCTGGGAATATTTTTCTGACAGTAACTTGTGGTCAATCCATTATCCTGCTTATTCTACACTTATTCCAGTTTATTCCTGCTCCTTCTCTAACAGATTGGATAAAATAGTCGTTAGAACATAGTGAATATTTACTTTCAAAGTAGCTGAACTACCTGTGGAGTGATATGGTAACGTGAATCTGAAGTTACAAAACTCGTTGCCATGGCAGCGGGTGTTAACGGCACAGTGGGCGGTTATCGAAAGAAATCCAGCTGGGAAGGTTGGGAGCGTCAATTCAAAGTGAACAGGAGCTGTCGGAACGTTCTAGAGGGACGTAGAATAAATATTTAAAAACAAATAAATAAATAAAATAAAATCAAATAAAAAAAGAAAAGATACTAAAATTTAATTAAATAAATAAAGAAGACAAATAAATGTTTGTTTATCTGTTTGGTCAAGTGTATTGATCGGGAGCGTTTGTGGTTTTTTTCACCCTATAAACCACATTTCTGGAACAAATTGGCTATAATTTGATCAGAAGTTTCCTCCATGTCTCCTGCAGTATGGGATCTATTTTTGTGGATCTAGGTTAAAGGTCAAGGTCAATAAAAATATAAAAATTGCTCCAGTGCTTGAACAGTTTTAATGTGATTGATTTCAAAGTCGTTGGGTAAATATAGATTTGATATAAGGTTCATCACACTGAATGAAAAAGACGACCTTCATGGTCAGCGCTCAAGGTCAAAGGTCATCAAATATTGACCTTTTACACCATATGCAGTAGTAGCTCATATTAAAGAGTGCTTTCAGGATCCATGATGGTTTTATCCATATGACGTTCTGCTATATTCCACAGTTCATGTGTTTGTTTGTAAGACAACTGTAAAAGTCATGGACAGATTTGACTCAAATATTCCAGGAAATGTTGATACTGGAAAATGAAACAAATTCTTATTATTTTTGGTTGTGATCAGTGGACGTGTGTGGGGGTTGGTGGTGGTTGTGGTTGGTCGGGGCAGACAGGGGGGTGGATCTGCCTTGGTGGAGTCTGCGCTCTCTGAGTGTTAAAGATGTGAAAACCCAAAAGGCTCCAGTTTGGACTGGATTGGACAGGTTTGACTTAGACACGCCTCTGCATGGATAAGCCCCACCCCCTCTGCCAAACACCTGTCACATCTGTCCAACGCCTCCAACCAACCAATGAAGTTTAATAGATGAGTGGGCTGTGACATAAGAGGGTCTGTGATGTCATCAGTCTGATGACATAAGTGTGATGTCATCGGTCTGTGATGTCATCAGTCTGATGTCATCGGTCTGTGATGTCATCGGTCTGATGTCATCGGTCTGTGATGTCATCAGTCTGATGTCATCAGTGTGATGTCATCGGTCTGTGATGTAATCAGTCTGATGTCATACGTGTGATGTCATCGGTCTGTGATGTCATCGGTCTGTGATGTCATCGGTCTGTGATGTCATCGGTCTGATGTCATCAGTGCGTCAGCAACAGTGAAGCAGAAACAGAGAAAAGCAGCCACGCCTCCATTTCCAGATATTCCTGTGGATCAATAACTGATAATTGATCACTGATCAGTGATTATTTGTCTGTTGCTCGTAGGTCCAGATCATCTGTTTGACTTGGCGTTAATTGTATCGATTAATTGGTGATTACTGATCGGATATTGATCCAAACCTGTTACTCATTCAACATTCCAAACACACGTTAACATCATGACCCTTAAGGACCCTGGGTGGGCGGAGCTTACTTTAACCTCCTATCCAATCAGTGAATGCTAAGCCCCTCCCACTGAGGGTGCGATCAGGTGCAGATGACATCACACTAAAGCAGCCAATCACAACACAGGGCAGCTGCTTTCCCAAAACGCTCCTGTTGTTGCGTCAGTTTGAGGAGCGTTTGAACGTTTTGGGAAAGGCAGGTCACATGATGCTAGAAGAAGGAAGCCAATCAGATTTACCTCTGGCCATCGTCCACTGGCGCTATTGATTGGAAGAACTTTCTACACCAAACACAGAGACAAACCCACAACATATTTAGGAGACGTTTCAGGACTAGAATGTTCTGGACTCAAACAGAAGAAAGTCTGAACCATTTAAAGTCACATTTTTTTACCACTGGCTTATTTTTATTATTATTATGTTTAAATACAAATACCTGTTACCCACAATGCACCTTGTTACAACTCAAAACATAATAACACTTTTCCATCGTAGGTCACATGGTGTAAATGGTAACAGATTTAACACGTTAACAGATTAAATGTAACCAGTAGTGATGCGCGGTTAGGGGGTTTTTACAGAAAGCCGCCCCACCCAAACCCAAGACATGGCTAGGCCCGCCCCGCCCAATCCACATGATGTCACGTATCGATAAACCCAACCCGCCCGCTATCAACCCGCGAAACATTGGAATTCAGGCACCATCTGTAGATTTCAATTTGTGTAGTGAAGTTAAAGAAAATAACGTGGCTGTTACCCATTCATTCTGAGTGGAGCGTGCCGCCTCTCGTGGAATGAAACTGCCGATGTCAATTGAGTTGTCTTTCATCATCATATTTTTTATATGTCGTGGATTATTCTTAATGAGGTTATTTTAAGTTGAAATATTGTATACCTTCAGTGTATCCATATTGTGCCATTTTTGGGAATGTCGTATGGAAAAATGCAGGTATTGATCGTCCCTGACCCGCCCCACCCGCATCCGCAATATGTATTAATACTGCGACCCAACCCGCCCGACTCGCAGGTCACCCGCGGATATCCGCCGGCCAGTGGGTAGCCCGCGCAACACTAGTATCCAGTCATTGTTATGCGAGAAGAAATATGAAGTAAAATAAGTAAAGTAAACTGTACTGAAGTCATCTGTGCTACATTAGCCCTCCAGCTAACCAGCTAAGAATGTAAGCTAATAATGTAGGCTAATAATATAGGCTAAGAATGTAAGCTAATTTACTGATTTACTATACTACACAGATCTATTCTGCATAGATCTACGGCTCCGCCCAAACACGCTTGTACTGATGCATTGTGGGTAATCCCAGGGTCAGTGTTCAGGACCTTCTCTGTGGGCGGATCCCGTCTGTCCAGGCCTACCTGGGTGTTGTGGGTGTGGTCTCACTCACCTGTGTTGCCGTGGCGTTTGGTGAAGGGGTTGAGCGTGGCTTTGGCCTTGGACGTCCAGTTGGTGGAGCTGGAGCCGAAGGAGCTGGAGGACAAAGACTTCCCCAGGTGGTCTGAGCTCACCTTCTTTGTGTTGTTGGTCGCAGTTTTACTCCAGTCTGAAGGAAACACACAACATATAATGGACCTGATGGTGACATTTGACCTGGGCTAATAATGTAAATTAATAATGTAAGCCAATCATGTAAGCTAATGATGTAGGCTAATACTGTAAATCACCGGGAGGACCTCATGGAGACATTTAACTCAGTCCAACCATGTGGGGGACTTCATGGGGACATTTAACCTGGCCCAACCCGTGAAGGACCTCATGGAGACATTTAACCTGGCCCAACCCCATGGAGGTCCTCATGGGAACATTTAACTCATTCCGACCAGTCAGAGGACCTCATTGGGACATTTAACCCACCTCAACCACCTGGGAGACCTAATGGAGACATTTAACTCAGTCCAACCATGTGGAGGCCATCATGGGAACATTTAACTCATTCCAACCACCCAGAGGACCTCATGGGGACCTTTAACCCGCCTCAACCACCAGGGAGACCTAATGGGGACATTTAACTCAGTCCAACCATGTAGAGAACCTCATGGGGTACATTTAACACAATCCAACCACCTGGAAGACCTTGTGAAGACATTTAACCTGGTCCCACAATCTGGAAGACCTAATGGGGACATTAAACCCAGTCTCAATACCTGGAGGACCTAATGGGGACATTTAAAGCCCTGTGAGATGATTGTTGGGATTTGGGGCTTTAAAAATAAAATTTAATTGAAAAATTTAATTTAACCCAGTCAGACCCCGTGGAGGACCTAATGGGGACGTTTAACCAAAGTCCACACAGAGGACCTAATGTGGATATTTAACCAAGTCCACCCAGAGGACATAATGGGGACATTTAACCCAGTCCACCCACAGCACCTAACGGGGACATTTAACCCAGTCCACCCAGAGGACTTCCTGTCTCAGTCTGTCTTTCATTCTTCTTAAAGCCGGTGTCTTACAGCTGCTTTTGATCTTTTAATAAAGCGTCTTAGTGGAAACTGGACGGATCCCAGCAGACGGATCTGAAGTCAACCCTCCCCCTCTGGGTTTTAATGAGAACCAGGAGGAGGTGGAACAGATACCTGAGTTATCCGACAGCCGGAAGCGTCCGCAGCACAGGTACCGCCTCCACTGCTTCTGGACGTTCTCCTTTAAGGCGCAGTGGAAGATGAATATGAAGAGACCTGGACCAGGACATACACTTTTACACACTTTAAACCCCAGGAATAATTCAATATATTCACTTGTCAATACAGAAATAGTACTAATAGTACTACGAACTCAAATGTGTGAAGCTGATGTAACATGTTCTTTTTGTAAGTACAGTGGAACCTCTAATGACAAAATTAATTCATTCCAGAAGTGGTTTCGTACCGTGAATTTTTCATAAATAAAGTAGCATTTTACATAATGTCTTAATTACATATGCTTCTGTAGCTGAAATACCTAAATACCATTAATAATTACAAATAAAATACAAATTGAATGAATGAATAAAAAAAAAAATCAAATAAATAAATAAATAAATATAAAAGACAAATACATGAAAAATAAATAAAGAAAAAATAAAGAAAAATAAATGAATGAAAATAATAAAAAAAAATTTAATAAAACGAATAAATAGGAAAGACAAATAAATTTCAAAATTAATGAACAAACAATAATAATAAAATAAAAAACAAATAAGAAGATAAATAAAGAAAAAAAAATAGATAAAGAAAAAATAAAGAAATTAAATTTAAAAATACATTAAACACATAAATTAATAAAAAATAAATAAATAAAATAATTTTGAATAAATAATATAAAAAATAAATAGCAAATCAAATAAAAATAGAGTAATTAATGAATAAAAATTTAAAGTTAATTTAAAGTAATACATAAATAAAATGTACAAATTACAACATAACTGAATAAAAAAATAAATTAAATTAAATTAAAATTATGTATATAAAAAAAAATACAAATAATAAATAAATGAATAAAACTAAATACAATTTAAGTAAAAAAAATGTCAGGAAATAAAATAACAAGAATATATAATAATAATAATAATAATAATAATAATAATAATAATAATAATAATAATAATAATATATAACATAATAAATATATACAAATACAAAATAAAGTAAAATGTAAATAATTGCAGTACCTGTAATATAACTATTGTTTACGCTCAGACAATAAAGTGTGCAGCTGTCAGTCACTGCTTCTGACCTTGCAATGAGTTGAAGATGGCGAACAGGTACATGAAGACCAGGGCCACGGGTCCCCAGGCGAAGAAGGCGAACCCCCAGGTCATCCCCAACAGGAAGGTGAGGCTGATGACGCTGCGAAGGTTCCGCACCACCTGGAACACAATAGTGCAGGAACATCAGTATGTTCTTTCCACCAGTTTATGTCTCATCCTGTCGCATTTTTATTGTTACTTTCATCTTGTGTTGTTTCCTACATTGCATCGTGTCATTTCTTCCTGTGTCGTACTCGTACTTTCACTTATCTGGGGTCTGGGTTTTGGAAGCAGCAGCCTCAGCAAAGCAGCCCTGACTTCCCTAACCCCTGCTACTTCCACCTAGCCTAGCGTAGCCTAGCCTAGCTTCACTATCCCTATTCATTCCATGTATGGGTCTAGTGGTGCTTCATAGTCAGAGGAGGCGGGGCTAAAAGGTTGTCTTTCAAATCCTCTGTATTCAATAGGACGGTACTACAACCAATCAGTGTAATCTTTAGGATGACGTAGTTAGAGCGCCTGAAAGTTGACGGAGGAGTCTGGAGAAAGTTAGGAATGACTAAACAAAATGGTGGATTATGGAGCTGAACGACTGTTGTCGCTTCTGTAAAAATAATTTAAAGATTTTCTTACGTTCTTCATTTCTAAAAGGAAATCTACACCTGTTGTTGTTCTCCTTCTATGGTTGTTTCCAGTTGTTTCTCTCCCAATTACCGTAGCAACACTTTGTTAGGCCCGCCCTCTGACTCTATACTTCACTGTGATTGGTCGACCAGTTTCAGGTAAATCTAGACAAAAGTTACATTGAGTGAAACTAGACTACTACGATAGAACATTAGATTTACTGATGCTAGGAGGAGCTAGTGTGGCTAGGCTACTACGATAGAACATTAGATTTACTGATGCTAGGAGGAGCTAGTGTGGCTAGGCTACTACGATAGAACATTAGATTTACTGATGCTAGGAGGAGCTAGTGTGGCTAGGCTACTATGATAGAACATTAGATTTACTGATGCTAGGAGGAGCTAGTGTGGCTAGGCTAACTTCCACCAGCTCTTTCAGGGAATCCCAGGGTGTTCCCTGACCAGCCAAGAGATATAATCCCTCCAGCGTGTCCTGGGTCGACCCTGAGGTCTCCTCCTGGTTGGACATGTCTGGAACACCTCCCCAGAAAGGTGTCCAGGAGGCATCCTCACTAGATGCCTGGGACACCTCAGGTGGCTCCTCTGGATGTGGAGGAGCAGCGGCTCTGCTCCTTGTTCCTCCCTAATATTCAAGCTTCTCACCCTATCTCTAAAGCTGAGGCCTGCCCACCATGCAAAGGAAACTCATTTTGCGCACTTGTACCCATGACTTCATTCTTTTGGTCATGACCAGGTGCCACCTCTTTGCATCGTTCTTTTGTTATTACCACATTTATGTTTTACTAAACAGACTATAAGGTGCACTGAAAAGTTACATTTTCTTCAAAAACCACAGTGCGCCTTATATATGGATTAATTCTGGTTGTGCTTAATGACTTGGAATTTTCACTTTTTAACTCATAAATGTAACCTTTTTATCTCATGATTTTGATGTTTTCATTTTCCATTTTGTTTCTGTCGTCTTTGTCTCAGTTTTTGTTAACGTTTCAGTCCGTTTCATCCGGTTTGTGTTCTTTGAATCTTTGTGTCGTCTCTGCTTCGCTTCCATCTGATTGTCGTCTTCTTTCATTGGTCGTCGTATGGCGTTGCCGTGGCGAACTCACCTCCTCTCGCAGCGTTCGGTTGCTGCGTTTCCCGTTGCGTCCGCAGATCTGTAGCATCACCACGATGAACATGGCCACGTTGAGCAGGAACACCAGGCAGAAGAACCCCACACATGTGACGTAGAACACCACGGGACTACGGATCCAGCAGCTGAGGACAGAGGACACCTTTAAGACATGTACACCGTTTATGGCATGCACCGTCCACACTAAATAAAGATTTTCAGTCTGTCCTTAGCCACGCTTGGCTCCCAGTGGCTGATGCTACAGTCGATGGTATGTGTTGCACAGTTTGGTTTGTGGACTGTCTGCTGGATGTGCAAGAGTTGAGTCATGAATACAGAGGCAATGTACTTTGTTGGTTTGTTGATTTATATACATGTGTTAGCAATGAGTCTTCTTTTTAGTCACATGTTCAGTTTAGCCTAATTTCACTAGACTGTTAGTCACCATGCACAACCGCTTTAGGAAAAAGAAGTCTGTGGTACAGGGGACGTGGCACAAATCTGACATGTGACTTCATCACCATCGGTCCCAAAATGCTGACCCCCCCCGAAGCTGGAATGATAATTCGAACACTGATGAGAATCAATCTTTTTTTAAATCAAAACTCTTTAATTGTTAAGTATTTTGTCCATTGTAACGGACATTGGGTCCAAAAGTTGTTAAAATACAGATGCAGAGAATGCAGAGACATATCATGCTATAACTGTTCAAATGTATTTTTATTTTATTGTCAAACACCATGCATATATATATATATATATATATATATATATATATATATATATATATATATATATATATATATATATATATATACACAGACAGATTTTTCTGTAATCGGTTTTACAAGGCAAACAGAACCATGCAGGTCAATATGAAGTGAACATAAAAGTAAATAAGCAGGAACAAACTGACCCAAAGTATATATACACATAAAACAAAAAAAAACAACAAACAAAGAAAATAATTAATTAAAGGAAGAAAATTAAAATAAAAAGTATAAGTAAAAAGTAATAAATATAAATAAATCAAAATAAATAAAATTAAAAAGTGTGTGTGTGGGGGTGGGGTGTCCAACATTAGTTGCCATATAGTGTAGTACTTGCCTTCAGAGCCACGGACTGTGTCTTATTTTTTTCCAAATTCAGACATGACATCACATCCTTTATCCACTGTGCATGCTATAACTAAATGAATACTTAAGATATCACCATGACATTACATGGCTAATTACATATGGCTAATACGCATCAGATTCAATGATCCATTTGAGTAAAGGTCAAAGGTCAAAGTTGTATTTAGCAGAAAGGTCAAAATCACATTATTGGCTCTAATTGAAGAACAGGTTGTCATAGAAACACAAAACAGGGGTGAGATTAGACATTCTCTGAATACTTTTTTATACGTTTTTTTGTTTTATTACAACCCCCCCTCCCAAAAAAAAGCATGAAATGTCTAACATCGGTCACTTTAGTCTTATTTTCTGTGGGCATCTTTGAAACTATTTCTCTGTGACACCTAACCCATCACAGTGCACATGCATTTGTCTTCAACATCCTGGACATTTACACCACCTTACCTCCTGTTAATCTATAATAGAATCTTCATCATCCTCATCATTTCCAAAAATATCAGACTCCAATCAGTTCAAGGACTGTATATTGTGCATATAGAATATTTTCAGCTGATTATCAACTGTTGTGAAGAACTGTTTTATAGTAACAAGGTCATTCATCAATACTGGATCCTTCAGTTCAATAACATGCTGTCAGAACCACTGTCCACTGGAATGAACAATGTTTGAAAACATACTGCGTAAAAACGTCCATTAATACATTTGACATTACACATTCATTCAAATGTTCCATCTTTCAATGTTATATCTAAACTATTAAACTATTAACTATTAATATCTATAAATGTGAATAAAACTGTTAAATTATCCTCACTTTGACATGTGGTGGAACAAGTAAAGCTATACTGTTGTCTGATTGGTTGGTAACGGTCCAATTAAATGGACTTCAGGGTTCAAGTGTTAAATGTTGTAAAAGTCAAGAAAACCGCAGCGGTCATGTGACAGGGTATGAAGACACTCACGTCCCTTTAAGACACTCACATCATCCCTTTAAGACACTCACACCGTCCCTTTAAGACACTCACACTGTCCCTTTAAGACACTCACATCGTCCCTTTAAGACTCTCACACGTCCCTTTAAGACACTCACATCATCCCTTTAAGACACTCACATCGTCCCTTCAAGACACTCACACCGTCCCTTTAAGACACTCACATCGTCCCTTTAAGACACTCACATCATCCCTTTAAGACACTCACATCGTCCCTTTAAGACACTCACACCGTCCCTTTAAGACACTCACATCGTCCCTTTAAGACACTCACACCATCCCTTTAAGACACTCACATCGTCCCTTTAAGACACTCACATCATCCCTTTAAGACACTCACATCGTCCCTTTAAGACACTCACATCGTCCCTTTAAGACACTCACATCGTCCCTTTAAGACACTCACATCATCCCTTTAAGACACTCACACGTCCCTTTAAGACACTCACACCGTCCCTTTAAGACACTCACACCGTCCCTTTAAGACACTCACACTGTCCCTTTAAGACACTCACATCGTCCCTTTAAGACTCTCACACGTCCCTTTAAGACACTCACATCATCCCTTTAAGACACTCACATCGTCCCTTTAAGACACTCACATCGTCCCTTTAAGACACTCACATCATCCCTTTAAGACACTCACATCGTCCCTTTAAGACACTCACACCGTCCCTTTAAGACACTCACATCGTCCCTTTAAGACACTCACATCATCCCTTTAAGACACTCACATCGTCCCTTTAAGACACTCACACCATCCCTTTAAGACACTCACATCGTCCCTTTAAGACACTCACATCATCCCTTTAAGACACTCACATCGTCCCTTTAAGACACTCACACCGTCCCTTTAAGACACTCACAACTCAGACGATCCTTCTCCAGTCGTCCCTCTCCCGTACTCTTGTAACCCATAGCAACTAACGTCAACTGCAGCAACGATTCCAACCACCACCAACGGCAACCCTGCAACAGCAACAACACATCAGTTCTCTGTCCTCCTGTCTGTCCATGTCTCCTCCTTTCTGTCCTCTTCTCCACCTGTCTGTCCTCCTCTCCTCCTCTGTCTTCTTCTTCACCTGTCTGTCCTCTTCTGCATCGGTCTGTCCTCCTCTGCCCTCTTCTCCACCTGTCTGTCCTCATCTCCTCCTCTGTCTTCTTCTTCACCTGTCTGTCCTCCTCTGCCCTCTTCTCCACCTGTCTGTCCTACTCTGTCTTCTTCTTCACCTGTCTGTCCTCCTCTGTCTTCTTCTGCACCTGTCTGTCCTTCTCTCCTCCTCTGTCTTCTTCTGCACCTGTCTGTCCTCATCTCCTCCTGGCTGTATTCTTCTCCTCCAGGCTGTCCTTGTCTTCTGTCTGTCCTCGTCCATCATCATTCTTCTTTTATTCATACAGTTGATAGTACTTATTAAATACTTTCATAGATAGTACAGGTTTATAGTATTATATACAGTATTAACAGTTACACTATTACTAGTATGTAGTTATGTTATAACAGCTGTACTAGTATGTAGTAACAGCAGTATTTACAGCAGTACTAGTACGTAATAACAGCAGTACTAGTATGTAGTAGCAGTAGTACTAGTACGTACTGACCCCAGCCCAGGAGGCAGAACTTGAGGATGTATCTGCGTATGTACGTGTTGAAGACTTTGACCAGTGCGATGTACATGTGGATGGACTCCAGGGCCATCCAGGTGAAGGACGTCAACAGGAAGTAGTGGAGGACCAGGGCCACACCCACACACAAGGTGTCCCTGTGGAGACTGGCCAACCAGCCGTCCAACAGGAAGGACATGTTCAGGAAGAGCAGCGATGAGCTCAGGTTCATCAGGATCTTGGACGGGTAGTCCCGCCTCAGCTTCCTGTGGACAAAAACAGATGGACGTGAAGTCAGACATGATGTATGGAACCAAATAACGAGGATCCATGACAGAACCATGAGGTACACCCACTGTTTAAAGTAGTAACGCATGGAACCAAATGAAGAGTAAAACCCAGAGGATCCATGACAGAACCCTGAGGTACACCCACTGTAACCCCACCCCCACCTAAACCAACTGGCCTTGACTGTTGAAGCAGATGAATGTTAGCACTTAGCTCACTGTTCAATGTGTCCGTCATCAGTTCATTATTACATACTTTGTTCCCATAGTCAGAGGTAAAATGCTGCAAAGTTTATGTTGAAACCCTGAGAGGAAAACCAGAGGCTGTCCATCCATCTGATGTTTGTCCATTTGTCTCCTCTAAAATGCATGAATTCTTTCCATTTGTCTCCTGTGAAAAGAGGCGGGGCTTACTCGAAGGCGATGTAGGTGAGTAGCGTCGCTGCTGAGAAGACAGCGGAGATTCCACAACCGATGTAGGTGATGAAGGTCAGGATCCGATTGTTCTGTTCATTAATGTAAGCAGAGGATCCAGAGATGTCCTACAGAGACAGAAGGACAGAGGGAGGGACAAATGGCTTACCCTGTGACTCAACAGATCGATATGTTTGATCAGTTTTTAACACTTTGTCTGGATCATAAATATTTGACTGTTGATGAGTTCAGAATTATCTAAACTAAACTAAACTGTCCTTAAACTGGACTAAACTAAACTGTCCCCACACTGGACTAAACTAAACTGTCCCCACACGAGACTAAACTGTCCTCACACTAGACTAAACTGTCCCCACACGAGGCTAAACTGTCCTCACACTAGACTAAACTGTCCTCACACTAGACTAAAATAGACTAAACTGTACTCACACTAAACTAGACTAAATTGTTGTGGTTCCTAAACCAGACTTAAAACTGGTTCATATTTCAGGCTAAATCTTAGAACCAGTTCTCGTTTGACTTTTCATCATATCAGTTCTGATCCTGGTCTGTAAAACCTGTTTCCAAATCTTTTGTGGACCACATGTGAAAACCAGTCCACTTTCATCTGAACTGGATCTAGTCCAGACCATGTGTTTCAGAGCTCCAGATGCTGTGAGCTCAGACTCCGCCCCCTTTGACCTGTTCTTACCATCAGGATGCCAAAGTGGGTCAGGTGGTCACACAGACACACGCTCCTGTTGCTGGTTGACTCATCTGACAGACGGCATCCATCTGCATTCCACCCTCCAGCTCCACCTGGTGGACACACCCAACATTAACACTGTTACCATGGAAACCGGTCCTCCAAAGTGGACTCCTCACAGATGAACCTGTTCATGTTTCTTTGATCCTTTGTTTAATTAGGCGTTGGCGCAAGGCCTATTGAGTCTGCTGTGATGGCCAGGCGACGAAATATGCCAGGGGCGCGGTCACCAGGGACGACTCGCACCACTTACACACACACACAGACACACACACAGACACACACACACACAGACACACACACACTCACACATTCACGGTAGCGAGCCGTGTCCGAGCATGTGCTCGTCACATGCACACACCGCATACTTGTTCCTGCTCAGAATGAATGGGAGTCTATGGGCCACGCCCACTCAGGGTCACTGACATGAGTGAAAGTGTGTCAAATGTGACCTCTGACCCCCGGGACATGGGGAAAGTCAAAAGATTTCATTTGGGGGCGAGTTCGGGGGGGCCGGAAAAACGCTATATTGTTCTTGGGCGGCTGTGGTTCAGTTGGTAGAGTGGGTCGCCCAATGACCGAGAGGTTGGCGGTTCCCGGCTCTGGCTGTCCACATGTCGAAGTGTCCTTGGGCAAGACACTGAACCCTGACTTAGGCCCCCAGTAGGACTTACTGTAGACCTTAGAAACCTACTGGTGTATGAGTGTGTGTGAATGGGTGAATGAGAGGCTAATGTAAAGCGCTTTGAGCACCATGAAGGTGGAAAAGCGCTATATAAATGCAGTCCATTTACCATTTACCATTCTTGCTTGGTTTCTGAATTTTTCTTTCTTTCTTTCTTTCTTTCTTATTATTTATTATTATTATTTATTTATTTATTATTATTATTATTATTATTTATTTTTCTTTCGTCTGCTCTTTGAGCTCTAATTTGACCCCCTGAACATGCACAAAAACTCCCCAAATTTTGCACACACCTCAGAAGTGTGAAAAATTGCAAGTATTTATAGGTTTCATAAAAGTCAGTTTAGAAATGTGTCTACAGCGCCACCTAGAAAAGGTGAAATAGTTTTTATTAGGCCAGATCACGCCCCAGTGAAGTTAGAGCTATGAAAATCAGTACACATGTTCGTGATATGATGATGAACAAAAAAGTTAATGATAACCACGCCCATAAACCAACAGGAAGTCCGCCATCTTGGATTGAAATTTTAAAAATTTTGAGTCGTCGTTTTCGCTGTCTTTACTATTTTTCTATCTCCTCCTTGGCCGTTAGGCCAAATGAGCTCAAAATTGGTGAACACGATCTAGACAAGTGGGACTTCAAAAGTTATCCAATTTAGTTGGAAAAGTTTTATCGTTTTTGTGCTACGCTGTCGCAAATTTTGCGAAGATTTCGGGAAAAATTACCACCACATAAATTGCTTCAGCTCGGACATACGAACACCGATTTGGCTGAAATTTGACACAGACGTCTATCTCGCAGGTCTACATCCATTTAGCTAAAAACATTCTGATTTTGTACTATAGCGCCCCCTAGTAATGTACTTTTATGAAAATGGCTGTAGTTCGGGCAAACGAACAGAAACTCGGCTGAAATTTGACTCAGACGTCTATCTCTCGCTCCTACACTTGGTTGTCATATGAAATTGTTATTTCACATTATAGCGCCCCCTACAGTTTTACCAAATTCACTCTTAGTAAAATGGTCGTGGTTCGGACATACGAAAATGGATTTGGCTGAAATTTGACTCGGGCGTCGCGTGGGAAGGTGGTCACCAGGGGAGGCGGTTGCGAGGGAGGGCGAAGGCCTTTGAGACTGCTTGCAGTTTTAATTTTGTTTATTTTTGTTTTGTTCAGTTTTCATTCATTTTGCTGTTTTTTTGTCTTTCCTCAGTTTGATGCTTATGTGCATCTGTCTGCTGTTGTCAGCAGTAACATGTCCCTGGTGACCCCTCTTTCTTCCACAGTGATTGTTGGTATAAACTCACCTTTCATATTGAAGTCCCAGAACATACAAACTGGAGACTTGTCCTGTAGGAACGGCTGAAAAAAACAACAACCAGGACACAAACCAGTGAGTGACACACAACAACAAACAACAATAAACAACAGCAGAAGAAATGAGTCAAACTCAGAGGAACAAACACTGACCCCTGAGGTACACCACTGAAAAACTACTATAACACCAGCAATCAGGAACTCCTCCTCTTCCCCCTCCCCTCTCTTCCCCTCTCCTCCTTTCTCCTCTCTTCTCTTCTCCTCCCCTCTCCCGCTCTCTTGTCTCTCCTACTCTTCCCCCTCCCCTTTCTATTCCCTCTCCTCCTCCCCTTTCTTCCTCTCTCCTCCTCCTCTCTCTTCCCCTCTCCTATGCTGCCCTCCTCCTCCTCCCCTCTCCTCCTCCCCATCTCCTCCTCTCCCCTCTCCTTCTCTTTTCCTCCTCCCCTCTTTTCCTCCTCTCTCCTCCTCCCCTCTCCTCTTCAGTCTGCTTTATTCCAGTTTTATCATTGGACAGGTGTAAAACAGTTGAAGTCAGCGCTGTCCAACCTGTGGCCCCTGGACCTAAGCTGGGCCCAAACAGTCCAAACCGTCCATGAACCATCGCTGATGTTAAAGTAAGTTTAGTCCAGGTTCAACATTCAGACCAAAGTGATCTAAACTGGGTCAGAACCAGAACATTAAGAACAGAAGAACCTAGTTCTAGTGAATATAAAAGTAGGCGTTACCAGGTTGGTGAGGTGGGTGATCTCGATCCTCACGGGTTCCTTTAAGTTCCTGATGGACGTGTTCCCCACGCTGCTGGCGACGACGTAGCTGTTCAGAGACAAACCGTCCTGCTCTTTCTGACATAGAACACACATAACCACCATCAGACTGAGGCGGAGCCAACCAGTCTGGCCCTGCCATTGGATGCTTATGTTCAGGTCATTTTACCTGGAAGAAGTTAGTGCTGCTGAAAAATAGGAAGTTGATCCTGGACAGAAACGTATGATCCACATCACTAAGGCTGATGTTGGACAGAAGGGACGGAGGCAGAACCACCTGGGCCAGAGAGGTGGAGTCCAGGTCAAAGAGGACCTGGAACCAAGACCACAAGGACATTAGCGGGGCTGCCATGGATGGAACACATATATATGTGTGTGTGTGTGTGTGTGTGTGTGTGTGTGTGTGTGTGCGTGCACTACACAGATGGTTTTAAAGATAGCGGTACTGCAAGATGAGGAAATGCAGAAATAGGCAAACACCTACGTCATATAGTTCCAGGAGACATAAACAGGAAGAACTAGAAGAACAAGAAGAACTAAAAAGGTTCCTACAGTGGGAAAGCGATAGCCTGGCTTTCGCCGACCCTCGTGTGTTTCTGCTCAGCTTCGTGTGCTTCACACAAGGGTCTGGTAAACCACTGTAGACATTCTGTTGTCTATGACCAAATTGTAGACGGACCAATCAGGATCACTGGGCGTGATTTTAACAGTTATGACGTAGACTCTCGACACGGTAGCTTTGAAAACCATGGCAGCTAGCATGGAGGAGACTGAACTCAGCTTTGGTTCTGCAATTTCAACAGTGTTGTGCAAACTAGAGCATATTGATTCTCATTCTATGGTTATTTATTAATATTGTTGTTCTTCATTGTTATTGAATTCATTTTTATGTTGGTTCTATTTATAAAATTGTTCAGATTGTTTTGTTTTCAGTTGTTTTTTCACGGTAGAAAAATGACTGGAAGTGGAACAACAGCATTTACTTCTACTTCCTCATGGCCTTATGTCTATGGAGTAGCGGGGGTAGACTACAATCCCTGTTGCTGTGCTGGAGGGGTCCCCGGGATCTGGGGGCTGTGGTTGGGGGGGGGGTGCTCCTGCTTGCCCGTCGGGTCCAAGCTGGTGCAATGGCTCTTGGTGGGCCGCGGGGGTTGGATTGGCCATTCTGGTGGGCGCTGTGGCTGTACTGCGGGCTGGTGGCGTGTGGTGGCTCTGTCCTGGTGGGTTGTCGGGGCGCATTGTGGGGAGGCGGGGGCCCTGGGTGTACTGCGCTCGCCTGGGGCCGGGTGCGGGGGTGTGCGGGGGTGTGCGGGGTGCCTCCCTGTTGGCGTTGCTGGGCCCCATCACACTGTTTTACCCTCTGGACTCGCGTTGGGTCCCGGCTCCGATGTCCTATGACCAGCTCCCGGTGGTGGCCTGCCTTGTGATGGGCTGGTTGCCGCCCTATCGGTGGGCCGCTTGTTCCCTGTGTCTGGCTTCCTGGCTGCGTGGGGCCGTTGGGGGTTGGGGGGTTGGGGCGGTCTGGGGTGGGCGGGGTCAGTCTTGGTGCGCTGGGGGGGTCTGTAGCTGCTCCCTCTTGTTCTCCGTGTTTGTGTCATTCACGGTGGCCCCGGTGACTCTCTGGGAGAGGCGTCCTGTGGCTCCTGTGGCCCGGGGTGGGGTGTGCCCTGTTGGCTTGGCCCTGCCTTGTCGTGATTGCTGTTCTGGGCTTCGGGGTCCTTCACACTTGCATGTTTGATCGGGTCTCGCCAGCTGCCGAGTTCCATTTCAGTGAGTGATGAGACTCGCCAGAATGTGCTGAGAATCTCCCCACAATCTCTACCCTAAACTCATTCTCTTTTGCACTAGTGTCCTCTTCTGGTCTATTCTATTCTATTGCATTCTATTTTGTACTATCAGGACATCCACGGTTGTGGTGCTCTGTGCCGATTGTTTAATTGTTTATTTGTTGAATCTCTTTTTCTTTTGTGCTGGTTTGGTTTTCTCCTCTTTTTGCGATCTATTTATTTATTTGTTTTTATTGATGGACAGTTGGTGGTTGGGAGTGGTACACCACCTTGCAGTCTTTAATTACAATAGCACCGCCTGTTGGTTTCTGTCCCCGTTCGTCCTGTCTGTCCTGTCCAGTCTTTGTTTCCCCCACACATCACTGAGGTGTAGCACTGCCCTCCCTGGCTTATAATAGAGAGTTCTAATAAAGGATGTCTGCTCAGCTTTCAGGGAGGACCGGTGATGGTCACACACATGCACTAAATATTGGAGTATTTGGCTGCAAGACTGGAATATGCATTGATCTCACGCAATGTTGACTCCTCCTCTGTGGTATTAAAAAAAAAGAAAGAATAAAATGCAGACAAATTACAAAAAGGGAAGTGGAAAAAAGGAAAAGAAAGTTACCTACTTTCCTATCTGCTCATTTGTTGTTGTTGTTGTTTTTGTATATACCTATGTATATGTTTAGTACTTCAATTATTTATTATTATTATTTTTATTATTATCATCATTTTTGTACTATGCACTCTATTGCTATAAGATGAACTTAGGTTATTGGGAAAGTGAAGAAGGGGTACGATTAAATAAGCTTATGCTTCATCCTACTCCTTTTCGGACATGTTATTGTGTATTATTATTATTATTATTATTGTTGTTGTATTGATTATTGTTGCATTCTGCACATGTTCAAAATAAATCATTCATTCATTTATTCATTCATACATGTCCATGACACGCTGATGAGGCTCAGAATGTGTGAAGGAACACTCCCCCCTCCCCTCTGGCTCTGTGTGTGTTTACCATCCCAGAGTAACATCCAGCTAGGTTTGGTGACGTCACTTGTTTTGAAAACGTGCAATAAAAAAACAGTCTTTATTTCCACAGAGACACATGAACCAGTTTGATCCAACAGTTTTTTACAGTTTGTGCAGCAGCTACTGTGGCGCCGTCTGCTCTTGGAGATGCTAATGCTACTTCAGATTGGTTGCAATGGGGGAGGGGCTTAACCCCAGGTGGGTGGGGCCAAAGTCCATCTAATGTCAGATGAACCGTCTTTTTCTGGGTCCCTGGTTCCTGTTGTTGTTTAGTGTGAATGCAGTATGCAGCCAGTGGAGGTGATGAACCACTGTTAAAGGAGCATGTGTTGGTAACGCTGGGTGAGCCGTCCCCATGGTAACGATGGGTGAGCCATCACCATGGTAACGCTGGGTGAGCCGTCACCATGGTAACGCTGGGTGAGCCATCAGATTCCAAAAGGACAAAAGTGGAAAATGGTTGTAGCAGAATGAATCCTTTAAAAGATGAACAGTGTCGGTGAAAAAGACATGCCCTAATCACTTCCATGCTAACACGGTTTGGCTCAAAACGACAAAATGGAAATTTCTCAATGTACATCCATACGGTGTGATTTTAATCTCAACTATATGTATGTATAGCCTGGCTTTCGCGACCCTCGTGTGTTTCCGCTCAGCTCTGTGAGCTTCACACAAGGCTCTGGTAAACCACCGTAGACATTCTGTTGTCTACGGCCAAATTGTAGACGGACCAATCTGGATTACTGGGGGTGATTTCAACAGTTATGACTCAAGGAAGACTCTCCACACAGTAGCTTTGAAAAAAATGGCGGCTAGCATGGAGGAAACTGAACCCGGCTTTGATTCTGCAATTTCAACAGTGTTGTGGAAACTAGTGCATATTGATTCTTTAAAAGATGAACAGAACAGTTTAAAAGGACTTCATTGATGTTTAGGATGTTCTGACTCTTCTACCAACCAGGTATGATAAGAGCTTCTACTTCTATCATCTACATTACATGCTGCTTTAATCTGATTGGTTGATGTAGCATGTCATTCAAAATGACAAACACTTGGTTTCTCCAATCAGGGCCAATGATTATAATTGACCACCCGCCTTAACAAAGAGCAGTTAATGGTGCTTTAGCAGATGGAAGATGTGAGCAGACATGAGGAGCATCTGCAGTCAGGTTTGGAAAGTGCCTCATGTTTGTGACATTTGTAAATTACATATACTTAACATATGTATGACATATGACATGTATGATGTATGTATGATATGTGTACAACAGACGTTTGACATATGCACAATGTATATCTGACACATGTACGACATATTTATGACATATGTACAACATATTACAATGTACTGTATGTACAACATGTGTCCGTCCATCATTAAACCAGTGGTTCAGTCACAGCAGTTTTTCTAGCTTTAGCCTCAAATACGTTATATGGGTCAAAATTATGGAACTTAAAGTTTATTGTTTGTTAAATTCCTAGCGTAAGTTCTCCAAATCATGTCTTTTAGGAAGAACAACAACTGACTCTGACAGTAATTAAGTCGAAAACAAAGAAAAATCGACTCCAAACACGACTTTCCTTGGCGCTGGCGTTAGGTATTTCCCCGTCATGTTTGGTACCGTTGGAAAGATGGGGATTCCCTCTAGACAACCCTTAAATAGAAATATATGTAATTATAGATTTGAACCAATGGGAGGCCTCAGAACAAAGCCTTCTACACTAAACTAAAGCCCTTGTTGCTATGGCGATGTTGAAAAACAGCCTCTGATTGGTTGAATTAGTGTCACACGAACATTTTTAATAAACTTTAAGATAAAGATAAAATATTAATTTATTAAATTTGACCCAAGTGACTGGTTTCGTGCTGGAGGGTCACTTATGTGCAATATATATTAAAATGTAAGTACAAAATATTTACGACGTGTGAAAAATGTGGGACAGATGTGGGACCCTGTGGGTCAGACAGGTGATGTATGTGGGACAGATGTGGGAACCTGTGGGTCAGACAGGTGATGTATGTGGGACAGATGTGGTAACCTGTGGGTCAGACAGGTGATGTATGTGGGACAGATGTGGGAACCTGTGGGTCAGATGTGTTGGATGCGATGGCGGCGCTAAACACCGTCCCGTTGAAAGCGGTGGCGTTGAGCGCAGCTATTCCGACGGCCAGGAGTGTGGAGGTGATTGTGACTGACGGACCCTCGAACTCGATCTTTTGAACCAGCTCGTCCACAGTTTTCAGAGCCCTGAGTGGAACAACAATCACAAACAGTTGTCATGGAAACAAGCTCCGCCTAGTTCCACAGGTTTCTCAGCCCTTTAACAGTTTATGGACAGAAGACCCAGTGCATTGTGGGACATTACTTCTCAGATGTGGCGGCTAGCGCTATCTCTGAACTCCTCATCACATTGGAGATGATGGTTACCACGGTAACTGCTAGTGTGGTGTTAATCTTTGCCACATTCACCAGCTCCTTCACCTTCGTTACCACTTTAGAAACCTGAAGAAAAAAAAAAGGTTTTAGTACCGATAGACTAAACATTTGAATATAAATGTTTGTATGTATGTTTATGGTATGTGACAAACATGTGTAAATGTATATTAACACACACAAGGTGGAAATTAAGTAAGTAAAAGTACTTTGTTAGTGTACTTAAGTAGATTTTTTTATGTATCTGTACTTTACTTGAGTATTTATTCTTCTGGCAACTTTTTTACTTTTACTCCCAACATTTTTGCATAAATATTTGTACTTTATACTCTTTACATTTATATAAATATATGTACTTTATACTCTTTACATTTATATAAATATATGTACTTTATACTCTTTACATTTATATAAATATCTATACTTTATACTATTTACATTTATATAAATATATGTACTTTATACTATTTACATTTATATAAATATTTGTACTTTATACTCTTTACATTTATATAAATATATGTACTTTATACTCTTTACATTTATATGAATATTTGTACTTTATACTCTTTACATTTATATAAATATATGTACTTTATACTCTTTACATTTATATAAATATTTGTACTTTATACTCTTTACATTTATATAAATATATGTACTTTATACTCTTTACATTTATATAAATATATGTACTTTATACTCTTTACATTTATACAAATATCTGTAGTTTATACTCTTTATATTTATATAAATATTTGTACTTTATACTCTTTACATTTATATTAATATATGTACTTTATACTCTTTATATTTATATAAATATGTGTACTTTATACTCTTTACATTTATACAAATATCTGTACTTTATACTCTTTATATTTATATAAATATATGTACTTTATACTCTTTATATTTATATAAATATGTGTACTTTATACTCTTTATATTTATATAAATATTTGTACTTTATACTCTTTACATTTATATTAATATATGTACTTTATACTCTTTATATTTATATAAATATGTGTACTTTATACTCTTTACATTTATACAAATATCTGTACTTTATACTCTTTATATTTATATAAATATATGTACTTTATACTCTTTATATTTATATAAATATGTGTACTTTATACTCTTTACATTTATATTAATATATGTACTTTATACTCTTTACATTTATATTAATATATGTACTTTATACTCTTTATATTTATATAAATATGTGTACTTTATACTCTTTACATTTATACAAATATCTGTACTTTATACTCTTTACATTTATATAAATATATGTACTTTGTACTCTTTACATTTATATAAATATATGTACTTTATACTCTTTACATTTATATGAATATTTGTACTTTATACTCTTTACATTTATACAAATATCTGTAGTTTATACTCTTTATATTTATATAAATATCTGTACTTTATACTCTTTATATTTATATAAATATTTGTACTTTATACTCTTTACATTCTCAGAATAGACTCATTACTTTTTCAGATGAAAAACAAGTGGAGGAGAGAAGCTGTGTCTTTATTTATTATAGTTATATACCTATTATCTCACAATTTAGACTTTTATCTCAAATTATGCATTTTTAAATCTCATATTTATAACTTTTTTCTAATATTATGAATTTTTATCTCAATATGACTCACTTTTAAAGACTTTATTTTAGATACTTTTGAAAGTTTTCAGATTTTTCCTGGGTTAAAAAAATTTAGTTTTACTTTGTACTTCATTACAATTGAGAAGTCATACTTTTTAACTTTTACTTAAGTAAAGGAGTCGAATCAGTACTTTTACCAGAGTATTTTTTTCATACCAGTTGTGCTTCTACTGTAGTACAGAATGTGAGTACTTTGACCACCTCTGATATTTGCAGTGTATAATAAACATATGTGTGAATGTATTTAAAAATTTATAAATGTATCTGTGTGTATATTTGTGGTATATAATGATTATATAATCAATATATAATGATTATATAATTAATATATAATCATTCAGGGATTATAGCAAAAAAAAAAAGGCATCTGACTGAACTTTTTATCGATAATACATCTGATCACGTACCCCCCTGTACCCCTTCGAAAACCACTGTAGCCATGGTCTGAATTATATTACCTACGTTGTTCACTTAATGACAAATAATAATGACAGATTTAAAATGTTTGAGTTGACTATGGTTCAGAATCTGACACAGACCAGACTTTGGTGTAGGTGTAATTACAAGGTGCAAACACCAGAGGGAGCTGTCTCTGTGGAGGCCTACACTGTCAGAAGTGCCTTCTATTTGTTGATGGACTAGAAATGACGAAGTTAATTAGGTACAGATTTTTTTTTTATAACAGTTATAAATATTGAACAATGGACCATCGTTAACCAGTGTGTTGGGGGGGGGGGGGGGGGTCATCTGTACCCCAGCTGTTGTTTGTGTAAACACGGCTCTTACTGGACTCTTCGTTCCTGTCGCTGTAGTGTTAGCGCAGCCTGCTAGCTTGATAGCATTGTTCGTGATCCCAGGGTGAAGCCATGTTTCTGTGATAATCATCACGCAGGCGTCTCTGATAGCTGTGCCGCAATTCATCAGTTTTGTTGCATAAGGACCTGGAGTTTACTACTAAGAGGCTGAGTAGCCAATATTCAAGAGTTTGTCTCGATTGTACGAGGTCTTTATCTCACCCAGACTCACGCATATATAAAAACATAAGTAGCAGGAACACTGAGCCACTGTCGATGCGCCGCCATCTTAGTTATTAGTTAGAATTTTATAGACTGACGATTGCTAAGATAAATTATTATAATTAAATAGAATAAAAATGGGCTTCGTGTTCATATACAATAAATGTGTTTTAAGGGCTATTTAATTTAGTACGCTGTGGTTATTATGTACCGGCCTCAGTTAAATCCATAAGGGGTTAGTCTGTCAAGTCATTTACTAGTTGCAGGTCATGTCAATCAGGCTGTGTGGACCCAGGATTGGTGGAGCGATTGGGAGGGGGCGGTGCTTAAGGAGATCAGCTGTGGTAGACTGGGACTGGTTTGACTGCGTGAAACACTGCAGTATTATTGGTAAATAAATATAATAAACACTACAGTATTATTGGTAAATAAATACAATAAATACTACAGTATTATAGGTAAATAAATACAATAAACACTACAGTATTAAAGGTAAATAAATACAATAAACACTACAGTATTATAGGTAAATAAATACAATAAATACTACAGTATTATAGGTAAATAAATACAATAAACACTACAGTATTAAAGGTAAATAAATACAATAAACACTACAGTATTATAGGTAAATAAATACAATAAATACTACAGTATTATAGGTAAATAAATACAATAAATACTACAGTATTATAGGTAAATAAATACAATAAATACTACAGTATTATAGGTAAATAAATACAATAAACACTCATCACAACCCCCCCCCCCCTCTCTCTCTCTGATCAGCCCCGAGCTCCCATATGAGTTCAGTGACGGAAAACTTTAATCCCTGATCATTATATAATCCATATATAATCAATATATAGTCATTATATAATCAATCGTGGAACCTCATCGTTGGACAGCTCGTTGCTGGTGATGTCCACCAGTTGATCAGCAACTTCAGCTGCATTTTCTACAAAATATCAAACAGAAAAATGAACCAGTCAGTGTAAACATGGTTTAGTAACGGAGGCTTCTGATTGGCTGTTGGCTGACCTACCTGCAGACACCTGGATGGAGTCGATGTCGGTGCAGTTGGAGAAGTCTGGATCCGACCAGAACGACGTGTAGTTCAGAGGGTTGATCATACTGGAAGAAGGACATAGAACCAGAATGAGACCAGAACCAGACCCTAAGCCTGAACCAGACCCAGATCCTACACCTGAACCCAAACCCAGACCCTAAGCCTGAACCAGACCCAGACCCTACACCTGAACCAGACCCAGATCCTACACCTGAACCCAGACCCAGACCCTAAGCCTGAACCAGACCCAGACCCAGACCCTACACCTGAACCAGACCCAGATCCTACACCTGAACCCAGACCCAGATCCTACACCTGAACCCAGACCCAGACCCTACACCTGAACCAGACCCAGACCCTACACCTGAACCAGGCCCAGATCCTACACCTGAACCCAGACCCAGACCCTACACCTGAACCCAGACCCTACACCTGAACCAGACCCAGATTCTACACCTGAACCCAAACCCAGGCCCTAAGCCTGAACCAGACCCAGACCCTACATCTGAACCAGACCCAGACCCTACACCTGAACCAGACCCAGATCCTACACCTGAACCCAGACCCAGACCCTACACCTGAACCAGACCCAGACCCTACACCTGAACCAGACCCAGATCCTACACCTGAATCCAGACCCAGATCCTACACCTGAACCCAGACCCAGATCCTACACCTGAACCCAGACCCTGACCCTAAGCCTGAACCAGACCCAGACCCTAAACCTGAACCAGACCCAGATCCTACACCTGAACCCAGACCCAGACCCAGAACCCCAGAATGATGAGTAGTTCAGAGGGCTAAACATACTGGAACAGGGACACAGAACCAGACTGAGACCCGTACTGGTACCAGACCCTAAATCTGAACCCAAACCATTTCCGGAGTATTTCTTCACAGGTTCTGTTGATGAGTGTTGGTGTTGTCATAGATACCAGGTTCTGGATGCACTCTGGTCCTTGTTAGGGAAACAGGGCAGGTTCTGTCGGACCGTGGGTCGGCTCTCGGGCCAGCGGTAGTGAAGGGAACCCTCCTCTGGACAGTTTTCTGGAAGATGGAGAAAGAACACACCTCAGACAAACAAAACCCGGGTCAGAGACACAGAACAGAACCCGGGTCAGAGACAGCAGGTTTTCCTCCAGAGTATTATACAGTAGTTCTATGTCCATGTTCATGGTGATATCTCAAGTATTCATTGAATTATAGCATGACATGTCTCTGCGGACACACACACACTTGTTTATATGTCTAATGAGGACCAAGTTTATAATCAAGTAGGAATTGAGCAATAAGTGTAAACATCTTTTATTTTTTTAATAGAATAAAAAAATTACGACAAAGATTTGAAAATTAAATAATAACTAAATAAAAACAGATGAATGAATAAAAAACAATAATAATGTGAAAATGAAAAAAAATAATACATATTTTGAAATTATAAATAAATAAAAAAGATGAAAAAAATAATGAAATAAAGAATTTTTAAAAATTACATCCAAACTGAAACGACAAACTTTTGAAAAATGCATGTTTCACTTTACACCTGTTTCCCTCCTGCTTTATGGGGACTTCTAGAAAAAACTAATTAATGTATTTATAGGGTCACATCATTTCTATTTTACTAGTGGGGACCTTTATTTATATTTAACCTTCGTGGGGACCTGAATTTTGGTCCCCATAGTGTCAGAGGTCCCCATGGTATGACTGTGTAAACATATCAATGTCCCCATAAAGATAGGAATACACACACACACACACACACACACACACACACACAAGGTGATTACAATAATCTGTCAAACAATGTAGGGTTAGGGTTCTATTCCAGGGTTAGGGTTCTATTCCAGGGTTAGGGTTCTATTCCAGGGTTAGGGTTCTATTCCAGGGTTAGGGTTCTATTCCAGGGTTAGGGTTCTATTCCAGGGTTAGGGTTCTATTCCAGTGTTAGGGTTCTATTCCAGGGTTAGGGTTCTATTCCAGTGTTAGGGTTCTATTCCAGGGTTAGGGTTCTATTCCAGGGTTAGGGTTCTATTCCAGGGTTAGGGTTCTATTCCAGGGTTAGGGTTCTATTCCAGTGTTAGGGTTCTATTCCAGGGTTAGAACTAGGTCTGTCCATTCTTACCAACTAGTCCAACGTTAATGGAGGCGGTCTGGACCTGGAGTCCAGGGTCCATCTGGTCTTCACTGGTGGACATCTTCAGTGCTGCAGCTTCACCCAGACTCTCGTTGGTGACGTAGTTATGGACCAGAAGAGCCCGGCAGGAGTAACTGGACCAGAGACAGAACCACAGGCCGGACCGGGTCAGAACAGGTCCACAGGGTCAAAGGTCACATGGACTCAGCTGGTGGTGCAGGTCTTACCTGAAGTCTCCTCTGATCTGAGGCCCAGGATGAACACTGAGAAGAAACACACAGGAAAAGTACTAGCATATGAGTAAAAGTACTGCATTAACCCCTGGACTACAGTAAAAGTACTGCATTAACCCCTGGACTACAGTAAAAATACTGCATTAACCCCTGGACTACAGTAAAAATACTGCATTAACCCCTGGACTACAGTAAAAATACTGCATTAACCCCTGGACTACAGTAAAAATACTGCATTAACCCCTGGACTACAGTAAAAATACTGCATTAACCCCTGGACTACAGTAAAAGTACTGCATTAACCCCTGGACTACAGTAAAAATACTGCATTAACCCCTGGACTACAGTAAAAGTACTGCATTAACCCCTGGACTACAGTAAAAGTACTGCATTAACCCCTGGACTACAGTAAAAGTACTGCATTAACCCCTGGACTACAGTAAAAATACTGCATTAACCCCTGGACTACAGTAAAAATACTGCATTAACCCCTGGACTACAGTAAAAATACTGCATCCAATGTGGTTGAAAAGTGTAAAAATCATATTTCGTGTAATATTGAATCTATTTAAAGTAATATTTCACATATTTAATCATTGATTGAATATTTCATTAGTATTTGTCGTCATTTTGATGCTGATCTGCAGGAGTCTCATCCTTAAACAAATACCTGATGTTTTCCACGTAGACGCTGTGACTCCAGTTTCCAAACGTCTGATTGAGCTGTGAACAGTAAACATATTCCATCAGTCACATGGTCATTGAACGCCTCACACCAAACACACAAGAATGTATTTGAGGATCAGATCTAGTTCATTTAGATCTACGTCTGGACTGGGTCCCAACTGACACCAACTGATGGAATTAACTGACTTTAGATGGTGCGTTCAGGTGCCTACGTGCTGTAGACGGTGCGTAGTGCTGTAGACGGTGCGTTCAGGTGCGTAGTGCTGTAGACGGTGTGTTCTGGTACGTACGTGCTGTAGACGGTGCCTTCAGGTGCATACGTGCTGTAGACGGTGCGTTCAGGTGCTTACGTGCTGTAGATGGTGAGTTCAGGTGCATACGTGCTGTAGACGGTGGGTTCAGGTGCATACGTGCTGTAGACGGTGCGTTCAGGTGCATACGTGCTGTAGACGGTGCGTTCAGGTGCGTACGTTCTGTAGACGGTGCGTTCAGGTGCATAGTGCTGTAGACGGTGCGTTCAGGTGCATACGTGCTGTAGACGGTGCGTTCAGGTGCTTACGTGCTGTAGACGGTGAGTTCAGGTGCATACGTGCTGTAGACGGTGGGTTCAGGTGCATACGTGCTGTAGATGGTGCGTTCAGGTGCATACGTGCTGTAGACGGTGCGTTCAGGTGCGTACGTTCTGTAGACGGTGCGTTCAGGTGCATAGTGCTGTAGACGGTGCGTTCAGGTGCATACGTGCTGTAGACGGTGCGTTCAGGTGCGTACGTTCTGTAGACGGTGCGTTCAGGTGCGTAGTGCTGTAGACGGTGCGTTCAGGTGCATACGTGCTGTAGACGGTGCGTTCAGGTGCGTACGTGCTGTAGACGGTGCGTTCAGGTGCGTACGTGATGTAGACGGTGCGTTCAGGTACGTACGTGCTGTAGACTGTGCATTCAGGTGCATACGTGCTGTAGACGGTGCGTTCAGGTGCATACGTGCTGTAGACGGTGCGTTCAGGTGCATACGTGATGTAGACGGTGCGTTCAGGTACGTACGTGCTGTAGACTGTGCATTCAGGTGCATACGTGCTGTAGACGGTGCGTTCAGGTGCGTACGTGCTGTAGACGGTGCGTTCAGGTGCATACGTGCTGTAGACGGTGCGTTCAGGTGCGTACGTGCTGTAGACGGTGCGTTCAGGTGCATACGTGCTGTAGACGGTGCGTTCAGGTGCATACGTTATGTAGACGGTGCGTTCAGGTGCATACGTTATGTAGACGGTGCGTTCAGGTGCATACGTGCTGTAGACGGTGCGTTCAGGTGCATACGTGCTGTAGACGGTGTGTTCAGGTGCGTACGTGATGTAGACGGTGCGTTCAGGTACGTACGTGCTGTAGACTGTGCATTCAGGTGCATACGTGCTGTAGACGGTGCGTTCAGGTGCATACGTGCTGTAGACGGTGCGTTCAGGTGCATACGTGCTGTAGACGGTGCGTTCAGGTGCATACGTTATGTAGACGGTGCGTTCAGGTGCATACGTGCTGTAGACGGTGCGTTCAGGTGCATACGTGCTGTAGACGGTGGGTTCAGGTGCATATGTGCTTTCATTTATCGCACATTTCCTAAGAGGCTGAAGTCACGGCAGTTTCAGGTTCTTTTTTCTCCGGTGTTGGTGTGAGTGGGCGGGACTTACCCATAATGCAACAGCGTGGTGGACGTGTGCCTGGCTCATGGAGCTGCTGCTGTCGTCCACAGTGAAGGACACGCGGTAGAACCAACTCTCTGAACCACAGAAGAAGCAGGACACGTGTCAGAACCAATCACCTTTAAAGGAGGCGGGGCTTATTTAGCCTGTCAATCATAGCTGGAGCTGAACCAAGACCACCTGACACACTTTTGGTCATGTGACTTGGAAGCGTGAGAAACCACATGTGGAAAAACACAGACTTTACATCCAAAAATTATTAGTAGTTGTTTTCACAGAAGCTAAATTTACAGTGTTTGAGGTTTTATTGGAGAAGTTTGAAATTTATATGAAGTAAATGTGTCAAAAAAACATGTAACTAAGAGCAAAGGTGGAACTGAGTAAAAGTACTTCATTACTGTACTTAAGTAGATTTTTTTAAGGTATCTGTACTTTACTGGAGTATTTATTTTTCTGCAAAATTTTTACTTTTACTTCCTACATTTTTGTATAAATATTTGTACTTTATACTCTTTACATTTATATAAATATTTGTACTTTATACTCTTTACATTTATATAAATATTTGTACTTTATACTCTTTACATTTATATAAATATTTGTACTTTATACTCTTTACATTTATATAAATATTTGTACTTTATACTCTTTACATTTATATAAATATTTGTACTTTATACTCTTTACATTTATATAAATATTTGTACTTTATACTCTTTACATTTATATAAATATCTGTACTTTATACTCTTTACATTTATATAAATATTTGTACTTTATACTCTTTACATTTATATAAATATTTGTACTTTATACTCTTTACATTTATATAAATATTTGTACTTTATACTCTTTACATTTATATAAATATATGTACTTTATACTCTTTACATTTATATAAATATTTGTACTTTACGTGTTTTATGTTTTATTATAGTATTATTTCATTCATGGCAAAAAAATTTAGTTGTAGTTTTTTACTTCAGTAAAGGAGTTCAATCAGCATTTTTCTACTTTTACCAGAGTATTTTTTTTTCACACAAGTCGTAATTCTACTTCAGTACAGAATATCAGTACTTTAACCACCTCTGATTCAGAGACATTTAAAGATTATGATTTAAATTCAAAGTCAAACTCTTCACATGAGACGTTTGAGTCCATATGTGAGAGTAGGATTTCCCAAATTTCAGTGGTGGTTCTGGTGTCGTCTGGGTTCTGGGTTCACTTCTCCTGCAATCTTTGACCTGAGCCACTAGAGGTCCCTCTAGGACCAGTTGTGTCTCCAGGTACAAACCATGGTTCTGTTGTTTATTCATTGATCAGTTCAGCAGAGAGTTAAAGCAAAACACAAAATGTTTGTACCGGGAAACACAAGCAGGTAAACAAAGAAAAAACTGGGAAAGATGTGGAGGAAAAAGAAAAAAAAAGAAGGAATTACAAAAACTACACAACTACACACTGCAGTACACAGTAAACTACACACTGAACTACACACCACAGGATAATGTCATTTCCCCCAAATCACAGCAAAACCCAATCAACCAATCAGAATGTTCCAAATCAGCTCCACCCTCTAGTTCTACATCATTATGACTCCAGCTCTAACACCTCTAACCCTCTCACAGATTCAGTCTTAAAATCAGCTTTGATGAAAAAAAAAACATACTTTCATCAGAGTTGGGAAGTAAATGTGTAAATAAAAACCTGGAATTATAACGAAAAATGAAATTAAACCAGTCACTGAAAAGTTTGAAAATTATTATTATTAATTACTATAATAATAATGATGTGAAGAAGAATGAAGAGGAGGAGGAGGAGGAGGAGGAGGAGGAGAATTACTGAACATGAGGCATTCAGGGACTGGTGTAGAAAACAGCATCAAGTCCACAGAGGCTTTTTTTCTATTTTTACACTGGTCCTTGAATGCCTCATCCTGATCCAGTGAACGTCTCTTCTTCTTCATCATCATAATTATAAAACTATTATTGGATTTAATGACAGAAACTTAACAATTAACATCTTGAATTTTTTTTTCCAACATCCAGATCAGTTTTTATTGAATGATTGTAGATTAGGTTAAATGTTAAAAATCTAAAACTTCCCAACACCGACTCCAGTCAGACTTATTTGGTTTCGGTCTCACTTTGACCGTTTGACTTTGAATCGATCGCAGACTTTAAGACTCAACTCCGTGTTCTGTGATTATTTTCAAGATCATTTCCTACGTTTCTACGTCTACACTCGAGTTACTCCGTCACATACTGTTCCCCGACGACAGTCCGCACAGACATGTGACATGAAAGCGCTCTTTACATTGGCATGGCAACGCAGCAGCGGCAGGCAGGGATCCAGGGGTGTGAGGCTGCGAGGTGGTCTTTGAGAAGGTGGTGGTGGTGGGGGGCGGGGTCAGCTCTGTGGGTTTGACTTCTTTCTTTACATTCCCATCATTCGTGTTTGGGGTTGGTTCACTTCCTGTTTTGTCGCCCCTCCCCGATGTCAAACTTTCCATTTCTATTAAAATCGTGGTATTTTTCATCACATTTTCCACATCGTTCATTGTTTGCGATTGAACTGGGGTTGTGTGTTTAAGGGTTGTGGTAGTCGTAGGTTTAGGGTTAACAGAGTGTAAACTTTGGCTGTTATTCCCAAGGGGGCGGAGCTCCTCCAACGTGGAGCCGCCATCTCCATCTGTGATGTCGACTGAAGAGGGGGTGGGTGTTCGTCCACCGAAGGACCAGGGCTGGGGCTGTGGCGTTGTCTGGTGTCCATCAGGAGGCAGTGGCAAGCGGGGAGAAGAGTCTAGATGGAGGGCTGCGGTGGCGTCAGGCGGTTCGACCAAAGCGTGGTCGCCATTTCCAACAGACCCAGTTTGTTCCTCCAAATGTGACACAGAGTGAATCTTAGGAACAACATCCGCCGGGTTGAATAAAGCAACTGCGTGCCACTGTTTCCCTCTCGTGGTCGAGTTAATTGATGACTCCGTCGACGACGCCGGACCATCGACACGCCCTCGAGTATTTACCGGCTCCGAGTTGTTTACGTGACGCAGTGAAGTCACGTGAGATGGAGGCGGACTGGACTCTGCCGACGCCCGCCGTTCATCATCTGTGACCCTGAAAGCCTGAACCAAAGAATCTGAGGGAAGAAGAAACTCAACGAGTTCTGCCAAAGGTTCTGGGAAAGACTGTGGGCGGTTCTCTGGGGGGATCTGGGCTGATGTGGTCGGGTGGAATCTAGCTGTTGGGGGAGACAAAGAGCCTAGGCCCGTCTGTGACAGCAATGGTGTTTCCGCAATGTGGTGGAGAGGAGGGGTGGGAGGTGTAGCAAGAGAGGGGGGGTCCACGGGAGGAAGGAAAAGGAGGGGGTTGGAAGGACGAAGGAACGACGGTGGAAAAACAGCAGCAGAAGAAGACGACCCAGTAACACCAACATGTGTATCTGGACTCAGTGCGTGTGCGATGGCTTGTTCACTGTGGGGGGGTGTCCAACTGGATGGGTGGGGTACATAATCCCACCTCAAAGCCCACTGGGGGGTCACAGTGGCAGGTTGGGAGGTGTCGAGTAGCACCGGCACTTGGGTTGGAATTAGCAATGTGAAGGTTGGGGGATTAAGTGTCTGGAAGTCCCTGGGGTTAGGGTTAGGGTTAAGGTCAGAACTGAGTAGGTTGGGGGGGTGGAGCTGAGGAACTGCGGGTGGAACCCTCCAGAGATCTGGGTTTAAGGTCAGGCTGGATTTGAGGTGGTTTTGAAACCTAGATGAAGCATGAACAGACAGAGGAGGGTTAAGTGAGGAGGAGGAGGGGGAGTAGGGAGAAGAGGAGGAGGAGAGGGGTGAGGAGGATAGTGCACTTCCTCCTCCCACCTGCTCCGTTTCCAAGACAGCAGCAACAGGAGTACCTGACGACATCCAGATTGACATGTTGTCAAGCGAAAAGAGACTTGAATGGAAACTGGATGAAAAAAAAGATGAGAGTGGAGACAGAGACAAAGCATCCCAGGTGGAGTGGAGGCGGGGCGGAGGACATCCAGACGCCTGGTGTCCACCGGACAGCGCAGACATTAACGGAGGATGAGGGTCAAGGTTGTTCGGACGTGTCAGACCAGACTCCGACCACAGATGACTACCTCCTGATTCAGTAGGATGTAAAATAATAGACAAACTTAATTGAGAACCAAAATCAGAACCAGAACCAGATGGATTTGTCCGAGGTTGGGGGTCATGTCGTAACAGTTGAGAGACGGTTGGTCTAATTTGTCTGAAGACGCTCCCAAGTAACAAGGCGTCAAAAAACTCATCATTCCCTGAGAACGTTAACGGACCACTTGAGGTCATGTGACGCTCATGTGAGGTCATGTGACGCTCATGTGAGGTCATGTGACGCTCACTTGAGGTGTGAAACTCAGTGACAGATTCAGGAACCCGAGTGTCGACTGCTGTCACTTCTAAGACACTTTGAACTTGTGACGGTTGAGACTGAGATGATTGAAGTGTCATGGAATAAACATATGACTCTGTCACATGAGCAGAATCCACAATGGCAGGGCCTTCTGTTGACACAATCCATAAAGGGGACGGAGAAAAAAGGGGAGTAAGAACCAGGGGCTGTGGGGGGGGTATTAGAGGGGGGAGGAGAAGGGATGGGGTGGAACCAGAATGTAAGGACAAAGGAGGATGGAAGGATGTGAAGGTGAGAATGGAGGAAACGAACGGTGTTGGGTGGTTTAAGGGTGAAAGTGTGGAGGTGAACTGTCCTCCACCCACATCTGAACCTACACTCATACTGAAAACACTTCTGCTGGTTGCAGGTATGATTCTGCTTTTGGACTGAAGGGGGTTCTCCTGGTCTGGCAGTGACGTGGCCTGTTTGAAAAGCTGCTGTTGTGCAGTGGAAGTCGAGGTTTTCATGGGAGGCAGGGTGCTGTGAGCTGAACCCAGACGTGAACTTTCCTCCTGTGGACTAAAGGTGATGTTTGAAGTTTTAGGTCCAGAAACGGTTGGTGTTGGCCCGATGGATGCAAGTGACTCCACAGCATCAGAGCGACCTTTGACTGGAGCACTTTGAATGTTTGGAATGGGACCAAAAGTCACAGTAACTTTTTCTGCACCATGGACGATAAAACCAGGGGCCTGAACGGAGCTCAGATCATCCAGTGCATACGTTGAGTCGTACTCGGAAAGTCCTGGCTCAGTGAGTTCCGAATCGTACAGAAATATTCCTGATGCAAACTCCTCAATTAGAGGTTCTAAAGGGTTGGTCTGGTTACCCACAATGACTGACTGGTTGCCACCACTGACCACGCTATAAAGTGACCACCGCGGCTTGTTCTTTCTGTTGCTAAGAGATGAAGACAGCAATGATGAAGACGATGATGCGAATGCAGCGGAAACTAATGCCGGGTCTAATGCAGCGTCTTCACGTTTCCATGGAGATGATCTGGAAGTGGAGGTCGTAAGTGCATCCATTATGGAAAGCGGTTGCCGCTTAGATGCAGGTGATGTTGAAATGATCATGTGACCAGTTTTGGCCGTTGCATAGACTGGTCCAGAAGGTTGAGTTGGACGTTCAACCCTGGTTTGATTTGTGGAGATGGTTGTGTGTTTGTGTTGTGGTTGAGAGTCAAAGGTCACATGGTGCATTTCAGGGTTTTGGGATCTGGGTTTAGTGGGTTCCTCGTTGGACAACGATTCATGTGAGATGATTGGTCGGCTGGTTGTGGTTGTTCCATACAAATATCTGGACCAAAGTGTGGTACCTTTGAGCCTAGACTGAGGAGTGGAGGCTGAAGTATGGGTCTGTGGGTGGAGGGTGGGTGGAGGGTTGTCCTGGTTGGAGAGGTTTGGTCGAGTGGTTGGGGGCGTTTCCTGCGTTGAGCTTTTCAGCCGGAGTTCATCTGAATGTTTGGTTGTGAGTTTGTTTGGCGATGTCTGGAGGCTGGAGGTGGAACCATGTGCTCCTGGTTTGGGAGTCACTGTAGGGTTCTGGTGGCTGGAGAGTCCATGCGAGAGGTTTACTTCTTTAGTTGTTGATGTTTCATAAACAACCGCAGAAGGCTGTGTTGAGGTTTTCAACTTGGACTGATATGAGACCCTGGTGGTGGTCCTGAATTCCCCTGGTGCTGAAGGAGGTTTGGTTACGTGAAGCGTTGGCCGAGGTGACACTCTGTGGGTGGATGGGCGTCGCCCTCCAACCGGCCTCTTCCTCAGAGGGGTGGAGATAAAGCCCAGACCAGAAGGTTTGGCTGTTCGAGGCCTGGGAAGAGGAGCTGGAGGTCTGAGGCCAGGACTGGAAGGACCGGGGTCTGGTCCCGGTTGAACCGGATGTGTTGATCTTCGAGCTGAATGTGGACTGGGGGGGAGGGGCTTATGAAGGGAGGCTGGCTTTAGCGGAACAGGATTGGATGAGGGTCTAGAAGGTGACCTGGAGGATTCTGAAGCCGATAAAACATGTGGGAGACTCCTGTGGAAACGACGTGGACCAGAATCCTTCACTGTCGCCAACATCCAACCAGACGCCCATAAGGTGAAGAAGTAAGTTAGACAAAATAAATACAGAGGATGTGAAGGAAAATGTCACAGTACAGATGGAAAGTTCAGAAAACTAAAACAAAACTTTATATATATATATATATATATATATATATATAAACATACGTATACACCTATAAACAGTTGTAAAATAAAACATTTAAGCAAAAAGGTGTAATTTTAAAGATGTAATTTTAAAGGGTATTGTTATAGTTTCGACTCTGTCTTGTTTTGTTGTCTTCCTGTTCTGTCGTTGTTAGTGTCTGAACTTTTATTTTGTTATATTGGTTCATGTTCACGCTGTGTTGTTTTACTTCCTGTTTTTGACACGCCCCTTTCATTTAGCCTTGATGTGTTTCACCTGGTGTCTGGTGTATAAATACAGGGTTCCTACAGCTCAGACAAAGTTAAATTCAAGACTTTTTAAGACTTTTTTTTTAATGCTGTTTGAAATTCGATTTCAGACCCTGGGGGCAGTTTTACCAATGGTTTAATTAAATACAACATGACATTTTGGTCCAGTTGATGCTACATTCATGAACCATTTGCATCAAGAAGCAGAACTTTGACATTTTGAATATATAACACACACACACACACACACACACACACACATACAAACACACACACACACACACACACACACACACAGAATGATGTGTCCTCATTTTCCACTCACCCTAAAAATATTTGGAATATAAACAGCCTAAATGTTCCCAAATACTTTTCATTTCAAACTAACATAAATCTTACTAATGTGTCCAAATTTTTAAGACTCTTGAAAATTTGATTTAAGACATTTAATGACAATTAATGCTTTATTTTTAGAACAATGAATTCAATGTCGTTTAAGACTTTTCAAGGATCCGTGGGAACCCTGTTTTTGACACGCCCCTTTCATTTAGCCTCGATGTGTTTGTCGTTGCCTTCATGCACCAAATGAGCATTTGTCTAGTGCAGTGGTTCTCAAATGGGGGTACATGTACCCCTGGGGGTACATGTAGGTACTACAGGGATTACATGAAGCTTTTCAAAAGTCTTTTAAAAAATCAGTAGGTTCATCCGAATAAGTCTTAAAAATTATTTTGTAAAATGTTTGATATAATATGAATGTGTGTTCATGCACTGAATTGTATATTCGGTCTTGTGACCCCCCCCCCCCCAAGTTTGACTCACTGACCCAGCGCACTCGTCAATGACCTATCATCACTGTGACAACACTGTAACTATGGAGATGTGGGTAAAGCGCAGCAGCGATGCTATTGCAAGTATCAATAAACAAGTGAAAAAGAAGGAAAAACCAGAGCCAACGAAGTACAGAAAGTACATGGAAGACCATGTTTTAATGGGCACGGGCTCTAACCCACCCCGGCCACTGTGTTAGCCAACGCTAGCATGAACCTGGTACAACTCCAGCGGCATCTCACCACAAAATATGGATGTTGTGTTGGCATTCGCGTTCTGGAGAAAACCTTGTGACTTCAGACACTGATTTTGTAGCACTGTACCTCTTTTTTTCCCAAAAATGTTTTGACCATGTCTGGGGGAACTTGACTAAACATATATTTCTAAGGGACTTGTGGGGAATAGTTAATGGTCAAAGGTCAGCATATGTCAACTGACCTGCCCACCCAAGTCAGACACCAGACGGCGGCATTGAGCGATAACAAGGACAGTAGAGAACCAAAAGAAAACAAGTGTTTGGGTGCAAATGAATCTGTGACCCTGAAGCAGAATGTAGTCAACATGTCTGAGAATGCATGTAAACAAGTAGAACTGGGGTCTGGCACAAATGACTACAATCAGAAATGAACACGAACAGAACCACCTCGAGCTTCACCTGTGTGTGGGGAAATGGACATGACACGAAATATTACCAAATGAATTGTAAACAAATGGATTTAGACTGTAGACTGTTGATCAGCGCTGATCAATTTTGGATTTTACAATAAACCACAAAATTCAGTGTACATCACTGAAAAAAGTTTGAGAACCACTGGTTTAGTGTCTTGGATTCCGCCGGTGTATGACCTGTTTCTGGATTGTCGTGTCTCTGTCTGTTCTCTGCCTCTTGTCTGTTGTGTCGCCTCTTCTGATCTCCCGGTATCAGACCCTGTTTCTGTCCCTGACTTCAAGCTCATCGATTGGACCTCTCTGGCTTACCGTACCCTGGCTCTGACCCTCTTCTGTTCTCTGATAACGTGATCCCGCTTGTTCTGTTTATACACCCTGTTCTGTTCTTTGACGTTTCCTCTGTCCTGCTCCCTAATTGCTTACAGCGGCACAGCCCTGCAGACAGCAACATGTTACAGTTCACCTGATAATCACACCAAAAACTGGTCTCAGAGTCTGCATTTGAATCTCTCTGTATCCTGAAAAATGTATCAGGTATGGCACTCGAGTACAGTTTATAGTTAACCAGGTCAGTTTATAGTTAGTTAACCAGGTCAGTTGTATTTTCATGGTCGACAGGACAAAATGAGTTTGAGCAACGAAATGAAGATGTTCCTGATAACATCTGACAAACCACCCAAAAAAAATTAACCCTGTCCAGACCAACCAGGGTTACAGAGTCCAGCAGGGTCCAAAGTCCATGAGTTCAGACCATCACCCATTCAGGTGCAAAGGAGACCACCAACCAGCCCCAAGAAGGAGACCACCAACCAGCCCCAAGAAGGAGACCACCAACCAGCCCCAAGAAGGAGACCACCAGCCAGCCCCAAGAAGGAGACCACCAACCAGCCCCAAGAAGGAGACCACCACCAGGAGAAGAAGGAAACACAGGTGAGGAAGGTGCAGGATCAACCAAACCTCTGAGTCTTACCCTGAGACCAGGCAGCAGTTACAGCTAAGTTAGTGGATGGTTGGTTAGTAGTTAGTAGCAGCTGCTGAAGGGTTGATCCTGGAAAACAGGAAAACACAGGAGAGAAGAAAGAAAGAAGCAGAAAGTCAAGCTGAAGACCAACATGATCATCTACTGAGGAACAGGCAGAACATATGAGTTCATCCACCACGAACATGTCTGGACTAAAAGGGTTAACCTTTACCAGGGTTAGGGTTAAAGGGTTAACCTTTACCAGGGTTAGGGTTAAAGGGTTAACCTTTACCAGGGTGAGGGTTAAAGGGTTAAAGGTCTGTCAGTGTTTTCCTCCTGACGTCTCTGTTTGTTATAATATTTATACTCCTACAGTAAATGTGTGGGCGGAGTCTGCGTGGAGGCGTCCTTACCATGCAGCGGTGGGTTAGTGGGTGGAGGGTTAGTGGGGGAAACCAGCCTCATGCTCGTCGTCTGTTGGGCTAAAACAGGACCAACAATGACAAACCAGGCGTTAAAAGCACCCACGTTCTTTGAACTCATCATACAACATCAGCAGTGAACGAGTTTGGGGTCAAAGGTCAAAGTCAGAGCAGCAGTTACAGGACCATAAACCTGTCAATCTCTGGTTCGTCACTGATGTACAAGAAAAAAAAAAGAAAAAAAAAAAAGAAAAACACCCAGAATACAACTTGTTCTCTTCATTCACACTTCAGTCGATGTTGTTTCATGTTAAAAAATGGTGGAAAATGGAGCAGATTCTGAAGAATATTGATGTGTTAAAGCCACTAGCGGAGCATACGGGGGGTGGGGGGTGGGTGGACGCCACGGACCCAACATGGATCAGGGGCCCACATGGACTTAAGACACAACTATCTGATTTATTTTAAAAATATATATTTATAAATACTTATTTCCTGATTGCATGGGAAAAATAAAGTAAATGTAAATGTAAATGGTTTGTTGAGTTCGTAAAGTTAATCTCTAATTCTTCACTTTTGCTACAAAGTAACAGTCACCACCTGTACCCCGGCTAGTTAAAATTCCCACGGTTCGTGAACGCACCTTGTCTCACGCACGCCATAACTGACATGTTTGTAAACTAACTGAATGATGCTAGGATGCACGCCCAGCCAGGACTGTCTGTAGAACCGTATTAAAGCTGTCAGACTATGATACATCTGTGTCTTTTCCAGATCTAGAATGTTCCATGAATAAATTAGCACTTAAAAGTGAGCATCACCTACCGGATCCTTACATATATATATATAAATATGCATACACATATGTATATATATGTATGGGGGGACATGAGGCTGAAAATTAAAAAATAGCCAAAAGTAAGAATTAAAATGAAGACATTGAGTAAAAAACAACAAAAAAGAAGCAAAAAGAGCAACGCATGATGAAAAAAACGAAATAAAAATCCCTAAAACCAAACAAACCCCGCCCCTGCCACAACACACACACAAATACTATTTTCAGAGGTTGTGAAGTAAAAAGAACATAAGCAAAAACAGCATGGATGGGTGTTAGCTTAGCTGTTATCTTAGCATAACCCAGATTCCACTCAAATTCAATGTACGAGGACAAACACATGCTAACCTGAAAAATGAAACAGTACAAACTTAAAAGTGGAAACTAATACTGGAGGTAAAGCAACAAAAACACATGAAGCCACAGTTGGGATGAAGTTGGTAAACGTTGTTAGTTACCTTACCATGTGTAACGGCGTGGGTGTTAGCGGCAGCAGCGGAGGTGATGGGAGTGGGCGGAGCTGAGCAGCACAACCAGGTTTAAGGTCAGTGAACACAACACACACTGAGCCAAGCCCAGCACTCAAACACAACGTGTGGTGTATTCAAAGGGTTTCCCATAATGCACCTGTACTGTCTGCTTGTTTCCCTCATGACTGTATAACATCAAATATCTGGGATCTCACTAGAAACTGTGGAACTTATAGAAAAAAACCAAAAACCTCAGCCAGGTAGATGAAAAACTATGACATCTGAAAGAAAGACGCTAAAAAAACACAACACTGACACTTAAAGAGTTAATGCTTTAACCCTAGTTTAACTCTTTAACTCTTGTTTAACTCTTTAACCCTCGTTTAACTCTTTAACCCTAGTTTAACTCTTTAACTCTTGTTTAACTCTTTAACCCTCGTTTAACTCTTTAACCCTAGTTTAACTCTTTAACTCTCGTTTAACTCTTTAACCCTCGTTTAACTCTTTAACCCTCGTTTAACTCTTTAATCCGAGTTTAACTCTGTAACACTAGTTTAACTCTTTAATCCTAGTTTAACTCTTTAACCCTTGTTTAACTCTTTAACCGTTGTTCAACTCTTTAACCCTAGTTTAACACTTTAACCCTAGTTTAACTCTTTAAACCCTTGTTTAACTCTTTAAACCCTAGTTTAACACTTTAACCCTAGTTTAACTCTTTAAACCCTAGTTTAACTCTTTAAACCCTAGTTTAACATTTTAACACGAGTTTAACTCTTTAAACCCTAGTTTACCTCTTTAAACCCTAGTTTAACTCTTTAACCCTTGTTTAACTCTTTAACCCGAGTTTAACTCTTTAACCCGAGTTTAACTCTTTAACACTAGTTTAACTCTTTAATCCTAGTTTAACTCTTTAACCCTTGTTTAACTCTTTAACCGTAGTTTACCTCTTTAACCCTAGTTTAACTCTTTAACCCTAGTTTAACTCTTTAACCCTTGTTTAACTCTTTAACCCTTGTTTAACTCTTTAACCCTAGTTTAACTCTTTAACCCTTGTTTAACTCTTTAACCCTTGTTCAACTCTTTAACCCTAGTTTAACTCTTTAAACCCTAGTTTAACACTTTAACCCTAGTTTAACTCTTTAAACCCTAGTTTAACTCTTTAAACCCTAGTTTAACTCTTTAACCCTAGTTTAACACTTTAACACGAGTTTAACTCTTTAAACCCTAGTTTACCTCTTTAAACCCTAGTTTAACTCTTTAACCCTTGTTTAACTCTTTAACCCTTGTTTAACTCTTTAACCCTAGTTTACCTCTTTAAACCCTAGTTTAACTCTTTAACCCTTGTTTGACTCTTTAACCCTTGTTTAACTCTTTAACCCTTGTTTAACTCTTTAACCCTAGTTTAACTCTTTAAAGCCTAGTTTAACTCTTTAACACTAGTTTAACCCTAGTTTAACTCTAGTTTAACCCTAGTTTAACTCTTTAACCCTAGTTTAACCCTAGTTTAACACTTTAACACGAGTTTAACTCTTTAAACCCTAGTTTACCTCTTTAAACCCTAGTTTAACTCTTTAACCCTTGTTTAACTCTTTAACCCTAGTTTAACTCTTTAACCCTAGTTTAACCCTAGTTTAACTCTAGTTTAACCCTAGTTTAACTCTTTAACCCTAGTTTAACTCTTTAACCCTAGTTTAACTCTTTAAACCCTAGTTTAACTCTTTAACCCTAGTTTAACCCTTCTTTAACTCTTTAACCCTAGTTTAACTCTTTAACCCTAGTTTAACCCTAGTTTAACTCTTTAACCCTAGTTTAACTCTTTAAACCTGAGTCTTTTGTCATTGTGGTCAGTCTTGCAGACGTGTGCAGATGCATTCTGGGAAACCCAGGTGTTTCCATCCTTACCGATGGAGGCGGTGGAGGTGGAGGTGCCAGTGGTGGAGGTTAGAGGAGTGTTAGCGGTGGAGGAAGAGGAGGAGGAGGAGGAGGAGGATGAAGATGGAGCAGCAGAGGTGAAGACTGATGGAAACAGAAGACGGATTTAATGTAAATGAGTCCAAACTAAACCAAACATAAACCAATGGCTGAAAGTGAAGGACACGTGGGAATGAGTTGGCGTTCGTCTGTACATAATATTTAGGGAGTCTGGTCGTCATGACGACACGTGGACTGAGTCATCAGAGCAGAACGAGTCTGGACGTTGAATGAATAATAGAACAGTGGAAGGTTTAAGACAGACACGTGTCAGTGTTTGTGGAGGTCATGAAAAGGTCAACGCCTGGGTGAAGGTGGCCACGCCCCCCCAGAGTCAGACACATCTGCAGGGTTCAAAGGTCAAACACAGGACATTGAGCCTGGAGTTCAAGGGTTCACTTAAAAGACTAACCCTCATCTATAATAGATACAGGCCGTTTATCAGTCTGCGTTATTGTCCGTCCACATGTCCTCGTGTCCTCATGTCCTTGTGTCCTTCTGCAACCTCATCAGTTTCAGTCCAACTTCTGTCCCAATACACATGTTCACATATCGCCCAGAACGGTTGAAATTCACAGAAGTGTTCTCGACATGCCCAGGATGCAACAGGTTGTGACGTGTGGTCTTGGAACAGCCTCCTATCCCAGAATGCATTTGGCACCAACAATGGCAGAGGAGTGGACCCACAACTGTGAGTTAAAAGTATGGAAGTACAGCGGTACCTCTACTTACAAAATTTATTTGTTCCACAAGTAGTTTCGTACTGTGAATTTTTCATGAATAGTCACATTTTACTTGTAAAATACAGTGGTGGGGTGTCTGTGGACGGCGGTGGCTTTGTCCTTTACGCATGTGTGGTTAGAACTCTGTGATGAATGAGGGTCAAAAACTTATGAAAAGCATCATGGGTAGCTCCCTCATAACCAATGGGATGATACGTACAGTACATACATGACGTATGTATGTACATTACATAGTTACGTACGGTAATGTACTGCATTTATGTCTCCGAAGTTTCAGTTTTGTTTTGTAAATAGAATTTCCTTTCGTATTCAGAGACGAAAAATTGAGGTAAAGGTTTTTCGTCACTTGGATTATTGGTTAGCTGGGTCTTTGGTAAGTAGAGGTACCACTGTACGATGGTTTTAGTATCGCAGAATGTATTTTTAAGATTATTTTATGTGACAAAGTGGACATTAAATCTTTAAATCTGTGCTCCATTCATCATGATAGCGTGTAGTAAAAATTTGCTCTGAAGTTTTTGGAGATGTCTCATCCTGGTAATGGGACCGCCAGCATACCTCATTTTATTTCAAATATACATTAATGGAGAAAATAACCAGAAGTAGGTCAGTCAAAATGAGCCGAGTTGGTGACGTAATCAAGTACGCTGCCGTCCCAACTGCAGAATAACCGTCCAGCGTCCTCCTGTCCTCCAGAGACGGGACTCCCAGGTCCAACTTGCCAAGTACGTAAGTCCAAACCTGGTGGACTTGGTATTGAGGAACGGCCGTGAACTGATGTTCATTTGACCTTTCAAGGTCACTTCAGGTGAAAGGTCAAAGCACTAAATCAAAGCCCATATGGGACTTCTGTCTATTATCAATAGTAATTGGATCAATATCTTCATCTGTTTCCATTATAAACCAATGGGATTTGGAACAGATGTGGAGGAGGTCTGCGTCCAGATGACAAATATGAAGACATTCTGACCGACGGATTCACTGGACAAGATTCTGGAATAATTGTTTATGGATGTACAGGTGGACGAACAGATGGACAGATGGACGAACAGATGGACAGATGGACGCCAACTGATGCCAATCATCCATCTGACGCTTCAGACCATTGGATTAAAAACTAATTGGCACAGTTTTGGTTTGGATTGTTCAGGAAAAAAACAAAGACTTGGTCAATAAAACCTTTACAGATGAAGAAGGAAAAGCTGAAGGAGGAGACGAGAGGAAGGACGGAGGACTGTGGACAGAGGTGGGGTGGGGTGGGCGGGGCTTACCATGGGTGGTGGCATTAGTAGGATTGATGTTAGTGGAGGCGGTGGATGAAGCTGTGCAGGGATGGAGGGAAGAACACAAAGATGCAGAGGATAATGAGAGGAGCAGAAGATCAACTTCAACAACACGTTTTCAGAGAATGACCTGTTCTTGAATTAGAGCCAATAATGGGATCTTGACCTTTCTGCTAAATGTGACCTTTGACAATATTAATAATTTGGTTATATATATATATGTGTCAGTGTGTGTAATATTATGATAATACATCCAGTATTGATTAAGTTATATCGTGATATGTCTATGTTTGACACAAACAGTGTTACACAAGTTAATTTGGACACATGTGACCTTTGACCTCCAGAGATCTCAAAGACTATTGGTCGTAGGTGATAACACCAACTATCTCAAGTATTCATTTATCTCGGCCAACATTTGTTAAGAGAGATTATTTTAAATGTGTGTCCGTGCACAGAGACATATGTGACCCACCACCACCAAACCAGGTATAAGTCGCGCTGAGCCGTTCAGAGCTACAGCCAAATTTAGGCTGGAAGGTGATTTGTTATTAGTGTTTACACCTTATCAAATAACGGTACCTTAACACCTCTATGTTCACTTCCTGTGGTCATTACATTGAAATCCAATCAATAAAGGTGTTTATTGAGTCAATTATTTAAGCGGTGACAAAAGTTCAGGTATTGCTGAGCAAAGACAAAGACGACTTCCACCTCTTTTCGCCGAACAAAACGATCTCCGTTCCGTGGGTAAACACCCAAGTGTTTGGTACGAGGTAAAAGCTTATATTGAATGTTCTGTCCAATGGTGTAAGCCAAATGATTATAATACGTCACACTTCTGTCCTATTATTATAATATATACGCAAAAGGAGAGCCATCGGCTAAGCGGCAGAGGCCGCTGAGAAGTCATCTAGGTGGCTCTGGATTCAGAGGGACAAAGAGTGGATGAGAGCTTCTTGGACACAGGTCAGGAGCTGATCACTCCTGGCCGGGTCGCCTGGGTGAGGGGGTCTGAAGTTGAAAGACCCGAAACCCCCCGTGACCCCAGGTACTATCACTGAGGATGTGTCCAAGAAACTGCATCACAAGATGTATCTCACAATCATATAAAACTTCTGTGACATGTCCATCAGAGTGTCCTTTAACATCTGTCAACAATTTGTGTCAATCGGATACAAATTATTATGCGTTGCTAAGGACTTCCTACCCCAAAACAGTCCAAAACTTTAACGGACAATATCTAAAAATATGCAAATTGTAAAATATGTCCAAATGTGGATATTAAAATGACCATAACTTTGGTTCTACTTGTGATAGAAACATCATTTTTTCACCATCTTAAACCTTAGTTTCCACTCTACCAAGATACACACATAACTCTGTTTGGATTTACACACACTTATGACTGGTTTACTGGTGGTGGGTCACATATCATGTTATAATGAATACTGTAGATATCACCATTAAATTACATGGACATATACATATAGCTAATACACATCAAATACAATGATCTATTTTACTAAAGGTCAAAGGTCAAGGTCACAATTAACTAAAAGGTCAAACTCACATAATGGGTTATAACTCCAGAACAGAGGGTCGCAGAACTTTCAGATTGGTACCAAACGATGCAGGAGGAAGATTTACAGAATTCTCATACTTGGTGTTATCACCTACGACCAATAGTTTTTCAGATCTCTAGAGGTCAAAGGTGACATGTGGCAAAATTAACATGTGTAACACTGTATTTATCCCATGATTTTGACATTTTATTGTATAAGCTTGACTTTTTTATCACATGATTTTGATTTTTTATTGCATTACTTTGACTTTTTATGGCGGTCAAAGGTGACATGTGGCCAACTTAATTTGTGGTACACTGTGTCAAACAGACATATTACACTACTTAATCAATACTGGATATATTATCATAATATTATATACAATCATATATTTTATTATTATGATTATACACGCACATATAAGAAAATTATCAATATTGCAAAAGGTCAAAGGTCAAGGTCACATTTAGCAGAAAGGTCAAAATCATGTTATTGGCTCTAATTCAAGAACAGGTTGTCATAGAAACTGGAGATTGGCACAAAATAGGGGCGAGATTAGGCATTCTCTGAATACTAGTTGAGTCATGCTATACATGATATGCCTCTGCGGACACACACACACACACACACACACACACACACACACACACACACACACACACACACACACACACAAATGAAACCCTGAAGGAAGCCAAAGGTCCAGGAACACTTCCTTTATTGTATGTGTTCACATCAAAAGCACCTGAACATCTGGTCTTCATGACAGGACGGTGGAAAAGCTGAAAGGTTCAAATATACACAGAACATGGAGGTTTTATGGAGGAAACCTGAGACCACTGAGAGTGGAGGATCTAAACAGGAAGTCATCTATGTGTGTGTGTGTGTGGGGGGGGGGGGGGGGAGGGGGTCCTTAATGAGTCTAATGAGGCTAAGAGCAGAGACTGCAAACCAGCGTCCTGTGGAGGTTATGTTTATGTTTCCTCTTCACTAATATAAGGAGTCAATGAGGAAAGGAGGAGGAGGAGAGAAGGAGAAAGAAGAGGAGGAGGAGCAGGAGGAGGAGGAGGAGGAAGAGGAGGTAGAGGAAGAGAAAGAGGAGGAGGAGGAAGAGGAAGAGCAGGTAGAGGAAGAGGAAGAGGAGGAGGAAGAGGAGGTAGAGGAAGAGGAGGAGGAGGAGGAAGAGGAGGAAGAGGAAGAGAGAAGGAGAAAGAAGAGGAGGAGGGGGAGAAGACGAAGGAGAAGAAGAAACAGGAGGAGCAGGAGGAGGAGGAGGAGGAAGAGGAGGTAGAGGAAGAGGAAGAGGAAGAGGAGGAGGAGGAGGAGGTAGAGGAAGAGGAAGAGGAGGAAGAGGAGGAGGAAGAGGAAGAGGAGGTAGAGGAAGAGAAAGAGGAGGAGGAGGAGGAGGAAGAGGAAGAGCAGGTAGAGGAAGAGGAAGAGGAAGAGGAGGAGGAAGAGGAGGTAGAGGAAGAGGAGGAGGAGGAGGAAGAGGAAGAGAGAAGGAGAAAGAAGAGGAGGAGGGGGAGAAGACAAAGGAGAAGAAGAAACGGGAGGAAGAGGAAGAGGAAGAGGAGGAGGAGGAAGAGGAGGAAGAGGAAGAGGAGGAGGAGGAGGAAGAGGAAGAGGAAGAGGAAGAGGAAGAGGAAGAGGAAGAGGAAGAGGAAGAGGAAGAGGAAGAGGAAGAGGAGGAGGAAGAGGAAGAGGAGGAGGAGGAAGAGGAAGAGGAAGAGGAAGAGGAAGAGGAGGAGGAGGAAGAGGAAGAGGAAGAGGAGGAGGAGGAGGAGGAGGAAGAGTCCAGATAAAAAACCCATAAACAGGAAAGAACCTCAGTGAAGAAATGACAAGATGAAAAAGGACAAAACAAATAAAGATGCATCGATACAAATGAAGATGAAAACGACATAAAAGATAAAACAAAAAGAAAAATCTGTTAATAATACACGACGGAAAAGAAAAACAGGAAAAGATACAACAGGAAGAAAATGACAAATGAAAAGAAAAACCAAAACAGAAAAATAAAATAAAAAGAACAAAAGGTTGAAATGAATCCATTTTACACAAAAAAAACAAAAACCAATGGAGTTACCATGGTAACGGTGTTTTCCCTCAAACAGAAAAGCTGATCTCAGACCACTCCAGTAAAACCAGTTAAAATAAACTGCTTTAACTCATGAAAAACTAAAGATAAACAGTGAAAACCAATAAACAGGACCATCCAGTTCAAGACACCAACACCTGAACAACTAGACAGAAAGCAGATGGGTCTGGACCAAGAAGACCCGGTCCTGGTCCAGGTTCAGGTACTGGTCCAGGTCCAGGTCCAGAAGGACAGAAGCGGACTTACCTGGACAGCCCAGTCCAGAGGACACACAGGAGGTGGCGAGGGGTGTGGTAGTGGGCGGAGTCACACCTGCAGAGGAAACACAAAGGGTTAAGATATGAAATTACTGAGGGTGGGGCTAACTGAGGGGGCGGAGCTTAATGTTCTCATAATGTTCCTGTTAAAAGGTTCAGTTTTTATTCTTACAGTTTGTAAATGTCACTGGTTTCATGGAATTCAGAGAGTTGGGTTATTCTGCCCTCCTTTTCTCATCCGTCCTCCTCTGTCCTCTGGTTTTCTCTGTCCTCCTTTTCTCCTCTGTCCTCCTCTGCTCTCCTCTGTCCTCCCCTGTCTCCTCCGTCCTCCTCTGCTCTCCTCTGTCCTCCCCTGTCTCCTCTGTCCTCCTCTGCTCTCCACTGTCCTCCCCTGTCTCCTCCGTCCTCTGCTCTCCTCTGTCCTCCCCTGTCTCCTCTGGCCTCCCTTTCTCCTCTGTCCTCCTCTGCTCTCCTCTGTCCTCCCCTGTCTCCTCTGTCCTCCTCTGCTCTCCACTGTCCTCCCCTGTCTCCTCCGTCCTCTGCTCTCCTCTGTCCTCCTCTGCTCTCCACTGTCCTCCTCTGCTCTCCTCTGTCCTCCCCTGTCTCCTCTGGCCTCCCTTTCTCCTCTGTCCTCCTCTGCTCTCCTCTGTCCTCCCCTGTCTCCTCTGCTCTCCTCTGTCCTCCCCTGTCCTCCTCTGCTCTCCACTGTCCTCCTCTGCTCTCCTCTGTCCTCCTCTGTCCTCCTCTGCTCTCCTCTGCTCTCCTCTGTCCTCCTCTGTCCTCCCCTGTCTCCTCCGTCCTCCTCTGCTCTCCTCCGTCCTCCTCTGCTCTCCTCTGTCCTCCCCTGTCTCCTCCGTCCTCCTCTGCTCTCCTCCGTCCTCCTCTGCTCTCCTCTGTCCTCCCCTGTCTCCTCCGTCCTCCTCTGCTCTCCTCCGTCCTCCTCTGCTCTCCTCTGTCCTCCCCTGTCTCCTCTGCCCTCCTTTTATCCTTTGTCTTTCATTCATATTCAGAATTTTTTCAGAGCCTAACGTAAACTGTGACGTAGATGTTTAACTTTTTTATTTACTGTCTGAACGTACACCCTGTTTGTTTGTTTGTTGTTTGTTTTTTTTAATGTGTGGCTTCAGTTGAGTGTTTTCATTTGTCACATCCCCAGTGTTAATATCACTCACCACTGGTCGCAGCAGGCGTAGTTAAATGAATGCAATGAGGGTAACAGACTGTGAAGAGAAGCACAGGTTAGTGGGCGGAGCTAAAGGACCAGCAGTTTTAATTGAGGGCGGAGTTAATAGAACAGCAGGTTTAACTATGGGCGGAGTTAATAGAACAGCAGGTTTAACTATGGGCGGAGTTAATAGAACAGCAGGTTTAACTATGGGCGGAGTTAATAGAATAGCAGGTTTAACTATGGGCGGAGTTAATAGAATAGCAGGTTTAACTATGGGCGGAGTTAATAGAACAGCAGGTTTAACTATGGGCGGAGTTAATAGAACAGCACGTTTAACTATGGGCGGAGTTAATAGAATAGTAGAAGAGCATATGAAGGTGGCATGATGGGTACAGTTGTCCGTTAGCAGGTTAGGGTGAAGGTCAGCTAATGCTAACGCTAACCTGTGTGTGTGTGTGTGTGTGCGCGTGTGTAAAAGTGTGGGTGGAGGTACTGACTGCAGCTTAGCGTAGCATCAGTCCGTGCTAGCGTAGCAGGAATGTTCCAGTAGCTGTTGTCCCAGTCGATCACGCTACCCTGGCTGTCGCACGTCAACGCTCGCAACTGCGACTGCGACAACGCCACGTCCCATAAACGGAAGTTGTAGATGAAACCGTCAAAGTTGTGTTGACCTGAGGAAGAAGAAGATGAAGAAGATCACACCATCAACGAGTACGTTTACATTCACTCAAAAAAATTGGTCCAATGTCCCAGTCCCTCCCCCTCTGGTCCAGACTCACCTCCCCCCAGTCCCTCACCCCTCTGGTCCAGACTCACCTCCCCCCAGTCCCTCACCCCCCTGGTCCAGACTCACCTCCCCCCAGTCCCTCACCCCTCTGGTCCAGACTCACCTCCCCCCAGTCCCTCACCCCTCTGGTCCAGACTCACCTCCCAGCCTGAACTCCACCCCATTGGCCACAGAGATGTCAGTCAAACTGCTGCAGGTAATGGCTCGGTAGAGGCCGTTTGAGTACACGCCCACCTGGCCGTTAACTGACGTCCATGTGATGCAGAAGGGGGTCATGGTGGAGGTGAAGTTGTTCTGATCGATCAGGGAATTGATTGAACAGGCATCATCGTCAATAATTAGTGTCATGGCCGACTGATGAGTGCCCAGACTGAGGATGATGTCACCGTCAGATTGGGTGTAGGTGAAGAGCCACTCCCTCTGGTAAAAAAATAAAAATAAAAAAATTAAGCAGGGGTCTCAAACATGTGGCCTGAGGGCCAAATGTGGTCCGCCAAAGGTTCCAATGTGGCCAGAAGGATTAATTAGCAAAAATTGCAGTTACCCTTTAAACTTTACTCAATTTCACCTAAATTTCTTAATGAAGTCAATTAAATGTTGTTCTTGAACCATTTTAATAAGATGCAGTTGGTGTTTGATTATATTAAAAATAAAAATATTCAGATGAAAACTGGGACATTGGAGGCAGGTCCTGTTAAATGATGCAACAGATAAAACATTTGTGGATATTTATTAATGTTCTGATGTGTTTTGGATGACATTTGGACATTTTTTTTGTTCGTTGTAGATGTTTTTGTTGGTATTTGTGTTTGTTAGAATATGGTTCCTCTATCGATAATTATGAGACAAAGGTTCAGATCAGCTGTTTGACATTTGTACTTTTGAACAAAAGAGTGATTGTACCTGCTGTGGATGTTTGATCTGACAGTGTTTATATCTTCTGTTGTGTGAGAATGTCCATTGTCAAACTACATCCATTTTTGAGTGACTACTTCCAGCCTATATGTGGACCCTTGGAAGTTGTGGAACTGGTGTTACTTCTAGTTCCACAATCAGACCAATATGATCTACAGTCAAATAATAATAACAGCAGAATAACCTACAAAAAATAATGAAGAGATTTTCTTCATTTTGATGTGAAAAAAATTATTTATAAGTAAAATGTTTTGTTTTTGTTTTACGGTAAAAAAAAAAATAACATTAAAATAAGAAAATATTAACATCTACAAAGTAGATTTGTTGAATTATAGATAAATGAGGCAAAAGTTTTAGTAATTTTCTGCTTCTGTTACTAAGAGTTTAGTGTCTTTGTACAACTGGTCTGCAACAAAACACATTTAGAAATGATAAACTGACGTAGAATATTGTTAAAATTAACCTTATTTCTCTTGCTTTTTTTTGCCGTTATTAATATTTTTTTTTTTGGATAGTTTATAAAAGTATTTTCAGAATTTAATAGGGTTAGGGTTCCACTAAAACAAAGAAAGAATTAGAGTTGTCATTATTTATAGGTTATGTTAATATTGTCCTGCTCTGGTTCACTGGATCAAACCAGTAAAGTCTGATATTTATACTTTGACGCCTGCACCAGTTGTTTCAGGGTCGTAGTTGGTCCAGTACCACTTTAACTCACTGGCTATATATATATATATATATATATATATATATATATATATATATATATATATATATATATATATATATATATATATATGCAGCAGCAGTACACTACATTCACAACTCAAACACCTAAAAAAAAATCAAAAATGATAAAAGTAACACATGAAAAGGTGTCACTGAGAAGAAATGAGAGTTTTTGAAGCCATTAGTTCTGCACATGGGTTGGTTATAACACTGACCTGAGGGGCGGAGTCTGAGTTCACCAGACAGTGGGACTAACATCAGAAATGATCCTCCGTACAGTGTTGGAATATATGCAATAAACTGACATGAACATTTTTATAATAACAAAGACAAACATTTGGAGTTGGAGGTATTTATACATTATTAATCTCGCCCAACGTTGGTTCAATCAACGAACACGAAAATTTTAACAGTAGAAACACGCGCATTCCGTCAAGTTCTTGTAAAATGGCCCCAAAGTTTCACCAGTGGAAACAGTGTTATCGTTTCATGCATTGACGTCATGTGGTCCCATGAGTCCATAGTTGTGCCGCCACATTGGACGGTAGGAAAACATCTTCTGGCATTGACACAACAACACGCTGCCGTTTTATCACCATTATATGAAAATCCAGACACTACGGGTAAATCATGTTGTTCCGTCACTTGTACGAATCACCAGGAGACGATAGATGGAGTTTCCTTCTACAGAATCCCTAGAGACTCGGAGAGACGGTCGAAATGGCTGCCGATATAGGCCACAAAACATGGAAATGGAATGACAGCACATGACTTTTTATGTCTGGTAGGTGAATTTTTAATAATTCCACACACATTCTGCATGCGTCTACACTCCTTGTTGATTTATTTATTACACCTGCCCTACTACACAGTACAATACACCACTGAATAGACCTCCATGGAAGGGTTGTTGTTTACCTTAATGATGACGATGATGGTATTTTGACGTGTAATTCTTTGATCCAACCTGCCACCAAGTATCTATATCCATCTAGGCTTTTATAATCCTTCATTACCTCGGCTGTGTATGCAGATGTTCTGTTGATCAAACACTTATAAATGTCCAGATACCCTAAATCAGGAAGTGTTGCACACACATCATTAGTCGTTGAGTAAACCGGCTTTAACGTGGCTTTTGGTCGAGTATACGGGTCCAAACATCCTATCTGTTTAATCTTCCATCGATAGAGTATCAGACAACTTTGAAACATATTCAGAAACACAATCATTTTCAGCCATAATACTGTCCAATGATAGAGCGCTTTTCTTGCATTCCAAAATGGTGGCACAACTATAGATTTGCGAAATCATGGGATCATGTGACATCACATGCATTACCTCTATAACCAGGGTTCCCACCAGACCAACACTATGAGCATGCATTTGTGAGCGGATATAAAAAAAAAACAAAAACATAATTGTGCTGTGTGGATCAACCATGGATCCATGGTTTCATCCATGAACATGCTTTTATTTTGTCGCTTCCGTGTCCGCTATGTGTCCACGTTTCTTTTAACTGTACCTCGGCCAGTACCTCCACAAACAGCAGTTAGAAGCTAGTTTTAACGTGTACACATTTCTTTAAAATAAACGGTAGGTCATTGTTCAGCTCCTTGGCCACAGATATAAAGAGCAGGATTACAGGTCAGTGGCTGGACCAGGGTTCTACAGTGCGCCCATTTCACTCACATTTGCAGCAAATATTTCAGCGTGCGAACGAGGAAAACAAAACAGTCACACATGTGCGAGTGTTTGTTGCAGCAACAATAAGACACACAGACCTGAGGAGTTAATGAAAACCTACTAGAAATGAATTAAAAGTGTGTGAACAGCTCCACATAGAGACGAACACGGCACATATTGAAAGGATTAACCCTTTAACTCCTGATGCGTCAGCGCTGACACGTTCTGAGTGGATGGTTTAGTTTAAAAATTCAGACAAATTCAAGTGTTTTTTTAACTGTTATTTTACTGAGAATTTTGTTCATGGAACTGATGTACAGGTGTCGAAAAGCAAGTGATTAAGAAAAAGAAAAAGCCCAAACTAAAACTACTGGAACCAAATTACAACACTAGTTATTTATTCCTTTTTTATTTTTCTGTTTTTATTTTATTTTATTATTTTTCTTTAATTGTGTTCTGTTAGTGTCTTACTTTGTTCATGTTACATATTATTTTGTTGGTTTATTATTCATTTTTGTTCATTTTACTGATCACTTTGACTGTTTTTTGTTCATTGTGTTGCTTATTTTATCTTATTTTATTTTTTACTGTGTCTCAGTCTCAGGAGTTAAAGGGTTAATCATTCTAAAATGGATCTAATAACAAGGCAGCCAATACAACGTTCTAAAATGTATCAAAGGACAAAACATCCCATAATACAAAGTTATGTTATGGTCTGCTCTAAATTAACACAAATGACAGCAGTCATTTAAGAATGTTGGTATCTGTGCGTAAGTACTGCACTGTAAATAAATAAACATTTAAAACTAAAACTGACTTGTGCCCCTATTTTTTTTGTGTGCTCCTAAATTTTTTAACTTAGGGGCACGTGTGCTCCTGGAAAAAAAAGTTAGTGTAGAGCCCTGAGCTGGACCTCAGGAAACTGATTCATGGCCATGAACTCAGGCCATCAGAACGTTCATAGTCACAGGCTCCATGGACCGATTCACTCGGATCTCATACGAGCAATAACCGATTCACATCAGTTTATCTTTACACCCCTAATATTCACCATACATAGCATCACATAAACAACTGTGACATGCTCAGTGTAACCCCAAGATTAGAAGAGACTCTTTATTTTAGACGTGAACGGGTCATTGGACAAGAAAAGACGACTGAGGTGAGGAGACGTAAGTTAACCTCGATAAGCACCCAGTGGATAAAAAAAAACAAACATCTGTTAAAATAACTGTGACAGCACCAACTGACCCAATAAAGATGTTTTCTCAACATAAATATGGAAATATTTTGTAAACAAATGTGCTCAAAACACAGTCCAACAACTGGAAAGGCAGCAGAATATTTTAAAACCGACAGTGTAACGTCATGTTATGTTGAAATGTGCTGGTGAGAACCCTGATACCAGAACCCTGATACCAGAACCCTGATACCAGAACCCTGATACCAGAACCCTGATACCAGAACCCTGATAACAGAACCCCGATACCAGAACCCCGATAACAGAACCCCGATAACAGAACCCCGATAACAGAACCCCGATAACAGAACCCTGATACCAGAACCCTGATAACAGAACTGTGTCATATTCAACAATAGTTTAGTTTTATCAGAGACGTACACACTGTTTTCTTTAATATTCATATTATTCCATGTTCTGTATTTATTTATTTTATATTTTTCTTGCTTTATAAAACTAAATAAGTCGAAGATGTTTGAGCTTTCATTTTCATCATTTTCATCATCATTTTTTCACCATCTTAAACCTTAGTTTCCACTCTACCAAAATACACACATAACTCTGTTTGGATTTACACACACTTATGCCTGGTTTACTGGTGGTGGGTCACATATGTTATAATAATCAGACAGACAGAAAGATTTTACCCATTTTTGGGACGTGCGTTCCACCTCCATACAGATGGTCAGCTGATTGAGCGTTGGGATGTTGACAGAGGACGACACCTTGGTCACCTGACCGTTACCACCAGTAACACGCACCTTCTGGTTCCTCAGCGCCACGGCAACTAGAATATAAGGAAAGGGAAAGGAAAAAGGAAGGAAGAGAATCGCATGGAAAAAAAGAACCAATGGAAGAAGAAAAGAAAAAAAAAACAGTGAAAAAAGTAAAAAGAAGATTTTAATGGAAACGAAAGATTTAAAAAAAAGACATGAACAAAGAAAAAAAGAGAATTAGTGACAAAACAAATCTGTCTTTTCTGACACATTTTGAACTCAGGCTCCGACCCACATCAGATCTGGATGAGCCTCCGCCCACAGCAGGTTTTATTTTATTTATTTATTTACATGTTTATACTGAAATTAAACGTATAATTCTGTTCATCAATGTTCATTCTTGACAATAAAATAAGTACAGATGCAGATTTACATTTACATTTGTATTTTATTATAATTGAGACGTCGTCAGAGTTCTCACCAGGAATTTTGTGAAGTGCAACACCAACCGGGACACCCTGACAGTGTGCACGTGTGCGACAGCGTTCATTAAAACTCGTGAGCAGCCGGCCCACATATCAGCCAATGAGCGTCAGGCAGATGCTACTGTTTACCATACATGACATCACTGAAACAACCACGACATGCTAATTATAACCCTGACATGCTAACAGGAAGACACTCTTAATTTTAGACAGGAATGGGTCAAAGGACAGAGAAGGACGGCTGAGGTGAGGAGACATAAAAACAAACACACATGGTGTTATCTGTCAACATAACTCTTCCACAGCAAACAACTGCCCCAATAAAGAAGTGTTGTCACATAAATATGGAAATATTACTGTGCTTTAAAACACAATCCCACAACTTGAAAGGCAGTGTAACGTGGCTAATTACAGCGTAACATCATGTTACGCTGCGCTGGCGAGAACCCTGCGTCATACTTTTTAACTTTTACTACAGTAGAGGAGTTGAAGCAGTACTTTTTCACACAAGTAGCTGTACTTCTAGTGTACTACAGAATGTGAGTACTTTTACCATCTTTGGATAAATGCGAGCTGGCTCCGTATCAGATTTGGGTCCACATATGAAAGTGGTCTGGGTCAGATTAGTGCTGAATTCGTGTATCATTCGTTCATTTGTTTTTCAAAATAAAACCCAAAATGAGACAAAAAAAACAACTTGTTTCTTCATTATTTGTTTCCAAAACCAACATGAAAACATTGATAACGATGAGTTCATTGAGGTCATTGTCCCGGTAGAGGACGTGGTCCTGGACCTACCGTGTCTGAAGCTAACATAAAAGCCTTTCTTCTGAACACTGAAGTCGGAGGTGAACGTCAGCTCCATCACGTTGCCGGTGGAGTTGAGCGTCAGCCCGTCGGCCGTTAAACCGCAGAGCTTGACGTCGGCGCCGCCCGTGTTGACCACCACCCGGTCGTAGATGCAGCCCGGCGCCTCCTCCAGATCAAAGTCCAGGAAGGACAGCTGGATGATGAAGCCGGCGGGGGCCTGCATGGTCCACCTACAGGCCTGGGAGTTGGGGTACTTCTGGGGGTAACAGGGTGAACCGAACTCGCCCTGGGGCTCCTGCAGAACCCGGTTACAGTCGGGGGAACCGCAGCCCAGCACTGGTGGAGCGACACGATAAAAGCTTAAGGTTCATGATGTTTACGAGACCAGAGTCGCCGAGGTGAAGGAGGGGCCGCACTAGAACAGGGGTGTCCTACATATGGCCCTGGAGAGTGCAACCCCCCCCGCCACCCCCATTAAGGTCCAAAAGTACTATGAACATATGAACCATCAGTTTAGTTTAAGCTCCACATTCAGACCAAAGTGGACCAGAACCAGTCCAGAAGTGTAATAATTACAACTGTACATTTAAACTAAACCTTAACAATAAATGTGTATTTAAAGGAATTATCTGCAATAAAAATAAGTGTAGCTCATTTTTAGATGGTTGGGAGTACATACAGTACATATACTGTCCTACAAAGTTTAAAGACAGGAACCACATGTTTTGGTGAAAATTTGTTATTGTATTTTTTTCAACATTTAAATTATTCTTTATCATGTAATAAAATATTTCATCTCAAATGTCTGTAGTTTTGGAGAAAATAGTGTTTGTTCAGTAACTGTTAAAGTACTAGTAAAACTAAACACAAAGACACTAAAGACCATTACTGTGTCCTTACCTAGACCCTGCTGGACTATAAGGTGGACTGAACTATAAGGTGGTCTGGACTATAAAGTGGACTGGACTATAAGGTGGAACGGACTATAAGGTGGACTGGACTATAAAGTGGACTGGACTGTAAGGTGGACTGGACTATAAGGTTGACTGGACTATAAAGTGGACTGAATTAAAAAGTGGACTGGATTATAAAGTGGACTGGATTACAAAGTGGACTGGACTATAAAGTGGACTGGACTATAAAGTGGACTGGATTATAAAGTGGACTGGATTACAAAGTGGACTGGACTATAAAGTGGGCTGGACTGTAAGGTGGACTGGACTATAAAGTGGACTGGACTATAAGGTGGACTGGACTATAAAGTGAACTAGATTATAAAGTGGACTGGATTATAAAGTGGACTGGATTACAAAGTGGACTGGACTATAAAGTGGGCTGGACTGTAAGGTGGACTGGACTATAAGGTGGACTGGACTATAAGGTGGACTGGACTATAAGGTGGACTGGACTATAAAGTGGACTGGATTATAAAGTGGACTGGACTATAAAGTGGACTGGACTATAAAGTGGACTGGACTATAAGGTTAACTGGACTATAAGGTGAACTGAACTATAAGGCGGTCTGGACTATAAAGTGGACTGGACTATAAGGTGGTCTGGACTATAAAGTGGACTGGACTATAAGGTGGACTGGACTATAAGGTGAACTGGACTATAAGGTGGACTGGACTATAAAGTGGACTGGATTATAAAGTGGACTGGATTATAAAGTGGACTGGACTATAAAGTGGACTGGACTGTAAGGTGGACTGGACCATAAGGTTGACTGGACTATAAAGTGGACTGGATTAAAAAGTGGACTGGATTATAAAGTGGACTGGACTATAAAGTGGACTGGACTATAAAGTGGGCTGGACTGTAAGGTGGACTGGACTATAAGGTGGACTGGACTATAAGGTGGACTGGACTATAAAGTGGACTGGACTATAAGGTGGACTGGACTATAAGGTGAACTGGACTATAGGGTGGACTGGACTATAAAGTGGACTGGATTATAAAGTGGACTGGACTATAAAGTGGACTGGACCATAAGGTTGACTGGACTATAAAGTGGACTGGATTAAAAAGTGGACTGGATTATAAAGTGGACTGGATTACAAAGTGGACTGGACTATAAAGTGGACTGGACTATAAAGTGGACTGGATTATAAAGTGGACTGGATTACAAAGTGGACTGGACTATAAAGTGGGCTGGACTGTAAGGTGGACTGGACTATAAGGTGGACTGGACTATAAGGTGGACTGGACTATAAAGTGAACTGGATTATAAAGTGGACTGGATTATAAAGTGGACTGGATTACAAAGTGGGCTGGACTATAAAGTGGGCTGGACTGTAAGGTGGACTGGACTATAAGGTGGACTGGACTATAAAGTGGACTGGACTATAAAGTGGACTGGACTATAAAGTGGACTGGACTATAAAGTGGACTGGACTATAAGGTGGACTGGACTATAAGGTAAACTGGACTATAAGGTGAACTGGACTATAAAGTGGACTGGACTATAAGGTGGACTAGACTATAAGGTGAACTGGACTATAAAGTGGACTGGATTATAAAGTGGACTGGACTATAAAGTGGACTGGATTATAAGGTGGACTGGACTATAAAGTGGACTGGATTATAAAGTGGACTGGACTATAAAGTGGACTGGATTATAAAGTGGACTGGACTATAAAGTGGACTGGATTACAAAGTGGACTGGACTATAAAGTGGACTGGACTATAAGGTGAACTGGACTATAAGGTGGACTAGACTATAAGGTGGACTAGACTATAAGGTGAACTGGACTATAAAGTGGATTGGACTATAAAGTGGACTGGACTATAAAGTGGACTGGATTATAAGGTGGACTGGACTATAAAGTGGACTGGATTATAAAGTGGACTGGACTATAAAGTGGACTGGATTATAAGGTGGACTGGACTATAAAGTGGACTGGACTATAAAGTGGACTGGATTATAAAGTGGACTGGACTATAAAGTGGACTGGACTATAAGGTGGACTGACTATAAGGTGGACTGGACTATAAGGTGGACTGGACTGTAAGGTGGACTGGACTGTAAAGTGGACTGGATTATAAAGTGGACTGGATTACAAAGTGGACTGGACTATAAAGTGGGCTGGACTGTAAGGTGGACTGGACTATAAGGTGGACTGGACTATAAAGTGAATGTTAATGAATGGGTTTTATGAAGGTTTTTCATATATAAGGTTCATTACGTGAAGTCAAAATGATCAGATAAAATGTAAATTGTCAGTCACTAATCAGTACCAGTATTAATCCATATATCAGTCCCACTGTGGTTTTTGTAGAACTAGTTAATATAGAAGTAGTTAATATACAGTAACAATAACTGCCTCATGAACAACAACAACTGTCGGTTATTTTTGGTACTTACTGACTGTTTACTTTGGAGGACACTGCTCAGTAACTGTGGACACTATCTGAGGACATGAAGACCTCAGGACCATGGGTTTGTCTTTAGGGACCCTCTACTTGCTACCACTGAAGTGTGATGTTTAGAACTTTAGAAGAGTTTGGTGAATATGTTCTAAACACTTCCACGTTAACACAGTTTGGATCAAAACGACAAAATCTAAATTTGCCAATGTTCATCCACATGGTGTGATTTTAATGTTAAATATATGTATGTACTCCTAATCATCTGAAAAATGAACAAAAGAATCCCTTTAAGATAAACACATAAAACTAACCTGAATATAAACTAGTGGAACTGTTCTAATGTTCTGTCTGTTCTAAAGGTGTTCTCAACCCACTGTGTCTGTACATGTAGACTGACGCACAATACTCTATTTATATTTGTCTATATGTACAGGGTTCTGATCCGCTGTCTGTGTATATTCAAATGAACATTATTTATATTTATATATGAATTTTGGTCCATTTTCACTGGTTTCTATGACAACTGTTGAGGAACAGTTCAGTTAGTTTGTAGATGTGGACATTTCCTAAATGATGGATGTTGGTGTTGTCCATATTGTCTTAGTTATTTTTGGACTCGTCCAGGCTGACCCAGATCCTAGTGGTCTGAAGGTGATCCAGTTTGACACTCCTGGACTAGAAGGGCCAAGAGGATTAAGACCAAAGACAAAAGGAAAAGGTGACAAAGGAGGACAGAAGACCAGACAACATGGACAACGACTGTTAGAGGACGAGGACGATTCAAGACCAGAGGACGAACAAGTCCACACTGAAGAGCGCCATGGAGGGTCTGAAGACCAAAGACCACCATGGAGGGTCTGAAGATCACAGGACAGAAGAGACAAGAGGACCAAAGAAATCCCAACAGAGGGAAAAGGACAGAGGAACAGTCCAGATGGGACCAACCAACGATTGTTGGACACAGAAAGTGAACATCCACTGTCAGTCAGTTTCTGTCAGGTTAAATTAAACCCATGCACATGCAGAGGTCAGAGGTCAGAGGAAGTGTTTCTGTGTTTAGAGATACACCAGTGATGCACGGGTCAATGTATAAATGATTTGCAACCGATCGCTTTTTTAACCAACTAACTAACCTGCAACTGGGACCACGAGAAATATATTTGAAAAGGACGGACTTTAAAAAGTAGTCAATGGTCTTTGTGAACATTGTATGACCTTACTCACATACCTGATCATATGACCTTTGACCTTACTCACATACCTGAACATCACATGACCTTTGACCTTACTCACATACCTGAACATCACATGACCTTTGACCTTACTCACATACCTGAACATCACATGACCTATGACCTTACTCACATACCTGAACATCACATGACCTTTGACCTTACTCACATACCTGCATTTATTTCAGTTTAAATTCCATGTCATTGTTTGTAAGTTAATATGTTTATAAATATGTTTGTTCTTCTTCATCATTCAAAAGTTATCAACGCTAACGCAGCATCTAAACCAGGGGTCGACAACCTGTAACACCCAAAGACACATTTGAACCTGGTTTCCATGGAAACGAAAACCCAGAGTTACCAACACATGCTGTGTTTGCTGCAGGTGTGTCCCCTCCCTAACCCTAACCCATTCATAGAAAACAACAGAAAAACGAGACACTCATAAAAAGTCCACTACACGTCACCAAGACATTGGCCCCACCCTTGTGCGGTAAAACGAATCTGCAGTAGCATTAGCATTAGCATCTACAAGAGCAGACGGTGCCACAGTAGCTGCTGCACAAACTGTAAAAAACTGTTGGATCAAACTGGATCATGTGTCTAAAGACTGTTTTTTTTCTGCATGTTTTCAAAACAAGTGACGTCACCAAACCTAGCTGGATGTTACTCTGGTAAAGGTAAACATATACAGCGAGCGAGAGGGGAGGGGGGAGTGTTCGTTCACACATTCTGAGCCAATCACAAACGCCTCATCAGCGCGTCATGGACATGTATGAGGAAGTAGAAGTAAACTGTGTTGTTCCACCTCCAGTCATTTTTCTACCGTGAAAAAACAACTGGAAACAAAACAATCTGAACGTTTTTATAAATAGAACCAACACACAATGAATTAAATAACAATGAAGAACAACAATATTAATAAATAAGCATAGAATGAGTCCTTTAATAAAGTTAATATTAATAAATAACCATAGAATGAGTCCTTTAATAAAGTTAATATTTATAAATAAGCATAGAATGAGTCCTTTAATAAAGTTAATAATAAATAAGCATAGAATGAGTCCTTTAATAAAGTTAATATTAATAAGCTGCTAATGCTAACACAACATCTAGGAAGACTGTGGTGCTAGCTGCTTCTTAGAGGCACCCGGCGGACGTTTGAAACTTTGTATCACTGCCATCTTCAGGATGGACGGTAGAACGGTATGGAAAAAATATCTACCGTGGACAAAAAACCCATATGGTATGATACCTTGCATACCTTCCATTCCTACGGGAGCTGCTCATCATCTTTAAAAATCTCAGCCAATGTGTCCCAAACCTTACTTTTTTGTTTGGATGTTTCCGGAGCTTCCACTCTCCCAACTTTATTGTCTCTCTTGCTCCGTCCATACCGTAGGATACTGACCACGATGGACGACACCTTCACGCAAATTCAGCTAATAAAGTGTATTTACCAGGTTATTTTAATGTTTATCTCAAATGGCAAATGACCTGACAGACAGCAACCCCAATTTCATTCAAATATTTTTCAATGTGTGTGTGTGTGTGTGTGTGTGTGTGTGTGTGTGTGTGTGTGTGTCAACAGCTGACTGCTACATTTTGTCGAATGTCAGTTTTCATTCATTAAGTCTCTAAATTGCACTGGTTGTACGAGTATTTCATCAAATATGATTCATTTTGAATAAAATAGTTTATAAATATATTTCTATGTGTAGGACCCCAGCGCTGGACAAATGTGGTTCAACCGGAACTAATGGACAACAGATATGGGTGGGGGTGGTACACGTCTACAGCTGATCTACAAACCACCAACACATGTAGTTTTCAAACTACTGAAATGATGCAGTTTGACAGAGCTCCTTAAACTGATGACTGAAGGTCCAGCAGAAGTCCGACCCACACCGCTGGTTTTCCTTGGACCAGGTCCATCTGATCGGCCTCGTTAGACTGAAGCCAGAGTGGAAGGCCTGTTCTCTAGACACATGGAAACTGGGAAGAATGGTGGGTTCTATGGGGAACAATGGACCCAGTTGATCTCAGACTGAGCTTCGTCGCCGCCAAAACCACAGCCAACGCAACTGGACACGTCACAAACAGAGCAGTGTTGGAGGGTTTAACCCCTGTGTCCCCACGAGACGGAACTGCGCATTAAGACTGAAGTTTCAGATGGACTCAAACCTCCAACAGAAACAGAGTTTACTCAAGAGGACAACAGGAACCACCCTAACCCTAACAACAGGAACCACCCTAACCCTAACAACAGGAACCACCCTAACACTAACAACAGGAACCACCCTAACCCTAACAACAGGAACCACCCTAACCCTAACAACAGGAACCACCCTAATCCTAACAACAGACACCACCCTAACCCTAACAACAGGCACCACACTAACCCTAACAACAGGAACCACCCTAACACTAACAACAGGAACCACCCTAACACTAACAACAGGAACCACCCTAACACTAACAACAGGAACCACCCTAACACTAACAACAGGAACCACCCTAACCCTAACAACAGGAACCACCCTAACCCTAACAACAGGAACCACCCTAACCCTAACAACAGGAACCACCCTAACCCTAACAACAGGAACCACCCTAACCCTAACAACAGGAACCACCCTAACACTAACAACAGGAACCACCCTAACCCTAACAACAGGAACCACCCTAACCCTAACAACAGGAACCACCCTAATCCTAACAACAGACACCACCCTAACCCTAACAACAGGCACCACACTAACCCTAACAACAGGAACCACCCTAACACTAACAACAGGAACCACCCTAACACTAACAACAGGAACCACCCTAACACTAACAACAGGAACCACCCTAACACTAACAACAGGAACCACCCTAACCCTAACAACAGGAACGACCCTAGCCCTAACAACAGGAACCACCCTAACCCTAACAACAGGAATCACCCTAACACTAACAACAGGAACCACCCTAACACTAACAACAGGAACCACCCTAACACTAACAACAGGAACCACCCTAGCCCTAACAACAGGAACCACCCTAACCCTAACAACAGGAACCACCCTAACCCTAACAACAGGCACCACACTAACCCTAACAACAAGAACCACCCTAACCCTAACAACAGGAACCACCCTAACCCTCATCCTGGCCCTAATTTCCTTTATAAACTTCCAATGCCCTTGTGTTTATTTTAACAGGTGAACTGAAGCAAACGAAGGGGACGTTAAAGAACACTTAAGAACAGTTCTGTACATTAAAGAACATTTAAGAACAGTTCTATACATTAAAGAACATTTAAGAACAGTTCTATACATTAAAGAACATTTAAGAACAGTTCTATACATTAAAGAACATTTGTGTTCACAGTCAAAGCCTCTTTTCTGACTCAGAACCAACAGTGGATTCACATTCCAACCTCAGTTTCCCACAAAGACACTGAATGAAATCAGCCCATCAGAGTAAGAGAAGTCTACACCCCCGAGGGGGAGGGGGGAGGAGGGGGAGAGGAGCAGGGGGGTAGTAAGGAGAAGGAGATGAGAGGGAGGAAGAGGGGGAGGAGAGGGAGGCGGGTCATTTGTACGGGTTTCAGAGTCTGGAAACGACACAATTCACCCTAAAAAAAGCAAAGACCTGGACCAGTAGAACCAGAACCATGTGGACCAGCAGAACCAGAACCATGTAAACCAGTATTATCGGTAATATTACAACTACTATTGATTGATCAACTTTTCCCAGGTTGCAAAATTTGTCTCATCGTCTTCCGCCGTATCCAGGTCAGAGGTCATGTGGGCAGAAGCCTGAGGGTCAGAGGTCACGGGGGCAGCAGCCTCAGCAAAGCAGCCTAGACTTCCCTCACCCCAGCTACCTCAGCCAGCTCCTCCAGGGGAATCCTGAGGTGTTCCCAGGCCAGCCCAGAGATATAATCCCTCCAACGTGTCCTGGGTCGACCCTGTGGTCTCCTCCTGGATGAACATGCCTGGAACACCTCCCCAAGGAGGCACCCAGGAGGCATTCTCACTAGATGCCCCAGCCACCTCAGCAGACTCACCTCAACATGAGTGTTTAGTTCATAAAAGAGTGTGAACTGCTTTTCTTTGTTTCATTTGAGTCTAAAAACACCTGCATTATTCAGTTTTTCTGTCCATGTGTCGAGTTTCACTTGAAATTCGGCAGAAATGTTGTTGGTAGTTTTGAGAATAAGTGGTCAAATTAGAGAAAGTCATCATTTTGAAGCGGCCTCTTATTTTTTTCCTAGAACATGTTGTTAAAGCTGGACTTAGAACCACATTGTCTGGAACCAATAGTCCATTTCCAAAACTCCAGTTGGGTTTGACGACAGGTCGAGTAAGAGCTTTGAACACTTCGATATCAGCCACTTTGACTTTCTCTAATGCTACGGCCACACCGAACACAAATTTACAAATGTACGCCTGTGACGCGCCACATAAACACCCGAGTCTTGATGCTGGACAATTTTTTGCGCGGCCACACCGAATGTGCAACGCCCCAGTCTGGATAAACACAGATAAACCAAATGTGTCCTCCAGGTCAGTCTGTCCTCAACTATGGTGCAGATCAGTTGGACTGTTGCTCTGTACCTGCTCTGGAGGTCCCAGATAAGTGGGAGGACCAGAAACTTTTGGGTTCACCTGATCCTGCAGAAGCTCCTGCAGTACCAGGAATTCCACCAGCTCTTCCAGGAACTGTAGTCTGATTGGTGTTCGCTTTCAACACTATTTCAGGCTCAGTTTTCCTTTCTGTCGCCTTCTGGGTCGATCCGAGCGTCATACATCATTCCATCACGACATTGCCAGTATCTCAACGCTGACTGGCTTTCATGACCCGGGGTCAAACAAATTTGCCTGAAAAGTTCAATATTTTCAACTTGAGCGTTGACTGTGATGAGTGATTTGAAAAACAAAATTGTCACGGAACAAAAACTCACATCTCATAATTGCTTGGAGCTACTTTCTCTCAATAGTGATCAATGCGCTAGCGTTGTCACTGCTAACAGCTGTGCACCTTATCAAACTCCTTTCATCAGTTGTTGGTCAGTGTTAGCGGCTGCTATGTGCAGGTGCACAGCTGTTAGCAGTGACAACGCTAGCGCATTGATCACTATTGATAGAAAGTAGATCCAACCAATTACGAGGTGTGAGTTTTTGTTCTGTGACAGTTTTGTTATGTAAATAATAACAAATCAAACACATACTGTTTTAAGAAGAAACAGGTTTTATTTTGTTGACCCCAGGACTACTTTGGCTTTGACCAAAACCGGACCAGAACTGGGCTCACAGGACACTGTGGGGGGTAAGTCAGTGTGGGTGCACCAGAGTAAAGGGGTGGAGTCAGAAGAGAGGGGCGGAGTCAGTGTGGGTGCACCAGAGTAAAGACACTGATGACAAACACATTCATCTGAAAAATACTGAACTGTCCCTTTAATGCACAATTCATATTTTTTGGTGAAATCCCATTTGTCTGTGTGCTCGTTCTTATTCTACATTAAATACGACTTTTATCAGTCTGGAGTGTGAACGGAATGTGACCCTGAAGTGGCCCTGAAGTGACCCCATGTGTGCGAGGTTCTGACATAATGTGACATATGTTTGATGGGACACATGTGGAAGGCTAAGACGCTAGCTGTTGCTATGGGCAACAGCGTAGAATTGACGTGCAGGAAAGAGCTGCATAAAATAAGATTTACAATTTTTTTAAACTATATAAGGTGGAAGTGAAAGCATGAGGTTCATACAGAGAGAAGAGGAAGGAGACTGACTGAATGGAACAGCTTCATGCTGACGTCATGACAACCTTCTGTTCGGCTTTGTTCCACTGCCTGCGGTAAATGGAACAGGAAGTGCTGCCATGCAAATACGTTAACAGGAAGTGACCTTCAACTGCAGATAAACGGGTCCAACACTGACGATACACGGCCTTTTACACCAACTGACCCAGAACCTGAACCGGAACCTGAACCAATCACATTCACCAGTTTTATCTAATATTTAGATATAAGGTTTAGCCCCTCCCTCTCACCTGGCCCCGCCCCCTCCTGCTGCTGCTGTACTAAACAAGTCAAACTAGTCCCAATGTCTCTGTTTGTCTGGTTCTGTTCTAAGTGGATCAGAAGCGGATAAATGTGTTCTATATCAGGTTGTGTTCTAAGTGGATCAGAACCAGCTGAATGTGTTTCATATGAGGTTTTGTTCTATATGGATCAGAACCAGCTGGATGTGTTTTATATCAGGTTCTTTTCCATGTGGATCAGAACCAGCTGAATGTGTTCTATATCAGGTTCTGTTCTATGTGGATTAGTAAGGTTCTGGATGGTATGATTCTGTTTTAATTCTGGTACCAGAGGTGGTGGTTCTGGTTCTGGTGCAGACGGGTTTATTCCAGTGTTGTAAAGCTCATGTCCCCTCGTGCTAATGCTGGGTCCAGAGGTGGTGGTTCTGGTTTTGGTGCAGACGGGTTTATTCCAGTGCTCATGTCCACTAGTGTTGTTTTACTCACTCACACAAACGGGCCTTTGTTCGACCACAGGACGGAAAACAGCGCCGGCGCTTTAACGGCAAATGGAACCAATGAAACATGAGGAGACGACAGAAGGAAGCAGAACCAGAACCACAGCAGAACCACAGCCCACACAGGAGATAATGGTCCAGGTAGGTTTAGAATCTTTAAATGAAACTAAACACAACATTAAATAAACACTGGGTCCAGTTTAAACTAATGGGTCCAGTTGAACCCAGAAGAACCAGAACAAACCAGTACAGAGAAATCCATACCAATCAGGCACCATGTAAACTGAGAACCCCCACATGGACCCAGACCAAACAGAACCACCACATGGACCCAGACCAAACAGAACCACCACATGGACCCAGACCAAACAGAACACAACAAGTCTGAGGCAAAGAAAAAACCTTAAGCTGGTTCTGTAATTCTGACAGTTCATATCTGGTACCTGACAGTTCATAGATGGTACCTGACAGTTCTAGATGGTACCTGACAGTTCTAGATGGTACCTGGCCATTCATAGTTGGTACCTGTTGGTACCCTCCTCCAGCTGTGCTTCTAATCCTATCGTTCCACTCATGACCTGCCCTTCTCTATTTTCACTGCTCTGTCCTTTCTAACATTTCTCTCACATTCTTGGCCTTGCATTCCTCCTCCTCCCTCACTCATTACTTCTCTCCTCTCTTCCTTAGTTTCTCCTCCTCCCTCTCTCCTCCTCCCTCTCTCCTCCTCCCTCTCTCCTCCTCCTCCTCCTTTATCATCTTTCCTGGTATTTGATATTTTTTCACTTGAATCTGACCAAACAGAAGAATGTGAACGTGGTTTAAATCTATTCACACTTTAAGTCCCTGAAGTGAAGATTCAACTGTAGAAAAACATTTAGAAAAACCTCTGGACACAAACACTGAAAAGTACCCACACACCACGGAGGAGGAGGAGGTGGGTACTAACATGAACCAAATAAGGCGAGAATCTGCAGAAATCCCAGAAAATGTGAGTGTTTACAAATCTGTAAAGGCCTGGTACTATTTACAGAACAGTTAAATAAAGGCCTGGTACTATTTACAGAATAGTTAAATAAAGGCCTGGTACCATTTACAGAACAGTTAAATAAAGGCCTGGTACTATTTACAGAATAGTTAAATAAAGGCCTGGTACTATTTACAGAACAGTTAAATAAAGGCCTGGTACTATTTACAGAATAGTTAAATAAAGGCCTGGTACCATTTACAGAACAGTTAAATAAAGGCCTGGTACTATTTACAGAATAGTTAAATAAAGGCCTGGTACTATTTACAGAACAGTTAAATAAAGGCCTGGTACTATTTACAGAATAGTTAAATAAAGGCCTGGTACTATTTACAGAACAGTTAAATAAAGGCCTGGTACTATTTACAGAATAGTTAAATAAAGGCCTGGTACTATTTACAGAATAGTTAAATAAAGGCCTGGTACTATTTACAGAATAGTTAAATAAAGGCCTGGTACTATTTACAGAATAGTTAAATAAAGGCCTGGTACCATTTACAGAATAGTTAAATAAAGGCCTGGTACCATTTACAGAATAGTTAAATAAAGGCCTGGTACTATTTACAGAATAGTTACAGTTTTTGTCAAATGCTAAAACACAAAGTCCAGTCCTTTAACCCAAATGACTAGTTTACTAAATCTATCCATCACATCATAAACACGTTTCACATACAAACACAAATCCTTCGTTGTCATAGAAACCTAAACACATTTTTCCTGCTAAAACACAAGTTGCAAAATAAACTCTGCTCATATTGTCAAAGTTATTTGACAAAAAGTCCAAATTGAAGAAGAATTTTTCAGTTGATTCAATGTTTCACTTTTTTCAGTGTACCGTCTGTTCCATGGTTTGTCATATTTTGGGGCTTTAACTCTCTGTAACTCCACCCCCTTCTCCTCCACCCTCCGTCTTCAGCTGGGACGTCCTGACAGAAGTGTCTTCAGTCCAGTTTCAGATGAAGCTGAATCATCAGATAATCCAGCCTTTGTTCATTCAACACTCTACAAACTGATGCAGCGTCATGGTGACAAATGAAAACTCATTACAACAACTGGGGGAGGGGGGGGGGGGGGGGCAGTCTCACCCCCAGGTGTCCCCACCCTCCCCCTGACCAGGTGTGTGTGTGTCCCACCCCCACCCTCGTGGATGTCTTTCATGAACAGATAATCTCCAGAGGCATCCAGGAGGTTTAACCTTCAAATAGATCAGAACCAGGTCCAGGTATTAATGTCCACCTCTAACCCTTAAAACCAGGTCTAGATCCGGTCCACTGATCTGGTCCCAGGTTTTCTCTCTCTCCTTCCATGTGAAACACGTGTGTCCACAGAGACATATCATGCTATAAATCAATGAATACTGGAGATATCACCATGACATTACATAGCACAGCATATACATATAGCTAATGCACATCAGATGCAATGATCCATTTGAGTAAAGGTCAAAGGTCAAGGTCACAATGAACTAGTATTCAGAGAATGCCTAATTTCGTCCCTATTTTGTGTCCATGTCAGGTTTCTATGACAACCTTTTCTTGAAATAGATCCAATAATGTGGTTTTGACCTTTCTGCTAAATGTGACCTTGACCTTTTGCAATATTTAAAATGTGGTTTTATATATATATATATATATATATATATATATATATGCATCAGTACGTGTAATAAAACATCAAAATAATGCGATAAACTCAAACAGTGTTACACAAGTTAATTTGGCGACATTGTCACCTTTGACCTCCAGAGATCTGAAAAACTACTGGTCGTAGGTGATAACACCAAGTATGAGAATTGTATAAATCTTCATTCTGCATCGTTTGGTACCAATCTGAAAGTTCTGTGACCCTCTGTTCTGGAGTTATAAACCATAATGTGATTTTAGCTAATTGTGACCTTTGACCTTTACTAAAATGGATCATTACATCTGATGTGCAGTAGCTATATGTATATGTCCATGTAATTTTATGGTGATATCTACAGTATTCATTGAGTTATAGTATGATATGTCTGCTCACACACACACACACACACACACACACACACACTGGTTACAATAATCTCATCCAACCAATGATGGTTAAAATTAACTGTGTTTCATGTCAAATATAGTCAGACCAATCATGTGTTAGATTGTCTTATTTTACAACTGAAGCCACAACATTATATTAAACTCAGACAATTTATGACCATTCCATCAAGACTATTTTTATTTTTATTATTATTATTTTACGCAAGTAGTTTTAAGCACAAGACGTTCTGTGAAAACTGGTCCACCTTTAACCCTTTAAAACAAGGTCTGAATCCGGTCCACTGATCCAGTCCCAGGTGGTCTCACTCTCCATCTAAATCCTTCCATATGAAACATAATCGTTTGTGTCTTAAAATGTAAAAGCAGCATTTTGGGACCAATGGTGATGACGTCACATGTTAGTTTCGTGCCACGCCCACATACCAGACTTTTTTTCTTTGGGCTGTGCGTGGCGTCTGACAGTCGAAGGAAATGAAGCTGAACTGAACACCTACACATGTGAGTAAAAAGAAAAGTCATTGCTACCACACGTATATATATGAACAAACCAACACAGTAGGTTTCCTCTGTATTCATGACACAACACGTTCATATCCAGCAGACATTCCTCAAACCAAACCATCAGCTGTAGCGTCCGCCACTGGGAGCCAAGCACGGAAACGTACACACTGAACACCTTCTATTTAGTGTACACCTTCAACGCCACAGACCAATTGTGTGTAAAATGATATGGACAAGGGAGACACGCCAGTGCCGTACATGACACCCATTACATCATGTACATGCATGTATGTCACAGCTGAACTGTACTGAACTGTACTGTACTGTACTGTACTGAACTGTACTGTACTGTACTGTACTGTACTGTACTGTACTGAACTGAACTGAACTGTACTGTACTGTACTGTACTGTACTGTACTGTACTGTACTGTACTGTACTGAACTGTACTGTACTGTACTGTACTGTACTGTACTGTACTGTACTGTACTGTACTGAACTGTACTGTACTGTACTGTACTGAACTGTACTGTACTGTACTGTACTGTACATCCAACCACTTCAAAATGTCCATAACGCAGCAGCAAGAATCATCACTCAAACAAAGTCCATAGAACACATCACTCCGGTTTTCATCCAACTACACCGGCTCCCCATAACCTACAGAATACAATTCAAACTCCTCCTGCTCACATTCAAGGCCCTCCATAACCTGTCTGACCTCGTACCTGTCTGACCTGCTCCATAACCTGTCTGACCTCGTACCTGTCTGACCTGCTCCACCCCTCCGCTCCTCCTCGACTGCTCTCCTCTCCACGTCCACAGTCAAAATGGTTACGATGGGGGGGCCAGAGCATTCAGCCATTCTGCCCCTAAACTCTGGAACTCCTTACCCACTCACCTCCGTCAAATAAACTCTCTGGACACTTTCAAATCTCAAATCAAAACATACCTGCCTATTCATTGTCATTTTTAACTGTATTTTAACTGTATTTTTCAGTGTAATTGTAATTTAACTGTATTCATTGTAATTTTAACTGTTTTTAACTGTATTTTTAATCTGTTTTTTATGTAAGGTGTCCTTGGGAGTCTTGAAAGGTGCCATCAAATAAAATGAATTATTATTATTATTATTATTATTATTACTGGGCGGCATGGTGGTGCAGTGATTAGCACGGTGGTGCAGTGGTTAGCACGGTGGTGCAGTGGTTAGCACGGTGGTGCAGTGGTTAGCACGGTGGTGCAGTGGTTAGCACGGTGGTGCAGTGGTTAGCACGGTGGTGCAGTGGTTAGCACGGTGGTGCAGTGGTTAGCACTCGTGCCTCACAGCAAGAAGGACCCTGGTTCGAATCCCGTACCAGACCTTTCTGTGTGGAGTTTGCATGTTCTCCCCGTGTCCGCGTGGGTTTTCGCCGGGCACTCCGGTTTCCTCCCACCATCCAAACACATGCACTGATAGGTTAATTGGTTAATCTAAAATTGTCCATAGGTCCAATGTGAGAGTGATTGTTTGTCTATATATGTTCAGCCCTGAGATGAACTGGCGTCTCATACAGGGTGTACCCCGCCTTCGCCCATTGTAGCTGGATTAGGCCCTCAGTGACCCCCGTGACCCTAGTGAGGATAAAGCGGGTTCAGATAATGAATGAATGAATGTATTATTATTACTGTCCACCAACCATAGGTTAGGTGATGCTCCATCACTAATGTCACAGTAGCTGTGGGTTAAATACAGTATTGGTCTGAACTTAATAAACACCAGTGGGTTTAAAAACGGCCCTGGCTTTTACAAACAAATGCACCCCAACCTGGAGAGGCTTGTGACACATCAAGAAAAACATTGTGATTGGTCCAATAAAGATGTGTTTAAACGGCCATTATTTCATCAGTATAAATAGAAGGACGTATCACTACACACCCTCGACGATAATAATATCTGAGCCAGCCGACACAAATGTCATAATAATTCTTATGCTACGGCCACACCAAACGCAAATGTACACATGTGCGCCTGTGAGGCGCCGCCGAAACACCCAAGTTCAGACGCTGTTTTGAGACTCAAAACAAAAAGAAGACAAAGAAATGGAAAACAAAGAGAAGAAGAAGAATCACTTCAAGTCTTTTATCGCAGAAATATTCAAGTGAAAATCCACAAAAAAGCAGAAAGTCCAACGTCCTGGACTGGACCCATGTTTTTTTACCCACATTTATAAGACGAACAAAACGTCCATTAAAACAGAAAAAGTCACTTTTATGAAGTGGATTAAAAAGAAAAAAACAAGAGAACAGATGCAAATGCACACTTGAAGGATGAGAAAGGATGAAGATGAAGAAGATGAAGATGGAAACTGAAACTGACGGTGGGTGAGTTCATGGAAACATGGACGAACTGAATGGAAAAACAAGGGGAAAAAAAGAAAACACTGAAACAAACAGGGAAAACGTCGGGAAGAAAACAGAAAAGAAACTGGAAAAAAAGAAACAAACAGGAGGAAACAGAAACAAACAGAAACAAACAGAAAAAAAACAGAAATAAACAGAAACAAACAGAAACAAACAGAAACAAACAAACAGAAAAAAAACAGAAACAAACAGAAACAAACAGAAATAAACAGAAACAAACATGTATGATAGATGAAATGACAGACTGCAGTTGGATAAAAACACTGGTTTTAAGTTTTAGTATCACATTTAAAGATTGTTTTGAACATATTAACACATGACAAAATAAAAACACATTTGATTATAAAGTGATAAAATAACCTGTAGTTTTCTAAGAATAAAATGGAAAAATAGAGTTTTAGGATTAGACTATCATCTGAGTAATAAGAATTAAAAAGTAAAATGATTTATGAGAATAAAGTGTTAGCCACTGGTGCATGGAACATTCCGCAGGTTCTACTTTCATCTGGGCCTGTTAGCCCCGCCCACCACCAATGCTTTAGGTTTAGCATTAGCCCAAAGACTTTCAACACACTTGTATTTTGTATAAATAACAGTTTCATCTAAATGTTGACTGAATAAATGTGGGCGTGTCTTACCGTGTTGGTGTATACACATCCACAGCAGAACCAAAGTGACCACATGACTCCTCCAGCTCCGTCCTACTGGACACGCCTCCCTGGAAAACAAAGCAGAGGCTGTTGTCATGACGACAGCATGTAGTGGTGTCTGAGCCACTGGTTCTGACCCACTGTTCCTGGGCCCCTAGTTTTGACCCATTGGTTTTGCAAGAGTACAAAGGGTCAGAGGTCGTCTAATGCTAATGCTA